>JAIUSX010000056.1:1800000-2140597 GCA_026573805.1 Hesperophylax magnus
ATGGCCTCTCAGAACTTATCTTTTCTGCAGGCTTCTAAACTATTCCCGCCTGTTAAAAAATCGTTTGCTGAGGCTTTATCCAGCAACTCCTCATCCAACCCTCTTCCCTCCTCTTCAACAACTTCTTCTCGTTCAACTAAATTCACATACAAAAACCCTATCTCTAAACCGACTCCTGGATACGATCAGCAACAACACAACTCACTGCTCTTAAATCCCAATGGTTCATCTCTTTCAAATGCCTCAAATGGGTGTGCAATCAATAAGGAATTTGAGTGAAAAATATTTTGACTTATAAAAAATATGTTCATGTAGATCAAAAAATATCGATTCTAAATATATAAATATATTTCTATATTATTATTCTTAGAATTAGTTAAACGTTCTTGAAAAAGCATTCAATAGCAATAGACTGTATACGCTCCACGATTGGTCAAAAGAATTCTGACGTCACATGTGTCGTGACTTGTACGTACAACGGATCACTTATGGTGCATCTCTTTCTATTGCATGAGAGATGGTCGGTTTAGATGAGAGAGGTGTATAGGCCAAATGTTTATTTAAGTTTGTCAAATATATGTACGTATTTGTTGTTATTATTATATGAAATGGATTTCTAAAGATACATATTCATATAGTGCTTTATAATAATATGTTGTTTATTGCATAACATTACTTAGAAGTTTTTATTATTATACATGTCACATAACATGTGATACACTTCAGGCCGCCGGCCGCCCAGAAAAGTCTTACAGTGAACTGGGCTGTAAACCGTTATTTTACTTTTGGTCTTTACTTTTCTGCGCGGTGGTCCTGAATTCGCGCGGGGCAAGTCAACAAATAGCGACGACAATACCGTACCGGGCTTGAAAATCAAATATTCTAACTTAAAATATTAATTTAACTATGAAATCTTAATCAATTTTCTTTTTTTTTTAACCCTAGAATGCTAAACATCGCCTGTGAGGCGAAGCAATTTTTTTTTGGAGTGATATCTCCTGATCGCTCACTCGTATCAAAGCATGCGCTCGCGCCAACTCAGTTGAGTGTTGTACGAGCTAGCGCACAGACGTTTTTTGGATTTGCTCGGCTGCGTTGTTGAGATACAGACACGTGTGGCGCCTGTGAGGCGAAGTTTAGCATTAAAGGTAATTTTTTTGTACATATATGTTTGTGGTTTTTTTTTTGATTTTTTGCTAAAAATTAAAGTTTGAGTATAATTTTTATAGTTTTATGAAATGGCAACGTCTGAAGCGCAGCTACTTAAATGGCTGGAGGAAATATCGGTAGATGGAAGTGAAGAGGACGACGATTTAGGAGCGGATTTTGATTCAGATGACAGTGTGGATGACCCCAATTACGTCACTGAGTTAGACGATGACTTGCAGAATATTCATGTATCAAATCAAATTCATGTCGATGTACAATCCACACCGACTCATGTTCAGGAAGCTTTAGCCACGGCGCAAAATAGGGAGCAGCCGGCTTGTGAGAATCGGATAATTACGCCATCGGCATCGATTATGAGGGGAAAGAACAAATATATTTGGTCCTCAGAACCTTCTTCGTCACAACAAAAATCGAACAGAACTCCTTCGAGAAACATAGTCCATATTGTGCCAGGCCCAAAAGAAGGCGCCAAGGGCATTGTTGATCCCATGAAATGTTTTGAACTGTTTTTTACTTCGGAGTTGATGGACGAAGTACTTTTGCGGACTAATGAATATATTATACAAACAGCTACCAAGTATAAAATTCAGAATACTACTACATCACAGGTCAGAATAGAAGAGCTTCGTGCGCTTCTTGGCATATTTATCTTGAGCGGAGCGTTGAAAAATAATCACTTGACAACAAATGAGCTGTTTGATCCTACGATTTGTGGATCCCAAAATTTAGCTGCAATGAGCTGTGAACGGTTTGAGTTCCTTGTAAAGTGTCTGCGTTTCGATGATCGTAACACTCGAGACGACAGAAAAAAAACTGATAAGTTTGCGCCTATCCGAAATATTTGGGAAATTTTTATCAAGCAATGTAGAGATCTGTATAAACCAAGCTCATACGTGACAATAGATGAACAACTTTTGGCATTCAGGGGACGATGTCCATTCCGTATGTATATTCCTTATAAGCCGGCCAAATACGGAATAAAGATTGTTTTAGTGTGCGATGTTAGATCAAAATATATGTTTGATGCCTCACCGTATTTGGGAAAAAACCTCGGTACAGCTATAAACGAACCATTAGGCTCTTACTATTGTAAGCTGCTTACAAAGACTATACATGGCACAAATCGTAATTTAACTGCCGATAACTGGTTTACTTCTATACCGCTAGCTGAGCAATTGCTTCGACCACCATACAACCTTACTCTTATTGGAACAATTCGAAATAATAAGCAAGAAATTCCACCAGAGTTCAAACATAATTCATCACGCCCTGTTGGGACATCTCTTTTTGGATTCCACGAAAAGCTCACTCTTGTTAGCTACAAGCCAAAACCTCAAAAGACCGTTCTTTTGCTCTCTACGATGCACGACAAGCCTTCTGTTGACTCCGTTTCCGGTAAGCCGACAATAATTCATTCTTATAACGAAACAAAAGGTGCTGTGGATACTTTTGACCAGATGTGTGGTCACTCAAGCTGTAGCCGTAAAACTAGGCGTTGGCCACTTTGCATGTTCTATGGAATGTTGAATATGGCTCTACTCAATAGCTTTGTAATTTATGTATCCAATTGCGAAGCTTTGAAAATAAAGCCAATGTCAAGAAGAGAATTTCTCAAGATATTAAGCAAGAACCTATGCAGCGACTGGTGCGCCATCCGTTTGGAAGAAAGGCCACGTATGCAGAAAAGAGTCCGTTCTGCAATTCATGACGTGGTTGGTCATAATACTGACACTGATTCAGATGAACCATGCATAAAAAAGGGAAAAAGATCAATGTGTGACTTCTGCCCCCCGAAATTGAGGCGTATGAGTATTTATTTCTGCGCAAAATGCAAGTTAACATACTGCTTAGAACACCGGTCTCCAAACTGTTGCAAATGCGACAAAAAAAAGTAGGTGGAAAAAACCGAAACTTTATTTTGGTCTCAATGAATATTTTTAAGTTGTAAGCTGTGAAATATATTTTTATAGACTTAGTACATCTCAGGTCTATAAGACCCAGAAGTTTTTTTTTTATTTCCAATAGTGAATTGTATACCACGAAACAAAATATATGATCTTAAAATAAGCTTTTAATATATTTAATGTATTTAAAAAATGAATTGTGTTATTTTTTTTTTGTTACCCAATATGTAATAAAAGTGTTTTTGTTTTTGTTTTAATATGTTGTATTTTTTTTAAGTAAAATATGGTTTTTTTTTATAAAAGTCGCCTCACAGGCGAAGTTTAGCATTAATGGGCTAAAAAATATGTTTAGTATTCTAGGGTTAATAACATCAATTCTAATAGACGGTTACCATTGGTAAAAAAATTACTGGAATTCCTTATTGAAGAATTAATTTTTTTTCCATTCAAAATCTTTAAGCGACGTGGTTCTTACAGTTTGAATGACGTCACACCCACACCGCTCGGATTCCGCTCGTTTTGGCGGGCTTAATAAAATTCAAACTTTGAGAATTAATTTAACTATGAAAACAAACTTTAAAAAACAAAAACAAAAAATACTCGTATTTAAGTTTGAATGCGAACATTGATAAAACAAAATAAAAAAAATGGACTCAACTTCCTTATTATAATCCGTCCTCAATGAACTCTCTAAAACTTTCTGAAAAACTCTCCCAAGACAATTCTGCATTTATGCAAACTCTTATTATGCTTTTAACGGACATAATTTCTTCTCAAACTAATCTACCGTCCAACGCTGTTTCTATTATTTCCACATTAAAATCATTTATTGAATATGACTCTTCAGGATGTCAGAATACTTCAGTGGAATAGCCGAAGTGCTATTTCGAACAAATCTGATCTCCTTAACCTATTAAATTCAAACCTTATTTCTTTGGCTGCTATCTCGGAGACATGGTTTTATCCATCCATCCACTTTAATGTACGAGGGTATTCCTGTCTCCGCGATGATCGCCCAGAAGGTACGGGTGGTGGTGCTGCCCTTTTTATTAAAAAATCCATATCATTTTCCCCAATAAATAATATCAAACCCCCCAATGCTGACTTCCAAATGGTTGCAGCTAAAATAAAGGACACATCCTTTATTTCAGTCTATCTTCCCCCAACAGCCCACTTTAATAAACAAATTTGGTTGCAAATTTTAAGTCAACTAAGCCCTCCTTTCTTTATATAAGGCGATTTTAATACCCATTCCCCCGTCTGGGGTTCTGCTTTCTCCGATCGAGATGGTCGAAGTGTGATGGACTTCCTAGATGAATTTAACCTTTTCCTTTTGAATGACGGATCTCCTACTAGGATCTCAAGCCCCAGCACAAACCCCAGTGCAGTGGATCTCTCGATATGCTCTACTAGTCTGGCTTCTTTCTCCTCGTGTGTGGTGTCCCCCGACCCTTATTCCAGTGATCATTTCCCGATCACCATTACTTATCAAACTTCTTTCCAATCAGACAAGTCTCTTATTTCGACAAATATTTAAACGAAACACACCAAATGGGATGAATTTAACGCACATATGGACAAGTTCCTACTAAATTTGATGTGTTTTCCGTCAAAGATGACAATAATACGTTCTTATAGTAACCACAGCAAACTCGTTGTCATCTCAACATGATGCAGTCATAATTATTGGTCAGGATATTGACCTGCTGGTACTCCTCACAGCTCTCTCACCTCCCAACGTATATTACCAAAATGTTGGTAAAGGTAAATCACCTAACGCGTTGTACTTGAACAAATGTTTTAAACACATTGAAATAGTTGAAAACATTTTATTCCTTCATGCCATTAGTGGTTGCGATACAACTGGAGCTCCGTTCGGTTAAGGCAAACTCAAATTTTGTAATATTCTTCTCAAGAACCACTCAGTGAATGAACTTGTTCGTGTATTTCAAGATCCAAAAGCAAAGCCAGAAACAATCACTTTGGCTGCCGAACAATTATTTGCACTTTTGTGTGGCGGAAAAGAGAAATCAAATTTGGAAAATTTAATGTACCTCATTTTTGTCAAAGGAGTAAAAAAGAACTAATTCAATTTACCCACATATGCCGCAGGGATCTCATTTCCACAGTATTCAGTCTACTTTCAGCCTTCTTCTGCCAGTTCCATGCCTCACTTCAATATATTAGGGTAGGTACCAGCACTCCATTGTGGACTGCTAGCTTCGCTTCTTTGGACAGTTTTTTGTTAGCTCCAACCGCGTTCAATCATCCATTAATTACCCATTAAAACTAAGAAGCCGGCCACCCCTACTAAGTCACGAAGCGTGATCAGGAGAGATGGTAAAAAATTAAAGTTCAAAATTTCCCATATAACATTATTCCTTTTGCCGCCATTTTGGATTTTTATGGTCAAAAGGTATCCCTCAACCAGTTTCTTTCGATCCGGCCCGCCACATAGTAGGTGGGCGAACGCATCCGCCGACAGGACCTAGACAAACCTCACCCTATGAACCCGTGTACCCTGCTAAGTTATGATTTTTTTTAAGGATTTGACTTTTGCGAAAGTTTCGTTTCAATCTAAATATGCATACATTTCTTATAAACAATTCAAGAACAAACAGTCGAAGGAACACAACATTTTGGTTTGAAACGGTCCCATCTCACAGCCATTTCATGCGATATTCGACTATAGAGACTAATATTTTGAGTTCAATATCACAAAAGATTAGGGAATCAGATAAAACCTTATGATGAACAGTCCACCGATTGCCCCTTGATTGGTTCATTTAGTAAAACCAGATATAGAGATATGGATCAACTTTGTCTTATAACTTCTTACCTGGATCATATACGGGAATAGATCAATATATATGAGATCCACAAAAATATGCCAATTTGGGTAGATCAACAAAAAGTATGCATCCGATTTCCATACAAATTTAAAAAATTTTATGAACAGTATATCAAATGGTTTTTCTGTGCAAACTGGCAACATTGATAATTATTGTACCACTATTGCCAATTCATACAGATGTATTCCATCATAGCCAAGTTATATGGTGTTCAAGGTGGATCAACTTAGTCTAACAACTTCTTACTGGATCAACATAATACGGGAAGAGGTCAATATATATTGATTATATAATAGGTAAGTGTATAAGAATTTATTTATTTGGAAATACAAGAAGTCTGATAATTCATAAAAATAGACAGGAATTATCTGAATAATACAATTTTTAAGAAATACATACAAGATAATAAATAATATTGAATAATCGTTGGTTGAATAATAACAGAGAAAAATTTCATGTTTTGTGTGTACACACCATTCCAAATAATATTTATTAAGCTTTAAATATAAGAGCTGTGTGCCAAAAACATTATAAGCAAAGGTAAGATAGGAATGGTTGATGATAAGTATTGATGATAAAAAATTGTGGTATACATTCCTGTTTAATGACTTTTTCTCAATAATACAAGGGTTTCGGGCCAAACCAGTCAACAATGGTTTTGTCATGGTACATGTAGACTCCTTTCACACTCTCCGGGGCGTCCAAAGCCAGGTACAAGGGAGCGGCAGCACCTTGCTCAATGGTCAGAGGTCCCTTGTGGCTCGTCATGTCTGTATCCACGTATCCAGGGTGGACGCAATTCACAGAGATGCCTTTTGGTCCATATTCCCGGTTCTGAATAAACGTCAATGCACTGACAGCCACTTTCGAGATAGCGTAAGAATTAGATCCCCAGCCCTTCGCCACATTGCTCCCATCCTTTGCAGCTTCAACGAATTGCTTAACCAAATCCGAGAGTTGTGGTTCTGTCAAGGTGTTGCTTGCGAAACTGCTGCGGAGATTCTCATCGGTTATGTAGGACAGATGTCCGGCGGCGCTCGATAAGTTTACAACTCGTGCATTCGCTTTAAGGATAGGGAACAAAATTTCGCAGGTGGAAACTAAAGATGTGTAGTTTACGAAGATGGTTTTCTCAGCCTGCACACCGAAACTTTCAGTTGAAGATTCTGTAAAGGCTATGGCTGCGTTATTGATTAAAATATCGATGCCACCATTCTTTTCTTTGATGTAATCCCGGAATCGTTGGACACTTGCGGCGTCTGTAATATCCAACTGATGGAAAAGGGGATTGAGTCCAGAGTCTTTGAGTTTCTGTACAGCTACTTCACCTCTTGCTACATTTCTTGCTGTGAGGTAAACATCTCCGTCGTAGCGTTGGCATAATCCTTTGACTATAGCAAAGCCAATACCTTTATTTCCTCCCGTGACTACTGCTACCTTAGACATGATGATGAAGCTACAAAGTACTGTGGTGAAAAACTTCAGGGTACAAGATTTATATATTTATTTTTATCGTGGTCAGATTTAAAGGAAACTAATTTAATAACAATAAAAAAAAATAATTTGAAAAACAGTAAACAGGTTTACCAAAACTGATAACAATCCTTATCCTCAAAAGAGTATCTTGCCAAATGTTTTGTAGTATTATTCTCTGATAGCCACTTGCTAGATGATTTTATTTTGTAAAACCAAAGCAATTTTTGTTGTAGGAAGTCGAGAAGTAACCACCAAAATGAATGCAAAATGCCATTTCAAGCAACGCACTGTCGAGTATTTTAACTCGAAAGTTAGCTAAACTTAGGAGTGAGTTTTTATTATTTATTTATTCCCTACTATTGTTAAGACAGACTGCTAGATGGATGTGTCTATGTATATGGATGTGACATGACATTATGTAAAAAAAAATAATTCCGATTTTACTATCACGTTTTGGGCATGATTTGTTCTATACATACATTACAGGGTCTACCAAATTATTTATATTTGTATATATATATTTAAACTTGTTGTTAATATGGTGTTTGTTTTATGGTGGGTGTAGGGTAGGTTTGAGTAGGTGACACTGGTGGGTAATGTTATAAGTTTCGTGAACACCTCACTAGGAGAACCTGTGCTGAGGTGTTTATTTGGTACAAGTATTTATGTGTATTGGTTTAATTTTCTTATATAAATGTAAGTTGGGTTTTTTATGGATAATGTACATTGTTATTTAAAAAAGGTTATTATATTTAAATAAACACATGTATATATACATACACACATACACGTTCATCTATAAACACATTGTTGAAACCTATGTTCTAAAAATGTGCACTTTTCATTAATATTTCCATTTTAAAATTTTTTCTTTTGCTGGTAAATAGACTTTCAAGAAAACTTTACCATCTCTAGAATATCTAAGAAAGAAAAATCATAAGATTGTAAGAAAATCCTTTTTTTGTGTAAAGTGATCAGGGCATGTAGAGCGAATGAGCGAAGAAAGGAGTGTAAGGAGAATATACGATGCAAATGTGAATGGTAGCAGAAGTCGGGGACGCCCGAGGAAGACATGGCATGACCAAGTGAATCAGATACTTGAGTCGGGCCATGTCAAGAGTCAGAACAATAGAAGAGTATGTATGAGACGATGTATGAATGTGAATGAGGCAAGGAGTGTGTGCCAAGACCGAGTTGTTTGGCGGTCCGTCCTCTCTGCCTACCCCTGCGGGGAAACGGCGTGATGGTTAGTTAGTTAGTTAGTTAGTTGATCAGAAACAAAATGGCACAAAAGTGTTTAGATTTTTATACATAGATTTTTTTTAAATCTTATCAAGAATAACAAAATTTTATAGTACCATCGAATACTTACATCTTAAATGCTTGTAATAATGATGCTTCTGCGGAAAGAATATATTTATTACTTAAATGCATATGATTAGAAATATAACTACATAGACTACAGTATAAAAACTCAATATTTTTAAATTTTGTGCAAGCCTTCTACGACAATGCAAAACGTTTTTTTGTAACTCTACTAATAACATTCTCAAAATTTAAATGTAATAAACACAAGCAATGAGAACATACAAAAGTGATTCACACAACGATTGCGATAAGACTTTTTGTCGGTATGGTAGTACGGCAGGGAGGGGGTGGAATTATTGAAATAGCTGCTATGTGATGTGATAACTATTGAGCTTTCAGAAAAAAAGAATTTTTTAGTTTTTAACAAAATAAAAGTTTCTGAGTTATGACCAATTTTCTTCATAGAGAAACTCGTCTTTGCAACGTTTCGATTCTGTGGTTTTCATCAGGACGATACTGAGTGCATTATTGTGTGTACATAACAGTACTTTAAACTTAAGTTATTAAATAGGAAATCTATATGAATTGGTTTCTTCAACGGTAGTGGGTAATAAGTAATTTTATTACAACTTATGTAAACAAACAAAATAAATTTTCTTTATTTGTAAAACTATAGTAAGTGTACATTTAAATATTGAACAAACTTCCAACGTAAGTGATTAATGTGCATTTACAAAAGATTGCTGAAAACCGATAAAGAGAAATAAATAATTTCAAGTATTCCCCAAGATTGTTGTAGAACGCTAAGACAAATACCATATAATATTAATAACATGTCCAACTCCAGTAAAATATTGACAGTATCAACGATGCTGGCCGCCAGAGGCACTAGATGGGCACTAGTGTAACATATTGATGTTGACATTCCTTTCAATGGTGGTAATTGAATTTATTTAGTTATTGATGGCGCTGGTTTTGCGCTTTCTATTTTGATTAAAAAAATACATCCAAATGTTTCACAAAGTACGTTCTGTGTGTACAGATTTCCCTGGGCTTCCGAGCTCTGTAGAGCAGAGCCCTAGCACGGCTAAGGTCCCCGGGCTCGATTCTTGACGAAGACATTCCACCCGAACAACGAATGGTTAGACCGTTGTTCGAGTGGAATGACTTTTGATGTTTGGCGTATTTACCTTCCACGAGACTCAAGAATAAGAATGTCGACCAATGTATGTACTTTCGACGGCGATTGCAAGCAGCCTGGATTGGAGAATTGATACCCTGGATTAATTCCTATCTTTTTCTGATTTTTCTGTTTCTAATTGTCTTTTGAGAATCGATAATATTGCCTACAATGATTTTTTTTTTTTGTTTATTTGAGAAACAAACAGTTCTATATATTTTATAAAAAAAATAAATTATTTTGCGTGGTTGCATGAACCAGTGAAGTTTCCACATGAGATAAATATATATTTTTATTTGTTTTTTTTTTAAATTAATTCACAACCTTTTCTACATAAGGTAAATATCGGTATTAAATTAAGGAATAACTAAATAGTAAATAGACTGAAATCAGTCAACGGAGAAATTATTATTTTTATTATACATCGTTAGTAATATTATTCTATGAACATTGAACATTATTCATTATTCTATGAACAATGAAGATGGCCACAAAGTGAATGCATACAACAAATGCATTTTTTTGCTTCTCTGTTGACTGAAATAGTTCCTCATTGTAATTAAACTGATTCAAAGTGTTTTTTTAAATAACTAACTGTACCCCGCCACGCGTTGCTGTGGCTCAGTCTGTCTGTGCAGATAGTAAAAAATAGCGCGTGTTGCTTTTACGTCCAACCGATGGCGCTGTTTATAATTTTTATAAAAGCATATTTTTACCTATCACAGATGACATTTATATAGTATAGTTTTTTTTTTTTTTTGTTTTAGTTTTAAAGAAAGTCAAACATTCCCAGGTTACGAATAACCTGACAATATTTGAAAATCTCCTAATACCACCACAGTAAGCTGAAAATGTTGCTTGTGTTGTGATGGAGGACTTAGCCAGCCGAGGAATTGAACACACTACGCCTGGGTGGGACCCAAACGCGACGTCAACTCGGCCACCGACCGATCAATATATCCCTTTCTTTCTATTATCTATGGCTGAAACCATGAATTTACTGCCCAAAATAGACATAAACATTGGGTTTGGTAACTTACCTCTCTACCCCTTTTGACCAAGTTGAAGAACTTTGCGAACCGCCTCTGGCGTGCTGCTTAATTTGTTTGTTAAATCACCCCAATTTTTTATGTAAATAATCTTCTTTTTCTTAAGTCATTGTCTCATGCTGAGGATCGTGACCCCACTCCAAATGCCCTAGTGATAAAACTTATCAAGTTCCAGATGAAAACAAGCCGAGAAATCCTTACTTCATTAAAAACTATGCAGAGTTATGCCGAGATGACATTAATCTTTCAGAAGACACCAAAAAACAGTTAATCACTTTTAAGGTTCAAAATATTTAAAATACATACAGGGTCTTTGTGAACTTCCAGCAGTGAAACATCTTATGTTGTAAGCTGTGTGAAAACTGAATCATTTTATATAACTTCAAGTGAAATTGATCCATCATTTACACATATTGAAAGTATAAGTTGAGATAATTTTTTGTTCTCAATTTGATGTCGCAAGTGGCCCACTTTCTAAGGGGAAATTTCCACTGTTTTAAGTTATTAAGTTTTGTATTATTGTTTTTTTTTCTTTAAATGTAATAGTTGTAAATTATATCTCATATAATATGGCAGACTGGGATTGCATTATCTTCCCAGTCCTGCTGGATTAAGATTTAAATAAATACAATTAGTCAGGAGAGGAGAGGATCTCAACTTGTGTTCGTAGTACCTTAATGAATTCTTTTAATTTTTATCTCATCATTTCTTCAAATTCTAAATATGGTAACTACTTAAAAATTTTTTTTTTAGGTTTTAATTTAGAAAAATGTTTTGAAATGCCTTTTTTTCAAGTTTTTTTTTTAAACTTCAAGGGGCCGACCCCCTGTTACCTATGCTAGTACCTGCAACGGTAAATAAATGACTAAATTTGTTTACTTTTCCATTTCTTTACTAAAAACTTGTATTATATCACCAAATATTGATTCTATCGACTTGGAAGTGGTCTCATTTGATTCAGCACGAATGAAAACATAGTAAACGATACCCCAAACATGTTTTTTTTTAATTCCCCTCCCCCCTTAATCTGACTGAAGAATTCATTTATACTAACTGCCAAAATGAATTTATGACCAAAGTTTCATGAATGCATGAGTTTTGCCATTTATCAAACCCTATTTTACCTGTACTAGATGTATATACAAATGATTTGTATATTTAACAAACTGCCAACACAAGGGATTTATCAAAAGATTGCTGAAAAACGATAAAGAGAAATATATTATTTGATGGCTTTCCCACGATTGTTGTAGAACGTGACTGTGTTTAACATTAAAGTGTTAAAACTCATTTATTATGTTTTTTGTTTGATTGAAAAATTGATAATATATTTCAACTTTTCCCTGTGTTCAATTCTTTAACGATTTACCCACTGCTTCAGTAAGTACTCTGTGTTAAATTCTTTAACTACTGACCCACTGCTTCAGTAAGTACTCTGTGTTAAATTCTTTAACTATTGACCCACTGCTTCAGTAAGTAAAACACAGAAAATCTGTGTGTGTGAAACGAAAAAAACTCTCAAACGACGAGCTGTGCCTTAATGTAAATAGCACTGCATTATTTGGTATGTTGTTTCCATTGGACTCTTTCAATTGATAAATAATAAAACTAACATTTAAAATCGAAAATGTTGAGATATCATGATAAACAATTTACCTATAATTAGCAATGAACAATATATGTATATTCCTTTTTATGTAAAGTTATAAAATGTGCTCTTCTCAGTACTTTTGAATATTATTTTATAATTGCTTGAATTGTTTGCAGTGTCATAATGTGGTTTCTTCGAGTTTTTGTTTATGTTGTGGTGTGTTCGGGAGCGTGGGCTGACTTGTTCTCGGCTCTGGTGGGGATGGAAGCTATGGTGGCCACTGAGGGGGCTCTGCTGGACTCCCTTCAGGCCTACTTGAAGAGTCAGGAAGACCACCTCAAAGTGCTCAGGAAGTATGGAACATTGTTTTAAACGCAAAATTATACTATGAATTACAATAATAAATTATTGTGGGATTCAATAAACTAGATCTGAACAGGCGGCCTACAGTCACGATACTTATGATAACACTGGGCCGAAATCAAGTAGCAATGGCTCTGAAATGCTGATGTGTGGGATTCACCTGGTTTGCAACATTTTACTGTAAATATATCGTAAATGTAAAGCAAAAATTAGTTTGTTTGAAGTCTAAAGCAGTAAAAATGCACAAACGGTCAACTCCGGCTAAATGTATTTTAATGCGACTATTTTTGTTTACAAAGCCTTTTCTATCATGAACTATGAATAATCTATTAAATTGTCAAATAATACAAGATGCCATAAAATCTGTTTGAAGTCTGAAGCAGTAACAAACAAACACTGATTACATCAATTTATCAGAACACTTTTGAAGATTTTTTTATATAATGACACCAACAACATTATGAAAAAATGATGTGAACATTGGTTTTTGGGTTGTAACCTAATTATATATTTTTTATGTATGTAATAATTATGTAATTAATTTGTTAATGTTCCACCTATGCAAAATATGTCCAGTAACAACGCCCCCGACTGCAAAGTTATGTCAATCTGTATCTATTATATATATACAATATCATTATGTATTGCAAAATAAGAACATAATTAGTGTTTTAATTCATAAAACCCTGGTTTTCAGGCAGTTTGATGCCTATAATGCAGAATACCAAATGGCTACAAAAGATTTGACTAATTATTTAGCAAACCCAATTAATGCTTTCAAAATTATAAAGAGATTGCATTTAGACTGGTTGAAAACCGAAAACATTGTGCGGAATCACACCCCTTTAGGTAAGATTACATGAAAAAAAATGATATGTTTGTATATCTATAATTTTGCATAGAATGATGGAAAAAAAAATTGAAATTAAATATACAGGGTTTCAGGGGTAAAATGGCTAATTCGTGAGGTGATTCTACATGATAGTAGAATTAAAAAAGAAATATAACTTTTTTCAAAAAATATTTTTCGATTGAAGAATATTTATTTTCGCATAGAAACAATTCATCTTTTTTTATCTAAAAACCACCCTAAAACATTATAATGTCGAAAAGTTATTTATCTTTTTACTTCTAAAATCATGTAGAATCACCCCCCTGAAGTTAGAGCACTTTACCCCCGGACACCCTGTAGACTCACTATAATTATATGTATTATGATTCATGTGTATTCTGTATTTGCTTCTAGCAAATCCACAAATAATGTGTATTCTGTATTTGCTTCTAGCATATCCACAAATAATGCAATTAAAAAATGAACTGGTATTTCCCGATGAGAAAGATTTTTCGGCTGCTTCCGATGCTATGTTAAGACTGCAAAATCTATACATGTTGGATTCTGAGGAAATTTCAAATGGAAAACTAAATGGGATACAGTACAGGTAATGCTTGTATTGTACGATAAACAAATAAATGATAAATAATAGTTACAATATCTTCAACTTCAGATATTTTCTATACGTTCTGATCTTCCTAACGGTGTGGGTTGTGAGGTTTGGTTTACTTCCATACATTTTAATAGATTAAGCCATGCTACATTAGTGCCTCTAGCCGCCAGAGTTGTCGACCAATACAAGTAAATACTGTCAATATTTTATTGGAGTTGGACATATTATTAATACTTAAGGTTTTGCGACAACCCCATCATATCCTAACTAATATTATAAATGCGAAATTGTGTTTTGTTTGTCCTTCTTTCATGTCGCAACGGAGCAACCGATCGATGTGCATTTTTGCATAGGGAAAGTTGGAAAACTGGGAAGTGACATAGGCTACTTTTCAACCAGGAAAAACATTTCATTCCCTTGAGAAAATTCTTTGTACAGAAATATCTCCGAAGAGCCGCGTGTAAAGGCTAGTCCAATATAAATTATTTTTAACTGACAGCCAAGATGGCCGTCAATCTTGTTCAAACTTAAAACATAGTTTCCAACATGTTTGTTGTGAACTTTACAAGGAAGGAGAGGGGACTGAAAATATATTGTATGACCCCTTAGGTACATGATTTTACTATTTTTATAGTTTACCAATGACAGCCAGCGATTGCTTTGAGTTAGGTCATCAACTTGCCAACATGGAGCTGTTTGAAAATGCAACCACCTGGTTCACTGTTGCATTGAATAAATATAAGGATGACGATCATAACACCGTTAGAAAAAGCCTAATTCTAGAATGGCTCGCACATTCATCTATCAAGAAAGGTATTAAGTATTTTTTTATATGCTCATTCTCCTGAGATTTTATATTTATCAAAATCTCTAGATATGTATATATTGTATATACCCTCACCGGCCAAAACATTTGATTAATGTAAATTAATTTATTGCAAGTTCTGAGAATATATATGTTTTTCCGTACTTTGTAGACTGATTACAAAATGAACTGAATTCTGTTGAAATTATATTTTAGGTGATGTAGACAAAGCTCTAAATGTAACCAGAGATCTACTTCAGTGGGAACCTGAAAATGGATGGGCTCAGAGACAGTTGTCTATCTTCACAGAAATCAGACATAAGAGAGATACTGAAATGGTAACTGTTTTTATCTACTGTAAAACATATATTTTTATTTGATTTGTTAATCCATTTGTAACCTTTTCTACATAATACAAAATCAAAATGTTGCGTATATAGCTTTTAACTGTGAAAAACTGTATTTTGAATGGTGTGAGTGAGCGCTGTTGTTTGTTAGCATGAAGTTGCAAAAAGTGGAAAAAATAATGTTGCCATCAACTAAATAGCGACAGGACATTCAAAGGTGCTTCAAAATAATGCCAGTAATACATTTATTTAGTATCATTATAATCTTCTTCTTCCTAATTCATTGCCTCAGACTGGGGATCGTGATCCCCATTCCAATTGACCTAATGATAAAAGTTATCAAATGTTTTCAGCATCAAGTCCCCAATGAAAACAAACCAAGAAATCCTTACTTCTTTAAAAACTATGCGGAGTTATGCCGAGATGAACTGGATCTTCCAGAAGACACCAAAAAACAGTAAATTGAGGAAATTATATGTATTTAATATGTGCAAGACTGAGGGATGGAAGGGGTGCGGAGCAGCGGGAGAGAGGCGTTGTGCAGCTCCTAGCCCGGCACGGTACGGCTGGAAAGAGGGAAAGATTAATTACAACAGATCGCTCGGCTAGCAGATCAAGGAATATTATAATCTAGGCCACGTTGACACCTATTGTTGTATAATATTACTCGTCTGTGATGAATGCCATGGGATTGTTTGGCGAGCGATATCATGAGATATGCCATGCCCACATATATTTTCATCGCTCATCTGTAATGGCCCAAGCTTGACATACTTATTCTTTTGTGATGTTAGGAACACATTCACATGAAGGTATGGTATGTAAGATGCCTTGTTGCAAAATGTTGACACTTCACGGCAACCACTGCACTGTTGGGCATAATACAATTATTATTCCCATCCTAATATGTTTTTTTATTCACTTATTGTAATGAGAATGTATTTTCAGCTTGAAGTGTCATTACCTGACAAAGAACGATCCCTTCTTGAGACTGGCTCCGGTCAAAATGGAAGAGTATTATTTGGATCCGTACGTTGCCGTCTATTATGATGTCATCTATGACGGTGAAATCAAATTCTTGCAAGAAATTGCCAGATCACGGGTAAATATTAATTATTTTTAAGAAACACAGATGGTTGTAAAAAGATTTGTCACCAAGGATTAATGTTGGAGTTCACACGAGCACCAAACATTTTTTGCTACAAATGCATTGGCAGTTGATATCATTGAGGTATTATATTATATGGGATAAATATCAGCGTTGGAAATATGGGCAACAACTTTGAGCTCATTGGCATCATGAAGATAATACGGGCTTCAGTCTGTTAAAAATGCTCGCCGGGTACGAGTCTGCAATGATCACTGTATGTACACTAAGATACTGCACAAATCGTTCTGGAAAAGATAGATAAAGTGATGCTATAACCTTTCATCGGTAAATAGGGTTAATTTTTTTTTTTTTTGTGAAATCGCACAACAGTCACAATGTTTCCCAATCGTCCAGAGCCAGTGAGACTATGTCATCCCCAATTGGAGTATGTTGTGAGGATGAAGGTAATGGGGAGGGGAAGGAAGTGAGGGAGGAGAAGGTGGGTATGTACCTGGCTATTCAGATCTGGTCACAAAACACGGCAAAAGCCATTTCAAGCAATGTTTCAATTCTGAATGGTGGTCTTAAACCAGGGCAATACTGAAAGTATCTTCCAGTCGGGAACGATCCACATATATTCTACATATTATTTTTAATGAGTAAATTATGAATAACACAAATTAATCAAATAAAATTTACATGTGCACGCCGGGATTTGAACCTGCGACCTTTGGCTTGCTATTCGAGAGCATTACCCCTCGACCACGGGGGTCAAAGGGTAAGGCTCTACAATAATAAAGTTAATAATCCATAGTCAAAGTGCAAATTGGCTTTCTTCATGGTAAAAAACTCAAGGAGCACTTGGAGTTCGCGCGCCGGTAACCCAAATGCTCAGAATTAAGGCGCGGCGGGCAGTCACCGGCGACTCCGTTCATTGAGTTCGTTTGCGGTCAGAAGGATTCGGGCTAGAATGACAACCTCCATACCTCCTTTCCTACTTCCCGCAAGGGAACAATATTTTACGTTCTTACTATAGCAAATTTAGAGCTAGCAGACAATTATCTGCAGACAACTGTCAAAAAACTGGGTTAGGTTAGAAAGTATAGGTAAACTGCCTGCATATTGACGGTGATACTCCGATCAGCTGTTTTCAATGCGGCAGTTTAACACATGGTTCAGGGTTGACAGATATGAAATGTAAAGTAAAAAGAATTTTACTTATAATATAAAAAGCTATTCGTTTTCAGTTACATCGCTCGCAAGTCATAGACTTTAAAACGAGTGTTGAATATCTGGACAAGGCCCGCCTCAGCAAGCAGTGTTGGATACGAAACGAAGAGGGAGAGGTCATCAACACCCTTAGCCAGAGGGTCACCGACCTGACAGGATTGAGCATGGAGTCTGCGGAGCCGTTCCAAGTGGCCAATTATGGTACCGGAGGGCATTACGAACCTCACATGGATTTTTCTAAGGTTAAAACATTATTAATTTAACAAAATGTAGCAAAAGTGGCCATAAACAAAACGCGTGTGACAGCCTTCAGCACATTAGCGACCTCTACAAATAACCTCATACCGGTACCTGTTTTGCTACCAGAATTGGTAGCAGAAAGAACTAAGAGTGGAAGATTATCGAGTTGTCTTTGTGAGAGAACATATCTGATAACTGATAGCCAAATCAAACAGCTGTGTTCTCCAAACTTTCTTCGTTTTTTTTCCCTTTCTCCTCTTCCTTTCCACCATTTCATTTCGCCTCACAACCGAATAATTATTTTTACTCATCTTACTCTTTTTTCAGAAAGGGGAAAACAAGGGTTTTAACATAGAAAACAACAGAGACGGAAACAGGCTGGCAACATTTATATTTTACGTATGTATAATACAGTCTCCTAGATTGAATAATTATTGTAAAAACAAATTGACATCTGGGCTAATACAGATGGTTCATATTTGACTCACCAGATTATAATCGTGTTTTGTTTTCCATCAGTTATCAGATGTAGAGCAGGGGGGGCGCACTGTGTTCCCCGAGCTGGGGGTGGGGGTCACTCCTCGGAAAGGGAGCGCCCTCTTCTGGTTCAACCTGCACCCGTCGGGCGAGGGGAACTACGCTGCCCTGCACGGGGCCTGCCCTGTACTGCAAGGCACCAAGTGGAGTAAGTTTAACACTTGTTCTGTCGGTTATCAGATGTGAATCAGGGGGGAATAATTTGTTTAAATCAGTGATTGTATGTAATTACGATAATACTTGAGAATCTCTAATAGTATGTGATTATTTTAATTAAATTATGTAACTTTAACCTCGACATTGAAAAACTAAAAGAGTAATGCCTTGGAATATTTATAATGGGGTATTATAAATTTAATAGTTTTGATGTCGATGTTAGTCTAATAAAATTTTTATGTCAATGTTAAGTGTCACGACGGTGATGGTTGTTTAGCTATATTAATGTTCTGTATGTTTACAGTTGCCAATAAATGGATTCGCCAGCGAGGACAGGAGCTTCGTGTGCCGTGTGACCTAGAGTACCAAGATGAAGGAATGGCTAAAACTTATCCCGCACCGGTGCCCAGATATAATCATTCCGAATTCCACACTATGTAAAACGTTGCTTGTACTTTGGGCTGCAAAAGAGCTACTGTTTATTCAATACCTACAAAAATAAATTTTAAATTTTAAAAATGTTCATTAAAATCTGTAGTTTCTGATTTTGCTATGGAAAATATCACCTTGGCAGGATGTACTTATATTACGGTTGTTTATAAAAATATCACCTTGGTAGTATGTACTTAAATTACAGTTGTTTATAAAAATAAAAACATTTGCCCCATTAACTTATTTACGTGATATATTGTCATTAAAGAATTTATCAATATAATATAATAGCTGTGTTAAAGAACTGATACGCATTGAGGAGATCCTTGACTCTAAGGACGGGTTGTTTCACAGAATTTGAACAATTCATCAAATTTTATAGTTAATTTTAAAGTTCTGTTATTATTTCAGTTCTGCGAAGCTACTGGCCCGTAATGATATAGTAGCAGACTTGATTAGAATTTTCACAGAGCTTGAAATTTAACGAATTGTTCAAATTCTGTGAAACAACCTGTCCTAAGCCCAGACTCGGCTTCGTCTGCCATTATTTCAATACCATCATGGCCTATGGAGCTTTCGGCACGAAATATGTAATGTCAGTAAATTAGAGAAGAGGAACATTGCTCTCCAAGTCTCCCTCGTCAAACCAAGTGGGAGCGGAGTTTCACTACCCGTCAGACCAAGTAAGAAATAAAACTTTTGAAAGTGGCTCCAGTTTTTACTGCTAAATGCAGAGCCATTTTTGAATCCCTAAAATACATTGATGATAAAAAAATTAAATTCCTCCCTTTTCCACTACCCAGAAGATGATTACTGTATTGGAATCCACACAAAAATTAAAATCCTCCCTTTTCCACTACCCAGAAGACGATCACTGTATTGGAATATACACAAATATTAAACTCCTCCCTTTTCCACTACCCAAAAGACGATTACTGTATTGGAATCCACACAAAAATTAAAATCCTCCCTTTTCCACTACCCAGAAGACGATCACTGTATTGGAATCCACACAAAAATTAAAATCCTCCCTTTTCCACTACCCAGAAGACGATTACTGTATTGGAATCCACACAAATATTAAACTCCCTTCCTTTTCCACTACCCAAAAGACGATTACTGTATTGGAATCCACACAAAAATTAAACTCCCCCTTTTCCACTACCCAAAAGACGATTACTGTATTGGAATCCACACAAAAATTCTTACAATTTTTTAAGCATTCCTTTACATTTCTAAGCCATCAAAGACAGAGTTGATAGCCGCTTTAATATTTTTTACGTATGAGCAAAAAAAGTGGTGAAATTATACATGGGTTACCATTGCATCAATGTAGGTTAACTGATTTAAAAAAAAAATCGAATTCTCTAATTATTTAACGTAAAAATAAAGAAAAGCAACAACTCACGCCGCTAGTAGGCGCTAGTGCAGAATGATGCCATCAGAATATATGGGAAATGTCAGAAGTTGGAGGTATTTGGTTTAGCTTATTTTTATATTTTGCAATTTAGGTAGGTACTTGTAATTACTACTAAATTTTTACCTGCTCTTACAAACAATCACCTCTACCTCAATAAAAAATAGATTAAAAATAAAAAATAAATCAATTTCGAAATTAAACAAAAGAAGTCAATTAGTAAATACCTTCACTATTCAGTTGTACATATTTTTTCTTAGTTCTTCTTAATAATATTTTCTACAATTTTATACCTGAATTTATTGCAAAATGTGGTTTCTCCGCATGTTTGTTTATATTGTGATGTGTTCAGGAGCGTGGGCCGACTTATTCTCGGCTCTAGTGGGGATGGAGGACATGGTGGCTACTGAGGGGGCTCTGCTGGACTCCCTGCAGGCCTACTTGAAGAGTCAGGAAGATCATCTTAAAGTGCTCAGGAAGTATGAAAAATTATATTAAACTCTAGATTTTTTTTTTTTTTTCGAAGAAAATTTCTTCTGATAGCCTATCACTTTGCATAACCTCTACATGTTTCATGAAGGTGATCTTTGTCCATGAAACATGTAGAAAAAAGTGATGTAAACAAAGTTATTTGTGTTTTAATATACTAAATTATATCATCATTCGGCGTGCAATACAGTGGATGTGACGAGAAACAAATTTTTCAGGAGAAAGAAAAAACCACAAAACTTATGTTCAGTGATGGTTCGTGTACATTCTCAGCGGGGGTTCAATCAGTGTTTAGAGAGGAAAAATAAATTAATTTAAATCTCCGTTCACATAAAAACCTATGCGATTTTTACCAACAATATTTGGTTCTCAAATTCCGCCTCATGCAAAGGATCTTTAAAAAAACAACATTTGATTGCAACTTAACTGATGGAGACAACTATTTAAGTCGGGGGAGCCGTAAACATACACAAAATAGGTTTTTAGGTTGTTAGTTTGAGTTATTTTTATAATTTATGCATATTTCTGAACTTATAAACTTAACTTTGATTAAGAAAAAAGGAATTTTAATTCATCTTTTACCATCTCCCCTGACATAAATAATTTTTTCTTTGTGACAAGTACAATATAGATTAAATTTGCAGCAAACATACAAAGTCGTTGTGCTTGCAAGACCGGCATGCTGAGCTTTACCAAACTTTACAGGGGAAGCAAAAATCTTGCCAGTTTTGTATTCAGATGCGTCAACAAACAATGTTTGAATGAGTTTAGTGCGATAACGGCTAAACTTGTGAATTGTGAATTGTGATAATGCAGTTTTTGAGTCACTGATGAATTGTTTATCAAGTGCTATCATGGATGTGTTTTTGCACTTTGGTACAATACAATAACAGTAGTGACGAGATGCTAACATTCTACCTTGTATTCTTCAATATTTAAAATGGTTCGACTCTCAACGGTGCCATACAAAATTAGTGTCTGTTGAAACAAAACTTAGGCTCCTTGTGACTGGTGATGCCACACAGACACACCACAGGAGAACTGAAAAATTAAAACTTTGTAAATTATTTTAATTTTTAAAACTAACTACATATAACAGTAAAAAAATATACTGGTAGTTAAGTTAGAAGTTCAATATTGATTAAAAAATAATAATAAAGGAGTGGAGTTCCTTATTAGAATTTTAATGCATTCAGCCTAATAAAAATCATAAAATCACCTGGTTTTCAGACAGTTTGATGCCTACAATGCAGAATACCATATGGCTACGAAGGATGTGACTAATTATTTGGCAAACCCAATTAATGCTTTCAAAATTATAAAGAGATTGCATTTAGACTGGTGTAAAACGGAAAACATTGTGCGGAATCACAATCCTGTAGGTAAGATTATCACAAGAAACCTACAATTTTGCATAACATGATGAGAAAATTATATGTATTATGAATGCTTTACTTATTCCTATTTTCGCTTCTAGCATATCCTCAAATAATGGAATTAAAAAACGAACTGGTGTTTCCCGATGAAAATGATTTGTTAGCGGCTTCTGATGCTATGTTGAGGCTGCAAAATCTATACATGCTGGATTCTGAAGAAATCTCAAATGGAAAACTTAAAGGCATACAGTACAGGTAATGCTCATATTGTACGATAAACATTATTATTATTCTTCTTCTGTCATATATGGTAGGGGGATCAGAAAGGGACATCTAGGATCTACGAGCCATTCTAGGGCCTCGGACGTTGCCCCGTGGACCTCGTCAATTCGTTGACCACATGTCCATTAGTCTACACCGCACCGCATTCATACATTGCCTACTCTTTAAGCCCCCACCTATGCATCATGTGGGCACAAAGGCTGTGGGAGCACCTTATCCTATTGATGTAGGAACTGGTCATGTGTGCCCACATAAAGTTTTTATTTTATTTATTAAAACTAAGAACTGGGAAGTGTTGCTGCAACCCTTTCTGCTTATACACTGACACTCTGACAGCCAAGTTGGACGCCGATGGCGCTTGATCAAACGTAGTTTATTAAAGTGCTGGTAAATAAGCAAGATAAATTGCCTATTATTGCCTATTGCCGAACGATTGTCTTAGCCGTCAATAGACTTGCAGGACCAAGGTGTTGGTTGTCAATATTGTTGGGTACGAGAGATGTATATAACCTCATAATGCATTTGGGCATGGTCTATATAAATTATATGTTCACGCTACACACAAAACGAATAATCTCCCTCTCCTGCTCTACCACGTGCTGTATATCACGGAATATCATAACTTTTTTTGGGATCTGTCACCTGGATAGCTGACCCTAATTTACCCGATGTAAGATAAATTTCGAATATCGCTCGGCTAGAAGAGGGAGAACTAAAAAATACACGGACTGAACTGAACTGAATAATACATACCCAAAGGTACTTAATTTAACTATTTATTTTTCTAGTATTCCAATGACAGCCAGCGATTGCTTTGAGTTAGGCTATCAGCTAACCAACATGGAATTGTTTGAAAACGCAACCACCTGGTACACTGTTGCATTGAATAAATATGAAGATGATGATCATAATCCAATTGACAAAAACCGAATTCTAGAATGGCTTGTACATTCGTCTTTCAAGCAAGGTACTATGCACATTTTTATATTCATTTTTCTCATATTTCACAGTTATCAACCATCTCTACAACTGTCTTGTTTTAGGGCCAAAAAATCTGATCAATTTTTATTATTTTATTCCTAATCTATGTTCTAAGAGGATGCATATGACTGTGTTTGTACATTTTAGAGTTGTTACTACATAGTGAAATCAGATAGTAGGTAAAGGGTGTTTCAATAAGAGCGCAATAAATTCTAAAAGGTGAAAGTAAAATTTCTAAAAAGTGAAAGTAAAATAGTTGTCACTAACAGAAAATATAAAAAAATTAAACCTTGGATTACAGTTGGATTAATTATATCAATTAAACAAAGGGATAAATTATATAGAGAAATGTTAAAATATCAAATGGATTGCCAAAATAATAATCTCAGAACAATGCCTTATCTGAAAACAAAATATCTAATGTACCGAAACTTACTAAATAGACTGATACGAAACTGCAAAAAGAAATACTATTGTGAACAAATTTAAAATGCTAAAAATAATACTAAAAAAACTTGGAATATTATAAATGAAATTGCCAACAAAAAAATTATGTCTTCAAATATTGTAAATGAGGTTAAAATAAATAATGAAATAATAACTAACAAATCGACCATTGCAGAATGTTTTAATAACTTTTTTACAAATATAGTAGACGAGGTACTTGAATCTTCCGTTATTAATGTTAATGATGATTATATGGAGACATCTCCTCAATTAGATTCTAATAACGATTCAATTAACTCTATAGAATATTTTTCTCCCATTACATTTAATGAAATTGAAAAATATATTGATAGCCTTAAACCATCCAACTCTAAGGGAAATGATGGACTATCATGTGATACATTAAAAAAAATAAAACAACATGTATTAACGCCATTACAACATATTTTTAATATATGCCTCAAAGATGGTCATTTTCCAGAACAATTTAAAATCTCCACTATAATACCTATTCATAAATCTGGGAATACGCATAAATTAGACAATTACAGACCAATATCCCTTGTTTCAAACCTATCAAAAATATTCGAAAAATGCATCAAATTTAGAGTCATTGAACACTTAGAAAAATATAAAATTCTATCGAAAAACCAATACGGCTTTCGTAAAGATCTAAGCACTGAGGATGCCATATATGAATTGACAAAAAATATTTATACATCTATTGATAAAAAAAAGAAATGTCTTGCCATATTCCTAGATTTAAGAAAAGCTTTCGACACCGTTAATCATAATTTACTCATTAAAAAAATAACTCGACTGGGCTTCAAAAAAAACACACTAAAATTACTATCAAACTATCTTAAAGACAGAAAACAAAAAACAAATATTGGGAATAATTATAGTTCAGAGACACAGATAAAAAACGGAGTTCCGCAGGGAACTGTTCTTGGCCCGATTTTATTCTTAATTTATATTAATGATTTATGTAATTTTGTAATCCCTGGTAAAATTGTTTCTTACGCCGACGACACGGCAATAATAGTGGATGGTAAAAATTGGACAGAAACTTTTTCGAAAGCAACTGTATGTATTTCACTTGCTTCAAAATGGTTAAAATACAACAAACTTGTCTTAAACTACAGCAAAACATTTTACTTACCTTTTTATAAAAACATAAGAAACAAACCAAAAGAAAACCTTAAAATTAGAATCCATAATACAACTTGCAATCAAGAAATGTGCTTCCTGTGCAACGAACTCGCTAATGTCAAAAATATAAAATATTTAGGAGTATCAATAGATATTAATCTTAATTGGAAATCACATATTAATCAAACCACTTCTAAACTAAGATATCTTACCTACATATTTTATAGACTCAAGGAAATTTTAAAAGCTGAAAAATTGAAAATGATCTACTTCTCCCTGGTGCAATCTGCAATCACTTATGGCATAATAGGATGGGGTGGTGCACCTGATACATTTATTAAACCTCTACAAATAATTCAAAAACACATAATTAAAGTCATATATAACAAAAATAAAACATTCTCGACCGACCTATTATACAAGGAATCTAAATTATTTAACATTCGTAAATTATTTATATTACAAACTATGAAATATTTATTTAAAAACAAAAATAATTTCAAAATAAATGAAAACAGAATGAGCAAAAGAACAAATAATATATTTTACACCCCCCAAACCGATACTAAATTAATGCAGACACATAGCAGTTTCATTGGTCCTCGTACATTTAACCTTCTACCACTACAAACTCAAATGATAAATAAAAAATAATTTCAAAATAAATGAAAACAGAATGAGCAAAAGAACAAATAATATATTTTACACCCCCCAAACCGATACTAAATTAATGCAGACACATAGCAGTTTCATTGGTCCTCGTACATTTAACCTTCTACCACTACAAACTCAAATGATAAATAAAAAGATAGAATATATTAAAGAGGTAAAATTATGGCTGAATGACGCAGATATTGAAACGCTTTTACTATAAATTTATTGATCCTTTCTACAAATCACTTGCTGAAACTTTATAAACTATTGTACATAATGTTTTCTCTTTACTTTTTATAATAACTATAAACAAAAAAAAACTTTTTCTACTAATGTATATTATACTTTAGGTACTTGAAATATAGTAGTAATCGTTTTATATTACCCACACTCAGGCAGTGCCTTAGTGGGTTTTCATTTCTTGTGTATACTATTTGGTATTATATATTATGTTTTTATATACTATCTATTAATATGTATAATATATGTAAAGAAATGAAAATAAATAAAGTAAAAAAATAAATAAAAAAATAAAAATTCAAGGTTTAATAAAACATGGTTTTTTGTAGCAAAGTATTGAAATATTAATTGAGTTATAATGTATATACATTTGGGAATTATGTATGAAACTAAAAAAATCTGGCAAATGGGCGCCACGGCTTCGCTGGCACATGCAATCTTTTGGCAAAATTGTATGACGAATCAACGTCCCTGGACTCTCGGCCACACTGCGAACTGCCGTGATGTTTGCATTTTTATTGCATTTTATTTTTCATATTCATATTTTTCATTGCGTGATTAATTGCATTTTTACCTATATGTAATTTTTATGCAATTGTAGATTTTTGTCTGTAAATTAACTGAGTTTTTGTAACTGGATAGTTCACACATAAGTGAGAACATCTGTAAAAACCCAGTATAAATAAATAAATAAATGTTTTGTTTTGAACGACCCCTACGAGCTTGTGTGGTGTGTTTCACATCACAAACCGAACCAGTACTTTAGAATTTTTCGATTATTCTTTTCAAAGTAGGTGAATTAAGATCATTATTTCGACCGAATAATGAACGCACTTTACGAATCATGGCAATAAAACTTTAATAATGTTTAACAATCAAGGCCCGCTGCTCTATCACATAATGCTCCATGTTTACTAACTCCCATCTCCCATCTATTTAAATTATACTTTAGGTGACATAGATAAAGCGTTGAGTGTAACCAGGGATCTACTTCAGTGGGATCCTGGAAATGAATGGGCTCAGAGTCAGTTGTCTGTCTTCACAGAAATCAAACAGATGAGAGACACTAAAATGGTAAGTATTTATAAAAATATATATCTCAGTGGCTGACAGGCATCGTAGGTTCAATTCCTCTGCTGGCTAAGGCCTCCATCAATGCACAAGCGACATCTTCTGCTTATAATGACAGTAGGAGATTTTCAAATATTGTGAGGTTATTCGTAACCCTTTTTAAATATACATTTAAGTATATAAAAATACATATATAATATAAACAAAACTTTGTTTCAACTTAATTACCACAAGAAACAACCGGTCAGGGTAGTTGGAAAACATGCACATAATGGGTCATTAGGTTCTTAGTTTGGGTAATTTAAATAATTTGTGCATATTTAGATTGACACATGTGCGGAGCCAGTGTGGTGAAACCATCGCTCAGGGAGTGGAAACGAATGGTGATGGATGTGTCTGTGAGACTGGGTTTTTAGAAAACCGCTAATATTTTTTTCCCCTCCGTCGATTCGGGATGTGATTGTGAGTAGGTGCCTCATTGCGCATCCTTGATTGACAGTACATCTCGCGACGGCGACGTGGGCGCATGTTCCGGAGTCTGTGAGACTGGCGTCACCAAATATAGAGACGGTATTTTATTTAATGTCCCTTTTTTATGAAAAAACAAAGGTGTACTTTTCTAAATTAATATCCTACATTTACAGAAGTTATGTAGTATTGGAGTCCCAGAGACCATTGTCACCAACTATGTAAGTCAATTTTGCATCACCACTGGCGGGTTAAAATCCGTCGGGTAGGTGCTGAAACATCCTGTATTTGTTTCATTTTAAATTTAATTTGTTAACCCGTTTATAATCTTTAGTACGTAGTACAGTAGAACCTCGTTAATTCGAAATCCACGGGACATCAAAAATCAAATTTCGAATTAACGAATTCCCACGTAATTCGAAATTTTATGAAAAAAAAATATGCCGAAAATCGATTTTCTCGGCCGCCTCTTCAAATCCGGGTGGTATTTTAGTTGTAAATTCGTATTAATACTAATTATTTCTTTATTTTCGCGGCCGATTACCGTAGCGGCGGTCCCTTTAAATTCAGATATTCGCAATAAAATCGTAAAAATGCTATATATTTATGCGTAAATCGAGATTTCGCTGCCGATTTCGGTCGCGGCCTACTCTTTAAATTGAGATATTCGTAAAAATACGATATATTTCCGCGTAAATCGAGATTTCGCGGTTATTTTCCGTCGCGACCGGCCCTTTATTTCAAATATCTGAATTTAAATTCGTAAACATACGATATTTTTCCGCGTAAAACGAGAATTCGCGGCCGTATTCCGTCGCGGCCGGCTCTTTAAATACAGATATTCGAAATAAATTCGCAAATAAACGATATATTTCCTCGTAAAACGAGAATTCGCGGCCGTATTCCGTCGCGGCCGGCTCTTTAAATTCAGATATTTGAAATAAATTCGCAAATAAACGATATATTTCCGCGTAAAACGAGAATTCGCGGCCGTATTCCGTCGCGGCCGGCTCTTTAAATTCAGATATTTGATGTAAATTCGTAAAAATATGATATGTTTCCGCGTAAATCGAATTTTATCGGCAGTTTTTCGTCGCGGCCGGCCTTTTAAGTTCAGATATTTGAAGTAAATTCGTAAAAATATGTCATATTTCGGCGTGAATTGAAATTTTTCGGCCGATTTCCGTCGCGCCGTATTTTTTAACTCGGATATTCGAAGTAAAGTTAGTAAAAATACGATATATTTCCGCGTAAATTGAAATTTCGCGTCCGATTTCCGTCGCGGCGGGCCCTTTAAAATTCAGATATTCGAAATAAATTCGTAAAAATACGATATATCTACGGGTAAATCGAGATTTCGCGGCCGATTTCCGTCGCAGCGGGCCATTTAAATTCAAATATTCGAAATAAATTCGTAAATATACCATACATTTACGCGTAAATCGAAATTTCGCGGCCGTGTTTCGTCGCGGCCGACCCTTTAAATTCAGATATTTGGTGTAAACTCGTAAAACTACGACATACATCCGCGTAAAACGTATTTTTTCGGCGCTTTAAACTCGGATATTCGAAATAAATTTGAAAAAGTACGACATTCCAGTGTAAATCGATTCAGATTTACAAAATAATAATACTAATTAGGACGATGTATAACCACGTAAAAATACATTTTTCGGCGTTTTACCGCCACCGCTGACTTTTAGATTCAGATTTACGAAATATTATGATTTATTTACGCAAAAACAAATTTTTTCGAATTACACGAACAAATTTTCGTGCGCGGACAAAAATAAATTTCGAATTACGAATTAACGAATTTCGAATTAAAAAAAATTTTGTATGAAAAAATTTTTCTGCGGAAAATTTTTTGGCGAAAATTTCGAATTACGCGTTTTTTCGAATTATCGGGGTTCGAATTAACGGGGTTCTACTGTATAAAACTAAAACCATACAGAGGTTGTAAACGGTGAAAAACAGTACTTTAAAGTATGAGATATCTGTTGTTGTTAAAATAGAGGTAGTGCAAAAATGTGGGAAAAATACTGTTGCCAGCAACTAAATAGTAACATGACATTCAAAAATACTGTTGCCAGCAACTAAATAGTAACATGACGTTCAAAAATACTGTTGCCAGCAACTAAATAGTAACATGACGTTCAAAATTGGAAAACTGGTGGTAGACCACCATTTAGAATTGAAACATTGCCAACTAAATAGTAACATGACGTTCAAAATTGGAAGACTGGTGGTAGACCACCATTTAGAATTGAAACATTGCTTTGCAGTGCTTGATTACCAGATCTGAATAGCCGGGTACCTGCCCATCTCTTTCCCTTTCCCACTACCTTCAGCCTCATAACATGCCACAATTGGGGATGCCATGGTCTATCTGGCTCCAGATGGTTGGGACTCTTATATAGTATTCATATAATTGCCTCAAGCTGAGGATCATGATCCAAATGCCCTGATAATAAAAGTTATCCGTAGTTATGACATGTTTTCAGTGGGAAGTTCTAAATGAAGATAAGCCAAGAAATACATACTTTTTTGAAAACTATGCAGAGTTATGCCGAGATGAACTGGATCTTCCAGAAGATACCAAAAAACAGTAATCCACCTTGAAATGTTTTTAAAATTATTTTTACAATAAGGTCATTTTCTTTTACTCCCAGTTATAATAACATAACGGAATAACATAATTATTCCAATCTTGTGATGTTTTCATTTGTTTGCTTGCATTGTAATGAGAGTGTATTTTCAGCTTGAAGTGTCGTTACTTGACAAAGTACAATCCCTTCTTGAGGCTGGCTCCGGTCAAAGTGGAGGAGCATTACTTAGATCCGTATGTCGTTGTATTTTATGATGTCATCCATGACAATGAAATCAAATTCTTGCAAGAAATTGCCAGATCAAGGGTAAATATAAAATATTGTACATACCGGAGAAAAAAGATTTATCACCATCACTTTTTGAAATGGGATAACTCTAGCATACTAATTACTTGACAATTCACATGAGTGCTACTAATTTCATTGTATGCAAATTCAGAATGACAACTTACGTCCCACTAAAATAATGAATTTAACCTTTCCGGGAGTAAGGACGCTAATGAACGACGGTACATACTTGCGTACTCAGTTGCGACAATACTGTTGTCTACAGGGATCTAAGAGGGAACTCAGTATACCTCTAGGAATGCACTGCACTGTGTTTCAAGCTGAGATGAAAGCCATCTTAGCCTGCGCACAGGAGAATATGAGTATCGGGTACAGAAATAAGAACGTAAACATATGTTCGGATAGCCAGGCGGCCTTAATGGCACTGGAAAGTAACCGATGCGACTCCAGACTGGTGATGGAATACAGGACTATCCTTATAGAACTGGCGACCATCAATAAAGTAACCCTGCTCTGGGTACCAGGACATAAAGGTATTGAGGGCAACGAGCGGGCTGACGAACTAGCAAGGAAAGGGGCGAAAGCACCACTTGCGGGATCTGAGCCGGCCGTAGGAGTAGCAGTTTGCCACACCAAACTACATATCAAGAGGTGGGTCAAATCCCAACACTGGAAGGAATGGAAGAAGGCACCCGGAATGAGGCAATCTAAAGTACTCATAAACGGACCGGACCCTAACCGAACCAGGCAACTACTCGATATGGACAGAAACTCACTGAGGGAACTGGTAGGACTATTAACGGGACACTGCCATCTCAGGAGACACATGCAACTGTTGGGAGTGGAAAACACCAACATCTGTAGGAAATGTGAAGAGGAGGAAGAGACTCCAATTCACCTATGGTGCCAATGTCCCGCTCTGCTGGGAATAAGGCTCAGATACCTGGGAAGACACAGTGTGGAACCAGAAGACATCGCCACATATCCAATGACAGCCCTGGTGAACTTCATAAAAGGGACCGGGTTACTGGCAAGGGAATGAGGTAAAATGGGAGATAGTACAATGGGCCTATGGCCTAAGTGCTCGCGGGGAACGTAAGTAAACCGCCTCCGACTTTAAAAAAAAAAAAAAAAGTTGTTGAGTGAAGACGTCTGCTCTATGATATTCCACTATTTACTACTTTTAGTATTCACAACAATAAATTTGTACCTACTATATTACACTTTGTTTACCAGTGAGCATAAAGTCTGTGGGGTGACCATCTTTAATTTGCCAGTTGTGAGTCACATTATTATAATTATATACAATGCCTAGCAATCAGAATCTAGTGCAAACTAGATCAAAAGCAATGGATTCTCCATCTAATGAGGATCACTTTGTAAAAATTGTTAAATACATGGATAAAAAAATGGACAATTTTAAGCAACAAGTTTTTGCCAAAATTGAACCCGAATCGAGTACTTTGAAAAAAAATCTTGAATCGGATATATGAGAAAAAGTATTGAATTTATCAGTAAACAATATGATGAAATCCCTATGAATATTGGAAACGTGATGCAATTAAAAAAAAATGTTGATTACTTAGAAAACGCAAATTCTATCAAAGATTTAAAAATTAAAAATTTAGAAATTCGTGTAGCTGAAATGGAACAACAAAACATAAGCTATAATTGTGCTGAATTGTCTGGGGTAGAAACTTTGATGGGAGAAAATTCTGTGGAAACCGTTGTAAGATTTATAAAACAACTTGACATTCCGATTGAACCAGGTAGAATCAATAAAATTACTCAATATCCTGATAAATCTATCAATAAACCTGGAGCACAGAGGATGATCATTCATTTCAAAGATGACAAGTCCCAATCTGAATTTCTTAACGCACGCAAAAAAATTAAGCAATTGAAGGACTGTAAAGTATTCATTGGTGAAGTTTTATCCTCTTATTCAAAAAACCTTCTTTGGAAAACGAAACAAAAAGCTAAAGAAGCTAAGTTTCAATTTGTATGGTTTCGTAACAATAAAATTTGTGTGAAAAAGAACCCGGAACAATCCTCAAGAGTTCTAATCATTAAACACGCGGATGACTTGAATCAATTGTCTTAATCATCACTCAGAGACTGTCATTTTTATATAAAAAAATAAATTAAATGGATGATATTTACAACATAATTGATTTGGCTGACAATAATGAACCTAACATAACATTAAAAGATTCACATTCTTGCAAAAATTTTTTGAGGGATTCAAAATTTTCTTTATTGTGCATGAATATTAGAAGTTTAAGCAAAAATTTTGATGAAACTGTTACTATGCTTGATTGCATTAATTATCGTCTAGAAGTACTAGTCTTCACAGAAGCTTGGCTGGGCAGTTTGATTAATATGCCTATCATTCCGGAGTATGTAGTCTACAAAACAAAGATGAACTATTTGCAAAATGATGGAGTAGCTATCTATATAAAGCAAAAAATTCAGGTAACTGTTGAGGAAATTTCTATCCCCAATGACAACTGCTTAAAAATGCAATTTTCCAATACAATATGTTTAATAGCTATATATCGGTCTCTATCTCAGACTAATACAGATAACTTTCTCGATTCATTGGATGAATTGCTTGACTCTGTATCCTTGCAATATAAGGAGATTATATTATGTGGGGACTTAAATATTGATACTCTAGATTTGAAGAACATAAAAACACAAAAATATCTATCACTTCTAGCATTTCATGGTATTAAGCCCATAATAAACTCACCAACAAGAGTAACTCCTAACAAATCAAGTTGCATTGATCATATTATGGCGAAATCAAAATTAAAACCACAGGGAGCAGCTTTTACTACTGGCATAACGGACCATTTTGCAATTTTGATGAAGTTTATGAGCTTAACTCTTAAAAATATTTCAAATAATAATGGAAAACCAAAACTTATTGTTGACAACAACCTTTTGAAGACCAAATTAAAGGAGGAATCCTGGGATACAGTACTATCAACGAAAGACGTCAATCTGGCAACAGATAATTTCATTAAATGTTTGAAAACTCATGTGCAAAGTTGTACGTCAGTATGTAATGGACCTGTTTGGGGTAAAAGAACGCAAAGAATTTTTTTTTCATAAATTAAAATACGTTCAGAGAATGGGGAGAAACGAACAGACTATGGACATCTTTGGGACATACTAGAAGCTTTATTGTAGAAACCTACGTCGGTAATAGGTGTTAACCACGTAATAATTGAAGAGGGGCGTCATGGGACTCAACGAATCAGATCATTCCCAAAATCAATGAAATAATTTTTCGCCAATCACGGAGATTAAGGGCGGTCTAAGACACGATACACTCGAGATTGATTTACTGTTGAGTTAACCTTGGGATCCGGTCTCACGACACGTGCAAAAGCACTTGGGAATCGACGATAAATTTGCATTCTAAGGCAGAAACGCAGCGATACCCAACCATCGATAACGAAAAAAGGGGGGGACGGTTTGGTGAAAGAAGAGGGTGTTTTGGAATGTTTTGGTCCAGAAGACATATTACGAGTTGATCCTTGTAGAGAGAATTGTTTACGTTCGCTGGAATTCTGAGTGCTATTTCAAGTGGACACAGTGAACACAAATTTTAACTTAAGATAGGACGTTTGGCCGAAATTGCCTAATTATATTAACACGGGGGAGATGCAAGTTGGGTAATTAAGAAAAGACATAAAAGTTAATGGGTCACGAAGTCTTTGATTAACGATCAAAATTTTACGACCTTTTTTGCGCGTAAACAAAGTTACGAGGATAATATATTGAAATTCCTAGATGAAGCGAGAAAAGAGTATATGGGTTGGGCTAAAACTAGACGCAAAAAACTGTAAAAACAGGGATGTACTGGGCGTAGATCACCGAAAAGAAAGGACCAGGAATCGAAAAGAAACCCGAAAGGTAGTTTAGCTCATGATGGAAGAGGTTTCAACGACTCGGGTAGTGGACAGCGATGGGTTACGAAAGATTACCAGAAGAGATGCGGCGGATATCACGAAAAGAGTCAAAACAGGTAGGCGAAATTACAAAAAACGTGTCGAATCAAATTTCGGAACGAATGCCTACGTATGTCATCACCGAGAGGAAGGTATATGTGTCCTGGGATCACCCACGGATCGTGTAGACACCGATCAAATGCTAGAAGGCAGCACACAAGGAAGGATATTGTATTGCGCAAGCGCTGGACATAATAGGTGAAAAGCTTCCGTTAGTTAGGATAATTTATCGATTATATTATTGATATCAATAGCGAATTCCTCGGAAAGATTTCAAAGACAACGATATAGAAATGAGCTACACCTAGTCTATAGGCCGGAAATCAACCAATATTACGGACACAACACGTGTACGAGGAAAAAATAATCAAATAATTTTACATCGCCGTATATCATTTACGGGAGGGCACCCGGAGGTCTGACCACCGAGTACGCGCCTGTACCCGCCTCGACAGATTGGTAGGTGTCTACCTCAAATCGGAAGGCGGGAACCAAAAACCCTGAAACGGGGTTATGCAATTCTAAACTTAACGGGAAGTGAAACCTCGAATTCATAAAGACGAAAGTCGCACAAATTTTAAGTCGATTTATTCGAAAAGACATTATTAAATAGCGTTGTTTGGAGGAAATCAGGGCTTTTTCGTTTGAACTTGGTTGGAGTCGGTCTTCGAGAACTTTACGTCGCGACAGTTTTGTGTGTGCTATTTTTAAACTAAACTGATAGAGTTTTAAATATAGTGAAGTTGTGGTTTTAATATTAATTGAAATAATCGAAGTGAATGTGGCAAATAATATATGAAAGGTTCTAGGGAGGGGGAGGGGGTCGGTGGCCCTCCATAGTAGATCGGCGCTATACAAATTATCGATAGTTCGCAATAAAACACGGCTGAAGTTGCTCCCGTGTTTTACACGCTCATACTCAAAGGGGTAATGAAAGACTAGCTAATAACCTTCGAGAGTTGCTTACGGGAAATAAAAACAGGGTAGATCTCGGCAAATACTTACTTAGATACTCTGGGATAGTCGATAGGGAGAGACATCTAGACTAGGTACAGTGGAGGCCAACAAATACCTATGCATGTCAACTATCAATTTACAGTTAGAAAAGGAAGAGACCTTCTATTGAAAGAAATGATCCGCTTAAACATTCCGAAATCTAGTATCCGGTAATTTATGTGCTATCTACGGGGCGGCGTATGGAAGTAGAAATTTTAGCTAGAAAAATTAGATTCAATATGGTTATAGTTCCTACTGGCGAGTAGACGGGTGACATAGAAAATCGGTTTCGAATGTAATACGAACCCATAATGGTTTAGGGGCTTTTACTCATTCCTACCTCATGAGTTCCTGGACGTGGATTGATGTACATGTCGTCGATATCCCGACTGGACTGGTAATATTACGATTTTGGGTAAGTGATCTTGCATGAATATATATTTCCAGAACGTTAAAATTGCGACGAAGATGGGGCTGCAACCAGCAGCTCGGACAGGGCTGCGATACTGATAAGATAGTATCACATTTAGAACTGTTTGCTTGCTTCTAACAGCTGTGTTTAGCACGAGGCCAATGACCTACTTATTTGTAAGCACGACCCGAAAAGGAAGAAAAGGGACCCCCATAAATCACTTGACTACCGCGTCTGACGACAAAAGTCGTACATTCTACCGAGTTGGCAGCCGCGCAGAGGCACCTCAAATCAACATGGAAGCGATTAGCTGCAACCAACTCATGCTCAAAACAAACAAAAAAAATCAAATTGATAATATTTGTATAACCTTATATGTTCATTAACAAATTACCAAGTACCTTTGGCCTCGGCTTAGAACTCACCGTTGGAGTATGTTGTCCGTAAGCTGTCTTGGGAAAGCACACAACTTCCTCAGCTCAGAAGATTTTCTACTTTCCTCATCACGCGATTTCGGGGCGTCAACGTTGTATGGAGAATCACGAAGAGTCCGGAAGGTCATCCCTTTTCGCGGGGCCGGGTCGGGTGAGAGGACACGAGAGGCAGTATGAAAATTAATGTCAAGTTGGAATGTTTGGGCCTTGGTTCGCTGCGAAGGCGTTTAATTGAACGGGCTCCAAGTCTTTCAAAATCGCGTGGAGGGGACGTCGGCGTGATGAACGAGGGTTCAAAATCGGAGGACGAACACATACTAAAGCGGGGTTTACCCGGAGGTTGATGCAACTCGACTGGAAATCCCTCGAGATCCTTTGCAGCAGCCTTCGTGAGGTGGATAGTAGGCCTGGCGGCTAGTGGACGTTGAAAGCCCCACCAGAACAAACCTACTTGAAACATGCACGCGTTTAGCATCATGACAAGGGACGCAATGAAAATTCCCCTTTTACAGTCAGTAACGTAGTCCATCGGAGGAAGCGGGGCGGGGTGATTTGGGATATTCCAACAGGTGTATTACCTCTCCCTCTGACGTGAGCGGTCCGGAGGTGTCAGGGCGACTATAAGAAGAAGTTAGACCAGACCTCGGGGAAAGCCAGACACGTATTGGTTCTTGGGGTTTTGCATTTGGAAGAATAGCGACCATTTCATTTGGGGCAGTGAGGTGCCGACCCAGTTTGCAAAAAACCCTTTTCTCGCCATTCAATCCGTTCCCATCTCCTTTTTCTCTCGTTTCCACTCCCATCCGCAACATCCAAAGTTTGCTAACCACAGCTAAATTCATCTATCTAGTTTCAGTACACCATTACAGAGGTCAACGAGGGAGTCCCAGTACTTATGCGGAAACAACACCCTATTCAACGAAGGTTTTAATAGCGCGTACACACAAAGGGGGGGGGGGGGGTACGGTTCTATGTCACAATCTAGAATTTATAAACACGGGGACATTAGATAAGGGCGGGGATACAAGGCAATCGTAGGGATATGATAGAAACTGATAGGTCGATTAGTAATAGAGTCCAGTATTCGAAAGTTAGGTGAGACACGTACTCGTTCCTTGTAGAACTCGCTGAGGGTCGATGGACGTTTTCCCCACACTTTGGCTAAAAAGAACCGGGAGTTACCATGGAAAGGAGACATTAAATACCTACCACCCCATAACGGTGGGCTTCGAATTAACAAATCACACAACGTGAAGTTAAGGGATTTATTGTAGATCAACCCCAAAGCGAAGGCCTTATTTTACTGTGTGCAATATCACAGGGGGCGGGGAATATTCAGAGTTAGCTAGGCTCAGCAGGATATCATTTTGCAAAAGCGAAACTGAACGCTGGAGAGAAAGAGGTATAAAAACCTCATTCAAGCGAGTTAGGACAATTAGGAGGTCGAGTCAACACAAGTACAAATTGAGAAAAATTACAGAAAATATCTAAAACCATGGATAAATGTTGGAATAATCAAATGCCTCAGAACACGTGATAAATTGCACAATAAATGTAGAAGAGAAATCTATAACAAAGAACTGTTGGAATACTATAAAAGATATCGGAATTGGTGTACAAAGATAATACGAACAACAAAACAAGCATACTACAGAAGAAAATTGGATGAAGTCAATGGTAACATTAAGCAACAGTGGAAGATTATAAAGGAGGCTATCAACCTACAAAAGGAACAAACTACCAAAAAAAATTGAAAATTAATAATATTATTACTTCAATGGAAGAGAGTCCAAATACAATTACTAATCATATAAATAACTTCTTCAGTGACATTGGTCCAAGCTTCGCTAATAATTTGTGCAGTGCTAATAAAACTAGTGAGATGTGTCTTGTGAATGATTTTAAATCTGAACATCAAGTTACAGGGAACAATTTTTATTTTAAACCGACTAGCATTTCTGAAGTCACAAATGTGATAAATGATTTAAAAATGTCTTTCTCGTACGGTATTGATTCTTTAAGTGTTATGGTGTATAAAATGCATGTATCCGAATAAGCTGGTCCCATATCTCACCTTGTAAATATTAGCTTCGAGAGTGGGATGTTCCCTTCTCATTGTAACAAAGCTAAAGTAATTCCCCTTTTTAAAGGTGGAGATCGTCTAGATGTCAATAATTACAGACCTATATCCTTACTCAATACTCTTTCAAAAGTAATAGAGAGATTGGCTAAGTCGAGATTGGTATCATTCTTAGAAACATATATGTAATATACTCTCTAGCAATCAGTTTGGTTTCAGAGAGAATATAGGAACAAGTGATGCAGTGTTGAGGGTATTGTCCAAAGTCATTAGTGCGTTAGACTATGGAAACAAAGCTTTGGCTGTGTTCTTAGATCTATCAAAGGCATTTGATACGATGTCCCATGGATTACTCCTCAAAAAATTATCTTCTCTTGGCATTGATAGTACAGCACTAGGCTGGTTCACATCCTATCTAAGTGATAGAACGCAACAAGTAGAGATAAATAATCATTTAAGCAATAGCAAACCAATCTCTTTTGGGGTTCCGCAAGGTAGTGTGCTTGGACCAATATTGTTTTTAATCTACATTAATGATTTGTGTAATTTAGATATTCCAGGTAACATTGTTAGTTTCGCAGACGATACTGCTTTAATATTTGAGGGTAAAACCTGGAGAGATGCTTTTAACAAATGTGACTTAGGATTAAGAGCAGTAAAGAGTTGGCTGAATAATAACATCTTAACTTTGAATACAATAAAAACTAAATATGTGACATTTAGTATATCATCAAAAAGTCAGCCTTCTGACTCTCATAATCTATTTATACATAATTGTCCGCTAAATTGTAATTGCCACCCCTTGGAAAGTGTAGATTGTATCATGTATCTAGGTGTAAAGATTGATACATTTTTAAGTTGGAATGACCATATCGATATGTTAACAAAAAATATCAGGAGACTTACATTTATTTTTAAAGAACTGAGACACATATTGGACAAAGAGAAATTAAAAACTGTCTATTTTGCCTTAGTCCAATCTCGACTTTCTTATAACATAGTATGCTGGGAATCATGTCTAATGTCCAATGTTGAACCACTAAATATTACTCAAAAATTGATCCTTAAAGTAATGTACAAAAAAAATTCTGTTATCCATCCAACCTACTTTATAAGGAATGTAATGTTATGTGTATAAAACAGCTATATATCACTCAAATACTTTGTCGATTTTTTATCAATATTAAATTTGCTGAAAGAACACAACAAATGCGGACAACTAGAATTAGCTCTACATTGAACTTTGTGGCTGTACATACTAAAACTTCTTTTGGTCAAAGAAATTATTTATATCAGGCACCACTTATGTTTAATATTCTTCCAAATCATATTAAGTCTACCAATTCCTTAGTTAAATTTAAAAATTTAATTAAGATTTTTGTATTGACAGACAATTGTCTTAATATTTTTTCATCCTTGTCCTTTCTTAAATAATAAGATTTTATATAAGTCCCATTTACTAAAAACTGAATGTCACCCTATCTGTCTTTATTGTCTACTTTGCTTCTTTTTTTGAATAATGATTAACGATTAGTCATGGTTCAAATATTGTTACAATATACTGTCAAATTACCCATCGGGTAACACATCTAATACTTATTTTTTCTTTAATTTTGAAATAGTTTGTGTTTGTATGTAGAATTACTTTATGTTTGCTTCACTATAATGTAAATTGTTAACCTCGATACAGGCTCAGTCCTAGTGAGGTTGATTTTTATGAGAAAAAAAAAGTGTTTTATGTATAGTGAGATGCAATAAATAAAAATAAATAAATAAACACACTTTCGCCAAACGAGTATGGACGGCTATGAACGACAGGCGTCGCATAGGTACGCCTCGATTCTGTAAATATGCATTGTATTGCCATCTATGGGCATATTCCTGTAACTTTACACCAATTTTAAAAGTTTTACATCATTATCGACAGAGACATCGGCCGTTATTTATTTTGCATAAAGCATACATTTAATCGAAAAATATTTTTTTTTATTTATGTAAAAAAAACTCACTCCCCAGAGAACGGCCAGCATTACGTAACTTACTCCCGGAAAGGTTAATATTTAACTGTCATTATAATCCAAAACAAAAGCATGAAATTCTGAAAATCATTATTCCAATATGTAATGTTAAATCGTACAATGCATATTAATTTTCAGTTAGAGCTCTCGGAAGTCGAAAACGATAAAACAGATGGTAGTATTGTGAGCACGGTCCGCATCAGCAAACAGTGCTGGATAGATAACGAAGAGGGAGAGGTCATTAATACCCTTAGTAAGAGGGTTACCGACCTGACGGGGCTGAGCATGGAGTCAGCGGAGCCGTTCCAAGTGGCCAATTATGGCACCGGAGGGCATTACGAACCTCACATGGACTTTGCTAAGGTTGGAAGAATACTAAAATTTTAAAAAATGTTCCCATTTTGGCCACAAAAAAACTCACAGCACATTAGCGACGTCTGTAGGAAAACTCATAACAGCCTTCAGCACATTAGCAATCTCTGCAGGTAAACTCGCACTGATGACTGATCCTGGCTTGCCCTTGTAGCTCTTGGCTGAGCGCTCGTCTTTGCCGGTCAATGTCATCGTCGTCCGTCGGCTTACTCTTCATGATTTGCCCTAGATACTTTGTTTCCTCTACTACTTTCAGAAGCTCACCGTTCAGGAAAGCTGGTGGAATACTTTTCAGACCCAGTCCTTATCTGATGGCCAACAGTGCTTGATGGTATTATTAACCAGATCCAAACAGTTGGTTTCTCCTAACCACATTCCTTTCACCTTCCTTCCCATATTTTTCACCTCATAACAGTTCCCAATGTTATTTTTACTCTATGCAAATTATGTTTTCAGAAAAATGATCACCAAAGCATCACAGATACCATAGATGGCCATAGACTTGCAACATTCATATATTACGTACGTATAATACAGTCTCTGATATATAAAGACGTGTCACTCGCGGCAAAATGTTTTCAAAATATCCGACAAAAATAAAAACATTGTTTTTGTTTTCCGTAGCCGATGGAAAACAAAAAAACGTTATGTGCCCCGACACAATGTTTTTATTTGTGTTGGATGCTTTGAAAACATTTTGTCACTGGAGACCCGTCTTAATAATTACATATTTACTCATCACCATCTTCTTCCCCTTGACCTGTATTCGGGTCGGGGAACCAACGCCTCGACAAGGTGCCTCCTACTGTGACTTCTACTTTGGCTGGCCTCTGTTCATAATAGGCCCACCCTTTCGTCGCACAACCTGTGGCATTACTTCTCTTGACTAGGTTTCCTGGGCTAATATACGGAATATGACTAACCAGAATGTGATGTTGTTTTGTTGTTCCGTCAGTTATCAGACGTGGCGTATGGTGGGCGCACGGTGTTTCCTGAGCTGGGGGTGGGGGTTACCCCACGGAAAGGGAGCGCACTCTTCTGGTTCAACCTGCACCCATCGGGCGAAGGAAACTACGCCACCTTGCACGGGGCCTGCCCCGTGCTGCAAGGAACCAAGTGGAGTAAGTTTAATATACTTGTTCTGTAAGTTATTAATCGATTATACGGTAATTATAACTGAAACTGTAATTTTACAAACAAGTAAATATTTTTATTGCGATTGATTTTTCGGATATGTTATGCTTCCTCCACCTTTTGCCAATATTTTAGACATCCTTGTAGCGACACAGCGAGGACTAATACCCTGATATCGTAGTATTATTGTAATATCCATCACGATAATATTCGGCCGTGAGAATCTTAAAACTATATGAATATTTTAATTAATTTTAATAAAATAACTTTTACCTTGACACAGAACCACTAAAAAGGTTTGATGATTGGGATGATATTTGTGTCAATTTTACGGTCTAATAAAAATTTAATAACTGGTTGGTGTCACGACGGTGATAGTTGTTTATGTTTTAGCTATGAATACCTCCTGTGTGTTTACAGTTGCCAACAAATGGATTCACCAGCGAGGACAGGAGCTTCGTGTGCCGTGTAACCTGGAGTACCAACATGAAGGAATGACTAAAACTTATCCCATGCCGGTGCCCAGATATAATCATTCCCAATAACACACTGTCTAGAACGTTTCTCATACTTTGCGCTATTGAAGAGTTGCAATTTATCCTACAAAATTTTAAAATGTTTATCATAATCTATACCTCTATATTGGCAAGGATGCACTTATCTATTTTAATTGTATTCGTAGAAATATTTGCAACAATAAATTTACGTGACATATTATAAATGATGTAATACTAATAATAAACGCACAAATTTGTATTAAAGTACTGTCTCTCATTGAGGAAAAGGCTCATTTGCCAAACTAAAAATTTGGGTGCTGAAGCTCCCCCAACAGTCTGTATCTGATCACGAAATTTGCATGTTTTTTTAAATATTTTGAATTTCCAGATCAATGCAACTGTTTTCAGTTCACAGCGGAATTTCTATCATCAGCTATAAAGTTTCGAAATATCCCTTTTTTTTATTTGTTGCCTTCACGCTTCAAGGGTGTGTTCTAGGCTATCATTTCAAATTGTGTATAAAGGGCAGGTGAATGTAATGTGTTTAATTTATTCAAATGGACAAATTTCATAATTTTATGAAAGATTGAAGTTGAGTTGAGAAAAGAGAAGAGATGTTGAACAGAGGGGAGGCAATAACTATCGAAAAATTATACAACAGTCCTATATTCCTAGGTCGCTAGATCAAACAAATGAGTAATAATAAACAAAACAATATTTTTAAATATTTATATTGAGGGATCAGTAGGATTTATAGGTCCAGTTAGGAGTTCTACTGAACCCTCTAATATGAACACATCTGGAGTCGCTGAATTATTTTCCCATTAGATCTCTGGTAAGTTGACGTGTTGTTCTTGTATTGTTTTGTATTTATTATGCTTATATAATGCACTTGCATAGTGTTGATTGACTAGATGATCATTTGTGGAAAAGTGTGTGGAAGGGTTTAGTTTTTCCTGTGGGGAAGATTTAACTCGGACATAAAGTCGGAAAATAATGTTTATTTGTTTTTTAATAAGCCCCCTGCATAATCGTATTTAATTATTAGATACATAAATATTAATGTGCTTCGAAATGCCCACATTTATTTAAAAAAAAATACTAATACATTTTACTTAACCAACATTTAAAAATACATAAAACATAGTAAATACATAATAACTCTAAAAAAAAAAAATTCTTTAACAAATTCAAATATATAAAAAAAAAACACAGAGATAAGGTGCTTTAGTTTACCTAAAAAAATAGTTATCATTCGGTTGGTAAAAATTATATATTTATAAGTGATAATAAAATAAGCGTTCCAAATAGTAATGATGGATAAATCAAAGAATTTTTTTTCATCTAAATGGCGAAATCCCTGAGAGGTTGTCTCTTACAATGAAATTTCATGTTATTTACAATGTATCATATTGATTAGTGCATGATGAGGACAGAATTTTTGGGAAACACCGAATAGTACCGAAGATATAATCTTTAAAAATGTTGATATTTGTGGCCGGCCAAGATATGATATGATATCAAGATACATACAGTGCACACAGCACTGCAATTCGAATTGTGAATTGTACTGGATTGTATCTCGTGTGAATTGTATTAGTTTTAACAAGAAACGTTTGTATTAGTTTTATTCGAGTTTAAAAACTCATAACTTCATCATTTTTTGAGTATGGAAAAACTAATTTTACTGTAATTATTAACTTTTTAAATGTACATAATACTTGTCCATCAAAAGAGACAACCTGATTCAGAATAACTTTCTAAATAAGGTTAATAAATTCCCGACTTTGGGGAATTTATATTAGGTCGGGGAATATTCACATTCCTGGGTGCACACAAGTATTTAAATATGGTGGCAAACTCATTAGAGCGTAAGGAGACTGCCGTATCTCAACTTTTGGAATATTAGAGCGTAAGGAGAATGCCGTATCTCAACTTTTGGAATATAAGAGCGTAAGGAGAATGCCGTATCTCAACTTTTGGAATATTAAAGTGAAGGAGAATGCCGTATCTCAACTTTTGGAATATTAAAGCGTAAGGAGAATGCCGTATCTCAACTTTTGGAATATAAGAGCGTAAGGAGAATGCCGTATCTCAACTTTTGGAATATAAGAGCGTAAGGAGACTGCCGTATCTCAACTTTTGGAATATTAGAGCGTAAGGAGACTGCCGTATCTCAACTTTTGGAATATTAGAGCGTAAGGAGAATGCCGTATCTCAACTTTTGGAGTACCAAGCAATAAAAGTACGATAACTTTATAAATATAAATAGTAGCAGTGGGTGTAATACTTGAGACTGGCCCATATTCTGTTGCACAAATACTGTATATGGACAAGGTTTTAGTATGGTCAGTAACATCAAATACTCTATAATATTAATAATACCTGCAACATCTTACATTTCCAATATATCCTGATGACAACATACTACAGTAGCGAGTTGTGCGCATTCATTTTCTCTCATACATTTTAAATATATTCTTTACTATACGTTAATAAATCATAGAAATCGAAGAAAAAAAATAGATAACCTACATAGACCTTACTGCTTTTTTTGCTCACACATAAAAAAATATTAAAGCGGCCATCAACTCTGTCTTTGATGGTTTAGAAAATGAATAAATTTCTCCCAATTATACTAATACATTTGTGAGAAATTTAACATAAAAATTTCCTATTTAATAAATAAAAATATATTAGATATTGAAATTATATATCACGATAATATATTGAATAATTTATTGAGACGATGATTTATTACTTCAACATTAACAGGATGCCGCATGGAACTAACACAACTTTTCTGAATTAACCTTATTTTTTTATTATTATATTTTTAGTGGTATAATCAACATTTTACATAATTAAGAACATTTTATTTGCTATAATTTAACAAACACATATTATATTTCACCCGTCAATGTTTTTTTGCATCCTGAAAAACGACTTGGGAATGTTTTTGTTTGTTTGTTATTATTACGTTGTTGCTATAGCCAATATTTTGCCGGAGTTGGACGTTAATATTGTAGGGTATTTGGTAACATAGTATGGAGGCACAGACAAGTTTCCTTAAAAAAGTTTAAGACTTACAAGTAGAATACAGGCATTATAAAATAAAATTATGAAAATGACATAATTCAACATCCACAATACAGTAAATTATTATTTATTTAGAAAATATTTCAATCCAGCAAAAAGTATGTCTAACGAGCGAAAAAAAATGCTTTTATAATACAGAATTTTGCTGAAAACTACTGCAGTTTTGAAGGTCACAGTTGGTTGCAGTCAATTGAGATGATACATGCAAAAATATCTTAAACAAGCACAAGCCGTTTTTACTACGTTTGCCGTTTTGGTATCTCAAATCCCTTCTTTATCTCTTCATAAATATTACATCGGTAGGTTTTACACAGATGGAGCTAGAACACTAGTTACAAGTGAATATTACGTATGCAATGTTAATGTAATTCCATATTATGTAATAAAAATGTCGTCCTCCGTGGTTGACGGGTAAGGCTCGACTAGCAATCAACATTTTTTAATACAACGACTAATAAAAGCCACAGAAAGGTAGATAATATAGTATCTTATTACTATAGAATTGTTTCAGTAAATTTAATGTGATTATATTATGAATTGATAAAATAATCATCTAGTAAAAAAAGATTCAATATATTATATTTGAGAGATACATCATTATGAAGTAAAAGTAAATTATTTATGGGAGTAACTATCCATTTACGATTGGTTTATTTTCCTCTCTACATCAAGCCAATTATTAATATCTAACAATAGATATAATAAAAATATTGTTTTTTTAACGACACAATTGAAAAATGATTCAGAAATCTTTGGTAAAGTTCAGACTTGTGCATAAATCTTCAGGGTCACTGGAATTAATCAAATACTAATTGTGTATTTATTGTGCGTACTATACTAAATAACCAGAAACAATTACACTTTGCAGGAATGTAATCTGGTTAGAAAGAGACACATATTCTAGCAAAAGGGCATACATATTCTAGTAGAAAGATGTACAAGTTCTATTACATATTCTAGTGGAAAGAGATAAAAAGATAAGATTGGAAAGTATTAAATATCCTCCAGTAGATTAGTAGATGCTACTCGTAGGGTATCTGTCCCTGCTCGCGGGGCTTTCTGGAATAGGCGAGGCCGACGCGGTCGGCCATGGCCTGGATGGCGTCAAGGCAGGAGTCCAGCTCCTGGCGGGAGTGCGCGGCCGACAGGCAGAAGCGGATGCGGCCCATCAGCAGCGGGGTGGCCGGGAATCCCACGCCCACCACCGCCACTCCGGAGGCGGACAGTTCGCGGACCACGCACCTGAACACAACAAATACTTATTTTAAACTTTACAACGCAATCCCGCGGTACATTTTATACAGTAAATTTGTTTTTATTGAAACTTCTTAGATCACGTAAATGGGAATAGTCACCAATGAATCTAGCTTGCTTTCCCATTTCATTTTAATAATATTATCTTAGATTATTAATGATATAGACAGACTAACCCAATCTTGGAGTACAAGTAGACCAGCATGGGCACTACGGGAGAGTCCTGGTGTCCGTAGCAGATGACACCCATCTGGTGAAGGCGCCTCCGGAAGTATCTACAACAGAAAACAACAGTCGTAAGCAAAAAGATAGACTTGAGAAAACAAGAAGTTGATTTCACTTGAAAAAGAATTTTTTTTTTGATACTCGTTGGCTGCCTTTACACTTGTAAGTTTTTTCCTGTAAGTTGCTCACGTAAGCGGCCTACGACAAATTTACCAATGTAAACAACACCATAAGTCGCTTACCGTAATTTATACCAAGTTACAGAAGTTTTTTTTACGTAAGTTTTGGACAGGTCTAATCGCTCACGCGGGAATTTACGGCTCTCTCACAGCCTATCAAAACAGATTGATAAGTTGAGACGCTTACAGTAAGTTTTGACGTCACTGTCGGGATGGTAAAACAGAAATCTGCAACACCGACAGTAAGATTCGGCCTGTCTGCCGTAGCTCCTCAGGACTTGTTTACTTGTCGCCATGAACAGCTTTATGAAATAATACACTGCAATAATCTATGGAGACTAACATAACATTATTTATCATTAACACATTGTCATGTTTAAAAAATGCCTGCGATACTAGGAACTGATGGATCAGCTATCAAACTTCACAACAAATTAATATCTCCAATGAATACATACAAAAATGCAATACAAGAATACATAGAAAACATTACCTGACGCCAAAAATCACCATTATTTTTTCTAACTAACTAACTAACCATCACGCCGTTTCCCGCAGGGGTAGGCAGAGAGGACGGACCGCCGAACAACTCGGTCTTGGCACACACTTCTTGCCTCATTCACATTCATACATCGTCTAATACATACTCTTCTATTATTCTGACTCTTGACATGGCCCGACTCAAGTATCTGATTCACTTGGTCGTGCCATGTTTTCCTCGGGCGTCCCCGACTTCTGCTACCATTCACATTTGCATCGTATATTCTCCTTACACTCCTTTCTTCGCTCATTCGCTCTACATGCCCAAACCATCTAAGCGTCCCTTTCTTGATCTTACTCATTACGCTTACATCAGCCTTGTACTCTTTGCGGATCTCCGCATTTCTACACATGGTGTTACACACATACGCCTCAGGAATCTCATTAATTTTTCAGCTGGTGAAATAGCATTCCGAAAACGAGTATCATTCTTTTTAATTAGCGGTCCAACCATTTACAATATGTATTAGAAGTCAGTTGCTATAATTTGGATAAAATTAAAGAATTTTTTTTGATCCTCAATTCTTAATTCTGCGGTTAAACGAACGAAAGCCCCATCAGTACTTCTTCTTTGAAGCCAACTCCTAATCCAACACTCTGTGGGCCCTTACGTTTTTGTTTGACAAAATTGTGCACATTATCGCAGCGACAATCCGTTGTGTGCGGAAATGGGTACTATATGGGGATCTATGATCTAACCGTAAATAAACAAATCCCTGTTATCAAATATTACTAACTGACAGCTGTCAAAGTCGGCAGCAACACGTTGTTGCATGTTGTCAGGAAGCAATCTTACCAAAAATAGAATTACTGGTGTAAACTTCCAAACAACTTCCGTGAGCATTATTTACGATAAGTTGGATGCCTATGTAAGCGCTCCTGTGAGTAACTTATCAAAAATTTACGAAAGTCGTAAATTTTACTTACAAGCGTAAACACAGCCTAACAAAATATGCAATCAACTTGCATTCTTAACCTTTTCAGTGTCCAGGCAATGTATGAGCGACAAGCATGTCAAATAACATAGATATTAGTCCCGGGTCGATTGTGACTGACCCATTCATTGAAACCTGCTCATGAGCTTCCAAAGAGCGAGCAAGTTATTTTTTCAGCCTTTCCTTTTGTCAGCCGGCGTGGCGAGGCGAGCGCACATAGATTGACAGCACCCGGATCTCACGCCCACTCTCACGCCCTACTCTCGCGACCCGAAATTTCCGATCCGTTTCCTGAAATCTAAAATATACTATCATTGTGGTTCCAGTTACCGGAGACCTACATGGAACTGCTTTTTCTTACTGATACTTTTGGAACCGGTTCCCGATGACGGGAAGGTTGATTGGTAATAGGTTTGATAAAAAAAATATATAAATTCATACTATGAATATGTTACCTGGTAATCGGGTTACGGGTTGATTATGACCTGGTATAGCGGTGCGCCTGAAAAGCCCGCTCACAACCCACTTCCCCGATCCTAAATCTCGAATTATTGTGACACTTTTCTTCCGGGGGTGCGATGTGTTCTTATTAGAATCCTACATTTTTCCCACTTCCGTGCGTACATGTTTCATCAAATACAGTATAGGAATAAAAAAAATATGTGCTTTAGAATCTCCCATTTTCCCATATGTAATTAACAGAATTTCTTACACTGTATTCTGTGGATCGTATCCTCCGTGTAAAAACATAAAGTGTATTTAAAGTTTTCTTTTTGGTCCCTTTAAAAAAATATATTATTATTTATGTTTGTTACCTGGTGTTGCGCGCCAAGGCTGCGATGCGTGTGGCCCCCTGGTCGCCCCCCTGCAGCCCCATGATGATGCTCATACTGCTGATGATCTGCTGCACCACGGGCGGGGACATGCTCGTGGCGTACACGCCCGCGTGCCCGTTCTTCTTAATGCAGTTGATCAACTTCTGCAAACAAACATCATTGCCGAATTCAGTTACAGACAATCCAAAAATTTGAGATGATCAATAGTTGGGCAGGAGGGTAGAACGCTTGGCTAGCAGTCAGACAGATTGAGTTCGAAACTCATAAAGGAGACTGCTTACTATAAAACAAGTTAAACTTGAAAAGGCACATTTAATTTTAAAAGCATTACTATAGCAACTTTAAAAAAATATATAATCATTCTAACAATCTTGAAAGCAACAAAGATAAACATATCGAATTTGTGAATCTATCTCCATGTAGGCCAATTCTGCCACTTATTCAATGATGGACTTGAAAATGTTCAAATGGCAAACCTGAGATCCTGCGATGTAGCCTCCTGCCGATCCGAAGCTCTTGGTGAAAGTGCCCATCAGCACGTCCACCTCCAGCGGGTCCACACCGTAGTAGTCCGTCACCCCGCGGCCCCGCTTGCCCATGGCCCCCACGGAGTGAGCCTCGTCCAGGTACAGGTAGCAGTTGTACTTGCGCTTCACGGCCATCACCTGCGGTAGGTTCACCACGCTGCCCTCCATAGAGTACACACCCTCCACTACAATAAAGATCTTCTTCCAAGGCTGCCACGGCTCGCCGGCTTTGCCTCTGCCTGTCACGATGGCCGAACGAACAACCTCCTCGAGGTGCGGCATGTCGTTGTGGTGGAACACTTTGACGGTGGCGTTGGACAGGCGAAGGCCGAGGATGAGAGAGGCGTGATTCCGCTCGTCACTCACGGCGAGACATCCGGGCCCTAAAATAGCCGGGAGTCCGAGAGAATTGGTGGCGAAACCCATTCCCACTACCATCGCAGCCTCCACACCGAGGAAGCGAGCTGTCAGTTCTTCCAGCTGGCCGTGTAGCTGCGAAGTACCGAGCTCTTGGCGCGGGCTTCCCAGAGTCAAGCCAAAAGTACGGATGGCTTCCTCGGCAGCGTCAGCGCATTCTCCCGTTGCTTCTGCGAAGCCCAGGTAGTTGTAGGAGCCGAGGTTGACGCAGCGGGTCTCGGTGCCGGTGTACTGAAAGGTCCAGCAGTAGTCGTTGGAGGTACGGTCTTTTAGGGTGAGGTAGGCCCCGGGGGAGGAGCAGATGGGGCGGTTCCAGCAGTCCTTCACCCGCCGGTATACGTAACGGGAATAGAACTGATCGAATGGGTTGTAAAGGCGAGGGTAGCCCTGGAAAAATTACAAATTTGATACTTAACATTTTCTCAGTAGATGTTGATAAACGATCATAAAATTATTCATTAAACATACCTCTCGATCATATTCGGTGGTAACCTTGGGAGTGAAAAGTGTCTGGTTGATGAAGCCCAGCAACATGAGGATGTAGAAGCCGAGGGCGGTCATGGCGGAGGTGATGAGTGAGCACTCTTCGAAGGATTCCTTAGAGGTGTCCAGGCCGGACCAGTCTATGGGGGTCGCGCGACTCGCCACATCATTTTCCTGTTGGAAACAAAACATTTAGGTAAGAGATAACTGAGCCATAACTGAGACTTGGCACGAAAATAGTGACTCTTTTTCAATAAAGAGACTCCGAGCTTTAGGTTATGTCGTGCTAGAAGAAGCCCGACCTAAAGCAACAATTTCTCGGGATGACAACATCGCTAGCGTAAATCACGGGGGTATCGTGATTTTAGGTCGCCAGGGCTTGCGTTTAACAAGGGTGTCAATTGGTGCATACCGAACCTTTGAGCACTTGGGATGCCGAGTTTCGTCTGCAGGAGCATCATTCATTTTATGTACCCTATACCGGCCTGGTTCAAAACAAATCACTTTGGACTTTTTTAATGAATTTTCGTGTTTTCTCGAGCGGGTTGTGGGACTTTCCGATAATATTTTCATAACAGGCGATATTAACATTCACTTAGAGCGTCTAGAATCACCAAATACTCTTAAATTCACTGATTTATTAGACTGCTTCGGATGCCATCAATGGGTTAATTCCCCAACTCACGATGCTGGCGGAACTTTGGACATTTTTATCTCAAAGTCAAGCGGTCCGTTTCTGGTAGCGGATAGTGTGGATGTAGGACTATCAGACCATCGACTTATTCGCGCAGAAATCGATTTTAACCCACCGAAAATTCCTTACGTTACTATCACATCAAGAGCATGGCGCGGTTTTAACTTTGACGACTTCCTGTCAGAACTAAAAGCTTCTCCGCTCTGTACACATAGCGCATGGGAAACAGAGTCGCCAACCAAACTAGCAGCAGATTATAACACCATCCTTTCAACCCTTTTAAATACATATGCTCCAATTTCTACAAAAACTCGGCGTCTACGAAAATCTGATGCCTGGTTTGACGAAGAATGTCGGAGCCAGAAGAGATTGATGCGTAAATTGGAGAGGTCCTACAGACACTCGGGGGTTACATCACGGAACGATTGGATACAGGCTCAAAAAGAGTACATGATCTTAATCCGTTCAAAAAGGTCTGAATATTGGACAAATAGGATCACTTCAGAGCATCAAAATCCACGTAGTCTTTGGAACTCGGTTAAGACAGTCATTGCTGATGTCCATGCACCAAATACAATCGACATAGCTCCGGAAATCTTCTCCAAGTTTTTCCTTGACAAAATTGAGTCAATACGAGCCCTAAAAACCTACGCTCCACCACCGTATTTTACTAAATGCAATAGAGAAAACCTTTCTGCCTTCAAACCTACATCCCTAGAAGAAGTAAGGAAATTAATTCTTACTTCACCGAACAAGCAGTGTTTGCTCGACCCTATTCCAACGTGGCTACTGAAAAAGTGTTGCAATGAAATTGCTCCCTTTTTAGTTCATCTTTTCAATAAGTCACTTAGCACGGGTGACTTTCCAAAATCCCTTAAATCAGCTATCGTAACTCCATTATTAAAAAAACCACAACTGGACGCTGAAGATCTTTCAAATTACCGACCCGTTTCAAATCTGCCTTTTATATCAAAAATATTAGAAAAAATCGCTGCCTCACAGGTCATATGTCACTTAAATTCAAATGAATTATTAACTAAATACCAATCTGCATATAGACGGTTCCACTCCACAGAAACCGGGTTACTACGTGTTTTGTCGGACATAACTACTGCCATTGAGTCGGGTAAACTGGCACTTCTTTCAGTCTTGGACATGAGTGCTGCATTTGACACGATTGACCATGACTTTCTTATTAAACGATTAGATGAATCATTTGGTTTAAACTGTGATGTTAAGACCTGGCTGACATCGTACCTGGCCAACCGTTTACAAGCCGTAAAAGTGGGAAAAAACCAATCAAATTATGCAACCCTTTCATCTGGAGTACCCCAAGGGTCCGTTCTGGGCCCACTACTCTTCATCCTCTTCACAAATTATGTCGCTAAAATAATAGAATCATTCGGCCTTCTATCTCACTGCTACGCTGATGACCAGCAAGTTTATTTTTACTGCTTACCAGAAGAAATAAACAGTCTAAAAATTCGTATAACTGAGTGTATAGAAGCAATTACTCGCTGGATGACCTCAAATAGATTGAAACTGAATCCCACAAAGACTGAGTTTCTGTGGACTGCTACAAGCAGACGTCAGCATAACATTGAAAACTCCCCAATAACCATTTCCGGAAGTGACATCACTCCAAAAACGTGCATCAAATTACTGGGTGTCAATCTGGACGCTAATTTTTCCCTTAAAACTCAGGTGAACAGAACTGTAAGCACGGGGTTCTTTCAATTAAGGCAAATTAAAGCAGTGCGGAGAAACCTGCCAACAGAGGCAACTAAATTGCTAGTCAATTCCTATGTTGTTTCACGTCTAGATTATTGCAACGGAATATATGCAAGTCTCCCTAAATGTCAAATCAACAAATTACAATCCGTTTTCAACGCCGCGGCAAGGCTTATCACCGGAGTATCTAAATACTCCCACATTTCAGAGCATCTTAAAAATCTGCACTGGCTCAAATGTCCTGAAAGAATCCAGTTCAAGGTATGCTGGATGGTATTTAAGTCACTTAACGGAATGGCTCCGGCTTATTTATCAGAATTGTGTATTCCAGAAGATTCCAATTCCCGACAGTCAACCCTTAGGTCAGCAACGTCATCAGCTATCGGAGGGTTGAAGGAACCAAAGCGCACACCAGATACTAAGTTCGGTGAGCGTGCTTTTGCCGTGTCAGGACCTAAAGCCTGGAATGGACTGCCACATGATTTGAGAATGATCGCAGACTCGACAGAATTTAGGTCTAAACTTAAAACGCACCTTTTCAGACAGTCGTATCCATAATTTCAGAAACCTCCACTTTCACAGTTGACGGCAATTTAAATTTAAATTAACAAAATGTAAAAAATACTAAAAATAACATAAAATAAATAAAAATAATAATTAAAAATAAATAAATAAAAATGATAACAACTAACAATTTGTAGGCTTTTAAGACAGTTAAAATACATTTAAATTAAAATAAAAACTATAGCAGACTTAAGATCATGCGACGACCAGTGTTTTTTGATATAGTGTCCTCTGCGTGCAGTTCTATCTTTTATAAGCATAAACTTTTTAATATAAGTGTGTTTGTTGGAAGTGACTTGCCAGGTAAGTATGTTTTGGTATCTTTTCTAAATAACAAATGTAGATCCTAGGAAATAAATTGTACAGCGCCCTTGAGGTGATTTTTCACAAAAACGGAGCTCTACAAATTATCCAATTATTATTATTATAACATATTACACGTTAAATTTTCAACTAAGAGATAACATACATGACACATTTAACTTTAAGGTAAAATATAACATACATGACATATTTTACTTTAGGTAAAAACATACATGACACATTTAACTTTAAGGTAAAATATAACATACATGACATATTTTACTTTAGGTAAAAACATACATGACACATTTAACTTTAAGGTAAAATATAACATACATGACATATTTTACTTTAGGTAAAAACATACATGACACATTTAACTTTAAGGTAAAATATAACATACATGACATATTTTACTTTAGGTAAAAACATACATGACACATTTAAATTTTAGGTATAAGAGATAACATACATGACACATTTAACTTTTACTTAAGAGATAACATATACGACACATTTAAATTTTAGGTAAGGGACTAGCTGACGTGTACCCGGCTTTGCTCGATTTTTCTTTACTTTCTATGCATGTATTATGTATATAAAACTTACGGAAGAAATTCCCTAAGTGATAGTCTGTTCTATCAAAATCCGTGGCATAGTTTAGAAGAACTAAGCGCACAAACAGACAGACGCGGATAGCAACTTTGTTTTATACTATTTAAAGATAACATACATAACATATTTAACACTATAAGGTCGGGCATTTTACTGCCAAATCACGGCGTAGCCGCGGGTGTTCTTTAAAATTTTATTGCCAAAATTAGACTTTCCGCAAAATATTCATATCTTTTGATCTATTTGATATTTTTCGATGAAACTTTCAGTGTTTTACTTTAAAAAGATGACTCTATTTATTTACTTAGCAATGTATGTGTAATTCCTTTTTTTTATGAACAAAAACATTCTACTTTCTTGGGAATCATAGAAAAAACAGTATTTCAAAATCGATATAACTTTATTCATACAAAATTACAAGATTATTTAGAAATTTTCAATACATATAAAAAAAACTATAACCTAATAGTGCTTCAATGTGTGATAGCGTTCGTAACACTTTCCTTTATGCAGGGGCATATTGCAAAACTTGCACATGTACAGCGTTTCACTGCGTAGTTTGTGAGCGGAACATACGCGACAACAATTTAATTTTTTGTTGTGTTTCAAACTCATTGTATTGACAGGTAGATAGATCGGGTACCGCCGACAATAGAAAACACATGACCCCGCACCCATTTAGAACCTTTGTTTACAAGTTTCCCGCTCCTTACCGCTTTGCGCAACAAAACGAGTAAACTCGTCTCCCGCGTCTTACTGTAAAAAGGCGGATGATGAGTTTTCTTTGGTTTTTTAAGACAAATTTGATTCATATAAAAAGCCCAAAGATATCGATCTAGTGGGAGGTTTATTTATGCTCCCTCCCCGGGGACCGGATAACTGCTGTGAACAAAAACTTATAAAAACAAACCTTCCTCCCCAGGGGCTGGAGTCAAGATGGTACCGGCATTTCTAAATTTCAATGACAGCTTTTCTGAATTAACCTTAAAATTATTATAATTATATTTATCGTGTGATGATCCACTTTTTACATAATGAAGAACATTTTATTTGCTAGGATTTAACGAACTCCTATTGTATTTCACCAACTAACCTGTCAACGTTTTTTAGCATCCTGAAAAATGTGTCGAGTGTTTATGTCGTTTTTAATTATTACATCTGTAAACAGCACACATAGAATCTACTTTTTGGGACATTTTTGCATTTTTTTTATCAATATTGATCATATACATATTAAAAACACCGCCATTTATAAATAAACCCAATTTACCGCCATTGAAAGGAATGTCAACGTCAAGATGCTACACCAGCGCCTCTAGCGATATTACCAATATTTGGTAATTATTCGGGATTTTTTTTTAAAAATAAAACCTTTCGAATTACCTTAATTACTATAAAAGGAAACTGACTGAATTTGTGAAATTTTTAATTTGTTAAATTTTAAGTATGTAAAACGAAAATTCACTTTCGTTGTATGGGATGACAGCCAAAATAATTTATGTTGATGACATTTTATTACGTTGGTATTCCTGATACCATATGAGTGGCTAGAATTTTTACCATTTACTCTATGCAAATTAGGTAGGTACTATTTTGACCGAACTCTGAATATAAAATAATGGTATTTAGGCACATTTTACAAATAAAGAATTTTTTTTAAAAAATGAGGTTAGGATAGTACAGGTTATGTTAGGATAGGTTAGGATAGGATAAATCAGGATAGGTTAAGTTACGTTAGGATAGGTTAAGTTAGGTTAGGATAAATAAAATTAAAATAATAATACCTAGATAAATAATTTATGCTCTTTTAGTAGGCAGTATTTTGCCGGAATATTAAATTACATTATTATTTTGTTAAATTTACATTATTTAATTGTCTATAGCAGTTTGTTTTGTTTCCGTTTACAAATTAACCATCCAAAATAATTAACTTATCGGAGGGGGCCTGGCAGGCCGTGCGAAAAAAATTATTAGCGTGTAATTGTTGCGCTTTTGGTATATTTGGTATTTTGGAAGTGATTAGAAAGGAGGAGGTCTTATTAGAATGGCTGAGAAGTCACAATGTAATCTGATTAAAATCCAACATGATACCGGTTCGACTCTCAAGTAATTCTGATTAAACTTTTGTTTCCATTATGTTATTTCACATTTTTCGTTTCAATTGTGTTCTTGATAATGGCTGGTAGAGTAAAAATCTTTGTTTCATGTCAAACAAAATTATGCGCCATTGTTTTTCTTATCCGCATGAAGTAGGCTATGATCTAGCCACTTATGTAGAATCAGGAATACCGATTGACAGAAATTATTTGAAATGGCTGTCATCCCATACAACTAAAGTAAATTTTCATTTTGTGTAATTAAAAATTAAAAGAAAAAATTTCCCAAATGCATTCAGTTTCCTTTTATGGTAATTAAGGTGAATCAAAAGGTTTAACTTTAAAAAAAATCGTATTAAGCTTAACCAGCGATCCCGAATATTTACCCAATATTTTACTGGAGTTGGACGTATTGTTAATATTATAGGGTATTTGGCGCGAGTAACAATGGTCAAATTACATTTCTAAAGCATAGTTTTGTGATATTTCATCTCAAAAATAAGAAGTATTTTGGAGGATAAATTTATTTTTATGCGAATACCACACAAGAGTCTCAACTGTTCCCAATCGTCTGGAGCCAATGAGACTAAGACATCTCCAATTGGGGTATGTTATGAGGCTGAAGATAGTGGGGAGGGAAACAATAATTCAAGAGGAAGTCATAATGTGAGAAATATTTGGGTTTACAAATTGCACTAACGCCGTTTGCGTGTTTTTTGGAAGAGAATTTATTCATTTACCTAAATAGATTCTTTTAAATTTTCCTAAGAACAGGGCGTGTTCGAGAAATTATCAATAAAATTAGTCATAAGCGTCAATGAATAATGAACATAACATCACAGGAAAGATACAGACAGAATACAAATAAAATATCTCAAATGTTTATGACAAACTAACCTCAAAATGTCCATTCACCACAGGCCTGTATACATTGTCTCTACTCTTATTGACAAGATCTTCATTTTCTTCGATTAAACTCTTGTGGTGAGGTTGACTTATTCTCCTATTGGCGACTTCCATCGTACCTGCAGTCCTGAAAACGAGAGATAATTTGTTTTATTTGAAAGGTGGCCGCGAACAGCTAATAGGCCGTGGAATATCGTAATATGTCTCAAGAACATAGTCGAAATAATATGGTAAAACAATGAACTCACGGGAACTTGCGACAAACAAGGACACTTTTACCGATCACTTCCAACAACGGGGCTGACTAAATAACAAAATAACACAGAATTAGTTGACGGTTTGACAGTCAACCCACCACCGGCGTCACCTGATCTGATACATAAATCAACTATCTGCAACTATCTATCTGATATGTGACGTTTGGCGTATAGTATGACGTCACTGCCGTCAGTGGTTGAGTTGAGTTTCGTTTAGAGTTGCCGATGCATACGTTCTAAAATACCCACAATAGGTGCTCAAAATCCCCAAATTGGGGAGAACAAAATAACAATTCCACACAATTTCCTCACAACTTCCATATGAAAATAAAAGTAAATTTTAATGATATTAGGATTTTTTTTATTATCTAGTCATTTTCTGATTTCTTTTTCGTTCACTTTAAAAATAGAAAATTGTTGGAAAAACTGCTGCTAAAGAAAACGATACTATAGTACATTGTCAGTATAATTATGAAGATGGCGTCAAGGCAAATAATTTATTTATTGCATCTCACTATACATAAAACACTTTTTTTTCTAATAAAATAATGATTTAATTATTCTTCAACGGAATCAATTGGTGGAACTAAGAAAAGAACTATTGTCACGTCTAGAAAATGGTGAACCTAACCTCACCATAAAATACATTAACTATACAAATTGAAATGTTATCACCAAAATATCAGAGGCATGAAAACTAAACAGAAACCTAGCTGGAACCATCCATCAACACTGCTAAACTCGATCTACCCTACCATCATGTCTACCGGTCTGACAGAAGTCAACTTACCAGCTCTAAGTCTATAGGCGGTGGCGTCATGATAGCTGTAAGCAAGGTACATTCTTCAAAAATTCTGAAAACCTGAAACTGTAAAGTGAAACAAGTGTATATCTTATTAAACGATAAAAATCTAAAAAAAACATCTTAGGCAATGTTTATATTCCACCATCATCGGATATAAGTGTATACAAAAGTCATTTTGAGGATATTGAACAATTGTCGTACAAATTTCTAAGTAAAATCACTATCATCGGTGACTAGGTACAATTCACTCATTTTACATTATTACCAATTTATGCCAATATTTTTTTTCATTATATGAATATATCCAGTTATTATTTCCCTAGATTTATGAAAATTTCACTGAGCAACACTGCAGTTTCTGGTTAATAGTACCGATATCGACAGCATGGCACTAGTACGCATGCGCGTCACGGTGATGTGATGTCTAGGGAAAATTCCCTGGAGAAAAAAAAATGGGAAAAGGGTAAAAGCACAAAATTTTTAAATTGATTTGATTTTGTCGACGAAATTAGGGCAAATTTCGGGATTCGAAAAACATATTGTGGATATTTCAGTACTGAGCGAATACCCCACACAAATTAAATTTTGGGCATACTATTGGTCGCCAGATGTCCGGTTTTGGACCGGACAGTACGGTTTTTTGAACAGCTGTCCGGTCTAGAAAATTTTGGAAAACCGGACAATAGAATGTCCAGTTTTTTTTAAATACGCGACATATATACCTCACGACATAATTTACAGCGCAAAAGCCGTGAGCGATTCTGGCGGGTGGTAGCAAGACTTTCTCAAATCTGTTGAAAATGGTACAATAAGTGTGCAGTGTTCCCGTCTTCAATGCCTTCGTATAAAAGAGTTTTTAGTGTAAAGGGTATGTATGGACTGGCGAAAGAAATCGACTAGGTGTGAATACCGTAAAAAGCGAATTATGTGTTTTCTTCAATTTAAATGTCAATTGCATTGAATTTAAAGATACTTAAAGCAGAATATATTCATTTAACTTATATCTAAGCAGTAGCATCTAGTGCCAAATACTCGTATGTTAAAAGAGTATTTCTCAAAAAAAGTGTACATTTTGGAAAAATAAAGTGTGCCTACAAACAGTTCAAAAATTTCACATGTTTTTAATTAATCATACAAAAAAAATATGCACCATTTTGTAGAATAAATATTAGGCTTTAAAATATCGAAAAATAAACATTACAATCGTATTAATTCGCAAATATTTTAGTTTTTTAAAAAATATCGATTTTTACCTTCCATACAAAATAAAATTGCCACCCTACCCACCTCATTTGTTTATACTTCATAAAATGCGATAATAACGTTATAATATGTGATTTTTTGTAAGTTTTAGGGTCTTAATTAAATGTAGTTTCTGTAAAAAGGTAATTTTCTATGGGGTTTCATAATAAATTAATAATTTATGCACAAAAAACAAAGTGAGACATCATCATTTACTTTTTAGTAACTACTCTTTAGTTACGTTTTATTAGTACTTCCACCGTTATTTTTTAATCCATTTGTAAAATTTAACATGGGCAAAACTAGCTTCTTTCTGATTGGTTGTTGGTTTGACTTCTCCGCCATAAAATTAATTGTTAAAATCAGTAACAACGTGTTTCTTTAGTGGGACCACTATTTCGTAACAGGAAATATTTTAGCCTTTTTTCACAAAACGGTAAGTCTTTTTCTACTCATCTTTTTTTAACATGTGCGGTACAAACATTGCTAAGCTTACATATTAACACTTTTAAATTTTATCAAACCATTGACTTTTTATAACATAAATTCTTATTACAATTTCGTAACGTTTGTTATGAATTTCGTAACGTAAAGAAAAAGTTCAATGTAAAGCTGAGTGTACACAGTTACAACGTGATTAAGAAAAGTAAGTATATTGTAAGTGTGTCTAGCATTTTTATGAAAGTCTTATGTAAGTTTAGTAATAATGTAATATATTATGCACAATGCACAAATATACATATGTATTTAGATATAATAGGAAAAAAATAAAATTTATTATACCATAGAGCAGATCTGTTGATGGCACTGGAAAGTAGGTAGGTTGTAATACATAAGATGCACTGGAAATTCCTGATGGTCAATGGCAGAGCAGGTGTCGTCGGACTTGTATGTTTTATCATCGCGATTATATGGCATTATACATAATGACAAGTACTTGAAGATCAAGCTGAGCCGTCCAATACTGGTTTTATTTTAAATAAGCTTGAGGCACTCATACACACTATCCGTTCTACAGGCGCTCTATACAATATTTATAAGTGCCTTAAGTTTTTTATAAAAGCTTATTTAAATATAATTTTTTTATTTACTCTGATAAAACCATAACTAAAGCATAACTTTTTTTTAGGAATGCCCCCAAAAACCAATGCCGAAAAGCAAAAAGCTTACAGAGAAAGACTGAAAAAGGAAAAGCCAAATAAATATGAGGAAATCCGAATTAAGCACTTAACAAAAGTTATAGAAAATATCAAAAATAAAAAAGAAATTCTTACAGAAGAAGAAAAAGAAGAGCTACGAGCAAAGTGGAGACAAGCCAATGATAAAAGAACTGAAAGAAAGAAAAAGGCTAATCCTACGACACAAGACAATAATACATTTGAACGTAGAAAAAATAATAAAAAAATCCTAAAGGAAAGACTACAAAAGCTGACTGAAGAAAATACTCGATTAAAAAGTCGAAATAAGAATTTAAGACAGTGCTGTAATCGGATGAAAAGGCAAGTGAATATTCTGAAAATATTATTGCATAAACAAACTTAGACTAATAATGATGCTATTCCCATTGAAACTGGATTATCTAATAAATCGGAGATGTTATAATAGGAAATAATAATGCCATAGAATATAACACTGATATTGAAAATATGAAGAGTGAAAATGAAGATTCTAACAAAATCAAAGATAAACCATGTGGAGTGACTATCTTAAAAACGAAAAACTGGAAAATATACATACAAAAAAGAAAGTGGTTTGTAAGGGCCTTATCTCTAAATCTCTATCACTAAATGACTATATTCATGCGCCAAAGCGGAGTGAAAAACCAAAGACTGAAAAACTGACTGTGAAACCAAATGTGTCTCGGAAAGATTTCAATTATTATAAAGATGAGGAAGAAATTTATAAAACGCTAATGGATAGTGATTCAAACTAAATAATTGTATGTTATTAAATTTTTAATAGTTTAAACAGTGCCTGTTCTTTAATTTCTTAAGATTTGTTGAATATTGTGTTAGGTACTTCAATTTGGGAGCTGATAATTTGATTAAAAAACGTTTATTTATACTCCCTTGTTTTTTTTAAAACCCCTTTGGTATAACAAAATACAAATATTTGGGTCGTGAGTTTATGTATGTTTGTAATATGTACAATAAATAAAAAAGTAAATGATAATTACTTACATTTAAAAAAGACGACAACTAAATAAATTTAATAAATAATAAAAAAAGGCAAATAAAATTTGCCATTGTGTAAACGAGCCTTATGTTTACTATTTAGTTACGTCTTATGACTATTTCGTAACACTATTTCGTAACTACATTTTCGTTACGTACATTTATTTTGAGAAATACTCAAAAAGTATTTTTTGCTTACCAATAGTAAATATGTGTTTCATTGTGTTCACCCTTAGAAATTTTCGGTAATAATCTATGTTTGTTTTGGCCAAAATCAAAGGGGTTTATGATTATCAAAGGACCCTTTGATTTTCGACAAATTGTACCAAAAAAATAAAGGGGGGACCCTTTTATAAAAAATGTTCGGTTTTTTTATCTGGACCATCTGGCAACCCTAGGCATACCACCACTAACGCGAGATGCACTGTGCGCACGCGCAAGGAACTGGTGTTTTAAATATATGAGAATGACAAATAATATAATATAATATACATATTATGTCATATTTATCATCTCATATTGAAAAATAAAATATGGGCCGTTTACTGAACGTCATATTTAGTAATTGTTTCACTAGGTTTATCTTGTCAGGGCTCTTACCAGAGAGCAACTTGACGGACGTAAATATCTCACAAAGCCGAAGCTTAAAACGCAACTGAAATATCGGCCCTACGTAGTGCTACTTTTGTACTATAAGAAGGTTTAGCAAGTAGACACTCTTCATTGCTTCGAAATTTACGTCACTATGCGAATGCAGTAGTTCTGCTGAGTTCTTCCTGACAGGCACCATAAAAATTAATAAATATAATTTTGTGTAATATGCTATTTTTAGGTTTCTAAATTGTATGATCACGAAAATTCGTGAATGTAGGTAGGTATATCATCATTATTAATAAATTATTTCTTATGTATTTACATTAGACGTCAAAATATACTTATTTTAGGTATACACATTACTATATGTGGAGCTAAATCATTTCTTAATTTACTACCTAGCACTAAACATAGGATTTTTTTGTTACGTGTGTATAATATTATTTTTCCAAGCTTATTCTTTAATTTCAAGAATTTTCCAAATTCTGAATCTACATACTGTATTATATAACCTATATACCGGTGTCCGGAAACTCGTAGTACAAGCGGGAAACTGGAGAATCTACACCACATGGGGAACCCAAATAAATATAAAGTTTTTTGATTTGAGCATTTTCACAAAAAAAAAAAAACCAAAAAAAAATTTTTTTTAGGCCATTTTAGGGTTAAAGTTTTTTCTGGTGTTTAGGGTTGAACAACAGATGTTTTAACCCTGCAGAGCAGACATATTTTATGATTACACCGGATTAAATGAAGGGTGATTTCAAAATAATGCTTCAAATCCGAGTTTCTTCATTTGTTTTACTTTCAAATAGTTTTAATTAGTTGGGTACTTTGATCTTCAGTAATAATTTATAAGAATTTCCGGACACCCTGTATACATATAACCTATTAGATTTACCGACATACTTGTTATAAACTATGAAGGATATGAAAATCGTTTCCATTATCCGTCCCCTATAAGATAAGTAAAAATGTTGTAACTTCAAAATGGTAAGAGTTGGTAAATTGCAAAAAAACAAGATTATTAAGTAAATAAAGATGTTGAAGTTTAAGGAAGTATTATTACATGAAGCATCTCTTTTGTTTAATATTATTTATATTGTTTCTAAGAAGAAATTAGTTTCTATTCGATCATAACTTCAAATTATGTTTTATAGTTACAATATTTTAACTCTTAGGTGACGTATACATTTGCGAAACGAAACGCGAACCGTATCACGAATTAAGGGAAAGGAACGAAGCAACTGCAAGCGGCGTTTCGCGCCATTTGCGGTTGCTTCGTTTCTTTCCCATAAGTTGAGGTTTTCAGTTGGGCAATTCGGCTCGCGGATGTATACGTAGCATAAGCCGTCGATAAGAAAGCCAGATTTTTTATTATTTTTTTTTCTACTGGAATAGTAGAATCATGCAGGCCAAAATGAAACATTATCCGTGTAGTGTATTCTACGCCAATGGCGCTATATAAATTATTATTTAGGAACTATTATACTATTCTAATTTCGCCTACCATCCTGGTCTTCCGCTATAATTTTTTTTTTTCAGTAGGACTGGGTGAGTGGTACGAGTACGTCAATGTCCGCGTCATAAATAAACCTCTCTCCTGGTCCGCGTCTATACTATTGCATTTGGGCAGGTAGTTAAATACCGGATTGTTTGTGTTGACATCCGTGGTGAATATTTTAGCTAAATAAAGAATGCAAACAGTTTTTTTTTATAAAAATAATATAAGCCGTTAAATCCGAGGTACTAAAGTAAAATGTTTCATCAGAAATTCAGAAAATGTAGCTAGGTACTTAGCAATATCGAAAAATTATGGCAAACAAAGTAAAATGTTTCATCAGAAATTCAGAAAATGTAGCTAGGTACTTACCAGTATCGAAAAATAATAGCAAACATTATTATAAAAATATTATTTTTTAAATTCTTCTATAAACATATTATTTTTATCATCATTGCGCTTTTTGTTTTAGATTATTTATTACTAAAGTAGGCAATACAAAGTTCTACGACTGATACAAATAAATAATTTGAACAAACCAAGGCATTAAAGAACATTATACTTAGGGCCATTCCTCAGTCTTGTGTAGGTATAATTGGATAATTGGAACCGACTTGCCAAGGCACCGAGGAACCAAGAAGTTGATAATACCCATAGACATATGAATATTAGTAGACCTGCCCTAAGTGATTAAAAGCGTATTATCCCCACTCCCCATACCGGTGCCATTGGAGCCGGCTGGGCTCGCGTATGGCCTCAAGTGAAATTTGAAAACGTGACGTCATCATTCTTGTGCGAACTATGGTCGAGGCATCATCGGTTCATTTTACGAAATAACACGGCAGAATGTTGACTTGTGCTATGAAAACTTGTAAAAATAGATGTGAAAAAGAGAATAAACCCAATTGTCGTATTACATTCCATATATAAGCATTATTTTACTTTATTTTAAGCATATTCACGTCGTATAATATGAATCAGTTGTTACTATCACATCGAGAAACGTCTGGACGCGAAACACAAAGCTGGTTGGGCTGGGAAGTAAATTATGAACATTTATAAAAGTGTCTTAACTAAATACTTAAACGAAATATTCGCCTCTGAAAATAGAACCGAATTTTTTTGCCGAATTTGGACTTCGCAAATTTGTTCATAACGTGGCGAGTAATTTGCGCTCCCATGTAAAAATGTCTATTCATTCAAAAGCAGATATTACTTTTAAGAAGTAAATGGTGATATTATAATGCGAGATGCCTATTTACTGTCAGATTGATTTATTGACGAATCACAGTCAGCTTCACTCCCTTCGTTCTTCAACAGTTGATTTTACCCCTCGCCATTATCTTCTCGTCTATTAATTCCTATGTCTGTGATAATACCTAACACTTGACAGCTTGAGCCTTGAGGTTTTCAGTAGCGCCAGCGGCCAGACGCCGTTTGACTCGGGGCAGTGAGTGATTACTAGGAGCCGGCCCTGTTCATACGCTGAAATTAAAAAAAAAAAAACAACGTGATACAACGTGAAACAACTTTGGGCGATAATCCATAAATAAATAACCTTTTAATACGTAAATTATAATGTACCTAGGTACTTTCATGTGATACCTATGTAACTACGGAGAAACGTCAATGCATAAATAAACCACTCACAGTCAATGGAAAAGTATTAAGATATTTTTCCAAAAACAACGAAATTATTAATAAGAATACATTAAATAAAACATTGTTATTTTGAATCGAAGTAGGTACTTAGTTATCTACTTTGTTCGAACGAAAACATTGCAGGTACCTACCTACACGGAGGAAGTAAGTACCTCCTTCGTTTACGTTTAGAATTTCGAAGGGTGCCGCGGAAAGTTGCGCAGAAACAAGAAACAATGTATTTCAAAACTCTTGCAGCTTGCATCGTGTAAATACCTTCTTTACCGACGAAACTCAAGAGACAAGATCGAATTGTGAACTGCGTATTGAATTAAAAATTAAAATATTATTTGTTTCATCGAGTGAAGTTACGACGATTAACAAATTAAGATTATTACAGAATTTTTCGGTAGTGTTTGGTTTAAAATCCGCTCCAGCGCTCCTCGCATTCGACCGACGGCCGATCGGCTGTCAAACGATAGCAGCCGAGCGGTGAGCGCAGCGCTACATGTATTGTTCATGAGTCACGGCCGAAGTAGTGAAGTGTCTCACTGGAATTGTTCTCGAGTGACGTTTGTAGGAAACGGGCGGCCCGGCTCTTTTACTTTTCAATAATAACTGTGCGAATAATACCGGTATTACAAGATGGAAGCTCACGAAGGAGATATTAAAATCGATTCCGATCGGCCTCCCTTCGCCGCGAGTGCGGATCCCGACCACTCCCCTGTTACGGCGCCCAAGAACATTATTCACAGAGAAAGGGACTCTCTGGACGACTTCGAACACCTGGACCGGGACATGGACCGCTCTCCGGCCAAGGAGGCTGCGGAGCCCGGGGGCGTGCGCCCTGCCACCCCCGAGGAGGCGGCCTTCGGGACTCCCGAGAGGATCATGCCAGCGGGTGCCGGTGAGGGGGTGCGCTCACTGCAGGCCTTCCTGGACACGGAGCGTGAGGAGCTAGTGGTGGAGCCCGCGCTCCTGCCCGCTCCTCTGATGCCGGAGCCCGCGCCTACGCCTCCGCAGCCTCGTCCCGAGCCCCCCGCGCCCCCCGTGCTGCGGGAACCCTCGCCCAGCCACCACGAAGCCGTGTATTCTGACAGCCGGGAGGAGTTGAGCGAGGAGGAATTGGAGCGGCCGCCCCCGCACGTGTCACCCACACCGGCGCCGGCCCCCCCGCCAGCCCGCGCTGCTCCGCCCCCGGTGCCCGTTACGCCTGCAGCCCCGGTGCCCGTGACGCCCGTGACGCCCGCAGCCCCGGCTCCAGTGCCCAAAGTGGCTCCCGCCTCGCCAGTCCAGACGGGCCCTGGGGCCCCCGTGCCCGCCATCCTGCAGGAGCTGGGACTAGGTAAGCCCCCCCGGCCAGCACTAACCTGCACCGCTTGCTATAACCTGACCACTTCGGTCCGCTGACTGCTGACGTCACTGTATGATTCACTAACCATCTAGCGCACTGATTTCTAACAGTGCTCTGAACCTGTACTTTCTACTGGTGGGATATTCTGTACATAATGGGCGAGGGATATTATATTGTGCATAATATTAATATTGTAAGGAAATACTGAATGCAGCCAGGCGTGGCCAGTAGCCACAGCAGGAGTAACACCTCCGCCTTTATTAGAATAATTAGAGGGTTTCAGCTAATGCGCCGTAGTGCCCTGCTCTGCACCGCGAACTTGAGACGTCGCATCGCAGTTGTGGTGGGCCGCTGCGGCGACAGTGCATAAATCCTTTCTCTCCGTCTCGTAAATTGTTGGATTGTATGGAAATTTAATTACGTAACGAAATGAAAATGTTCTAGAAGCCTATTATACTATAGGGACCTATGTAGCAATTCAGAGTTGTTTTTTATTAGACTGTATAAAAAAACCATGGATTCTATAATATGCTCCCCCGGGAATGGTCATATTTAGGTTAGCGTGGAGTTGCACCCCTAAATAAGTGATGGGCATAATCGAAACATTTGAACAGTCAAATAATTTTTTTAATTGATCTTATAATTTTTTGTTAGTTCGTCTCCACGCTGCTACCGGTGCCATTGTTAATCTCTTCGATATAACATTTCGAAACATTGTTTCGTTAAAAAATTCTATCGATTAATCGATAATTTCGGAGTGAATATCTCTTTTATACCCATCAATATCATAAGCTTTGTACCTATTTACGTAGTTTAATTTCTAAGTAACCTAGTAAAAATATAAATAAAATACATCAAAAAAACTACTATAAGCATTGAATACTTTAGCATTTTAAAAGTTTGGATTGAAAGTCGTTAAAATGTTTGCTCATAATATCAAAAGATACAAATGTGGTATTCATAGATTATCGACTGCATTTAAAATTCGGGATTCTGCAGGTTCGATTCTCACACTATGGGCGCAGGCAGTCTTTCGGTTTTGATTATGCCTTTATTCAGTCACAACCCAATACACTACGTGGCAACGGAGAAAACCGGAAACTGATTTTACAAAAATAGACTGTCTCTTCTCGACTCATGCATATTTATGTTTCATGATACAAGAAATTTATATTTCTGTTTCATGCAACGAAAAATGTTTTAATGATCGTATGAAACTTCTAACTTTCCGGCGGCAGACGACGCATGGCTTTTCGTGTGAGATGAATAAATCTGGCCGCCGAATGCGGCATATTTACTGGATACAGAGATAATAATATACGGAATCAAGCAGCGGAACGAAGGCCGTGGCGGATGTAATATTCCAATAATAGATTTAGTTTCGGAGAAGTTTTGTTACTCCGCTCTTCTCTTTCAAATGGGATTGACTCCAGCGGCTCGGCGTCCAGCCTCACTCCATCTCGTATGTAGCGATGGCTATGTTCGAAACATTCGATTAAAATCCATTTTAATTAATCGAAGTAACTTCGAAGTATTGTTCAAAATTCGGTAGAATTAACTTGACGTTGTTGAAGTTGATAAATATTCATGTAATTGTGCAGCGTCGTCGAAAATTGATAAAAATCATTCGAAGTATTGTTCAAAATTCGGTAGAATCCACTTCGACGTCAGTGTAATTGACAAATCGTCATGATATGGATGCCATAGTAAAAAACCCGTTAAAAAATCATTCGAATATTTTAGTAATCGAAATTACGTTTCGACATTTTAGTGATTGTCGCAAAAAATTCTCGCTGCGGTATTGAAAGCATCGTAGTTTTAAAAAATGGATTTGTTGTTGTCCGTATTTACATTGTTTCGATTATTATCAAAATCGGCTTTGCTCGTCGTTATCGAGATCTAGTTTAATGTTGGGGGAGATAGAGCGTAGACGCGGATATCCCACCATAACCATACCACTCGAGGGAGATACTTTGCAGGGTTGCCACCATAAAAAATATCACGACATTCACAACAAAAATGAGAATATACGGGAGATTGAGTCACAATTTATACAACACAATATGGTATGATGATAATTATGAGATTTTCACGGCCAAAAGTATTATGGTGCTTAATTTTTGGGCTATTATACCGTGTTGCGCTTCTTCCTTCTTTAGCCAACGTTTCAGACATCATCACACATGTGTGATGATTTACACATGCATAATATTTATTGTTTATTAGGGACATCTAACAAATAATATATTGTAAAGAAGACAAATAAAAGTTAGGTCATCCATTTGCAAAATGTTTTAATCGTATTGAATAGAAAAATAAATAATTATATTACACTACTAAGTAGAGAACCAAATAAAATAATAGTAGCGAGTGCAAAATTACAAGGATTTTATAATAAAGTCCCAACTGCTCCCAAGTCTGGAACCAGTGAGACTATAGCGTCCCTAATTGGGGTATGTTGTGAGCTGAAGGTAGTGAGGAGGGGATGTATATGTATGGATATGATACCATTTTCGTTACACAGACGACAGAGCGTTGAAAACTGCTACTTTGAAATAATATTTGAGTGTTTCTATAAATAAATGAGACTTTTTATCACTGAATTTTGAGCAGCCGAGTTGGAGTATCAAATACGATGCTTTCAAATAGTACCCGCCTACTGAAATGTGTAATTTTATAATACTAACCATTGATGTAGGATGATAAATGATTGGATTCATGTGGAAATATGAATGCAATAGTTTACAGACGCAGTAAAAGCACTATATTGTGTTTACGTTTCGTCAGACCCTACTTGACTGTATCGAATTCAATTTGGTTATAATTTCTCCAAATATACTGCCATATTCCAAATTGCCTCGCTCTGTCTGATTGAAAAGAAGATTTTTGCATTTGTGTAAACACAGATTGGTATATCCTTGCATAAAGTTATATAAATTTGTCCCTATGAAAAATACTCACAAGTGCCGCTCTATAAATTGGAGAGTGAATATAAATCTACCTGAAGGTTTTCTTACAAAATTTATTGTTTCCACGAAATTGGATTTTTTTGGAATAATATGTGGGGATGTCACGTCGGGATACAGCCCGTCAAACTGGTGGCAGCCCTATCCAATCTATACACATGGCACGTGCTGTGTGTGTAAACAGCCAGGGTCGAACTTTTAACCAAAATAGCCCCTTTCGAAAATGACACTCTTTACATATCCATCCCATATTTTGGTTTATTCTTTTTTATTAATTCAATCGGTATGATTCACCACTTAATCTTTTTACATTCGTTGATTTGAAAATTCATATTAGTTTTTTAAGTAAATACACCGTTTTATGAAACACTAGCTGACGTGTACCCGGCGTTGCTAGAGGTTATCCTTAGGAGGTAGACAATGTAGACATATTCCATCGCGGACTTTTCTGTAGTCCTTTTTAAGATATACAATTCCGTACTACATTATTTTGATGTATCTCATAAGGTTTAGCCAGTGTTAACAATGTAGTGACCGAAAATACATTTTACGATATTATTATAAAACATTGAATTTTTTCTACTTTTTTTTTTTTTTTTTTTTTTTATGTGACACCTCACAAGAGTGTCCTTGCCTGTGCAGTGCACAGACAGGGGAACTATGTCACCACCCGGTTGGGCGGCGTTGTGAGGCGGAGTAAGGTAGGGGCTGTAGGAAGGGATTTGTTAATGCGGGCCTTGAAGAGGCTCGGATTATAGGAGGGAGGAAAAACAGATGCCGGTAGCTCGTTCCACATACGAGCCGACTTACACAAAAACGAGTCGTAAAAACGGCCCGTTCTCATGAAGCCAACGTCAACCGTGAACGGGTGTTCAGTTCGTGTCCGTCGAGTTTCGCGCACGTGCACCGGTGCATCAGGAATCAATGCTGCTAGCTCCTTAGAGCAGGCTCCATTGAAATACCTGTAGAACAGACACAGCATGCCTACATTGCGTCTATGCATCAGAGAAGGCAATCGGTCTGTTAACAACGGATTGTCAATCAGACGGATCGCTCTCCTTTGCACAGACTCAAGCAGGTTTATCAAGTATTTTGGGGCACCAGCCCAAAGGTGGCTCCCAAATTCAATAGTTGGGCGGACTTGAGACTTGTACAGGGTCAGCAGCTGGTCACTGCTGAAGAATCTTCTAGCCCTGTACAAGACGCCCAACTTTTTGGAGGCCTGATTTACTCGGGCTTCTATGGATCCCCGATACTTGAGCTGGTCTGATATAGTAACTCCAAGCATTTCAATGGAGTCTTTATTGGGGAGAGTGCTCCCATCAAATTGCACCAGACAGTCATTGATCTCCCTCTTTGCCGAAATCAGACACGCTTGGGTTTTTGAGACGTTGAAACTGACCAAGTTGGCCTTACCCCAGGCACGAACCATCTCTAGGTGGTGGTCAATTTTTCGCTTCAAAACTTCCCGAGCTGTTCGGACATCATAGGTGGAAGGGGGCCTGTCAAAAAGATAACCCTCGTGAACGGTGCTGTCATCAGCGTAGCAGTGAATTGGTGCACATTCAACGAGATCGTTGATGTGCAATAAAAACAGCGTCGGTGTATCAGACGTAATCGAGTGACACACAAGACTGTAAAAGGGCCGGTGATCCCAATCTGTGGAGGCGTAAGATGTCGTCCTTCAGTGGCGTGGAGGGGTAGAACGGGGCCGTCTCTGAAGCCGCTGTAGAGCTGGTCCGATTGCTTGTCGCTTGTTCTTGAGCTGATTCCGAGTCTGGTCCGAAGGGGTAGGCAAGTCCGTGGTCCAGGGTGAAGCGGGGGTCAGAGTGAAAGAAGGCGAGCAGAGGCAGAAGTCGGAGCGAGGTAGAGGGCAGAGCAGAGAGAGAGGTGTTGAGCTGGTGGAGGTTGCTGGCTAACTGTCTTTCCAAGGGGCTGTTGCCCGTTTTATAGGACCCCGGCGGCCTTCGCTGACCGAGCGACGTTCACACGGGCCCGCTTTCTCTTTGATTCCTGGAATCGAGGCCCGTGTTTGTTACGTGCCCGCGGCCCGCCGCCGGGTTGGCTACCGCCCCTCGGCCGGTAATTTCGGGCCGTGGTCATTTGTGACGCTATGCCGGCGCATGGCGCACGGCAAGGCTTCCCACTACGTTTTGGCACGGTTCTAACAATCGTGCCCGAATTAAATATGAATATGATTTTGCCAGCTCTCATAGTATACTTCTCTGCCCGTGTCCCCTAGCCAAGCTCCGACGTTTCATTTATTGTTTACATAGAGGTTCAGACATACATTTTATACATTTCTTTCATTATACATAACAATTTCACATACATAGAGGACAGTTTATTCAGTTTAAGGACAGGCAAAGTTAAGGCAAATGGCAGATTTTAATATGGGGTGACGTCGGCTGATATCGGAGCAGTACGTCCGTTACACTCCCCCCGTGGAGCTCGGCTACACTCTTCGCAAGCGGCGTGCTGCGACATGGTCCCCGGCGGCATTGTTGCCGGTGGCATGGTCCCCGGCGGTATGGTCCCCGGCGGCATGGTCCCCGGCGGCATGGTCCCCGGCGGCATGGTCCCCGGCGGCATGTTCCCCGGCGGCATGGTCCCCGGCGGCATGGTCCAGGGCGTCGGCGGCGAGGACGGTGTTCGGACCAGCCATCCTCAGCGTTGTCCCGGCGTCGGCGTCGCGCCGGGTGCTCCCATGCGTGATCCAACCGAGGGCTGTCCGGGACGTCATTTGGCCGCTCTCTTCCTTCCGCACCTCCCGCGACACGATAAGCGGCCCGTTATCTTGGCCGATCAGCAGCCGTGGTTTCACTTGCCGGCGGCCGGCCACTGTTTGCCGCGGGAGGTCTAGGTCCGTTACGGTGTGTGCCGTCACCGTAAACGCGTCTCCGTCGCCGCGCACCGACAGTCTCACCCGCCGGGACGTAGCATCGGATGAGCTCATCCCATTAGCGCCCCGAATTCGCAGGCCGCGTACCGGACCCGCGGCTCCGATGATGTCTGCAACATCTGCCTCGACTAGGGTTATTGCAGAGCCCTCGTCAAGCAGCGCGTGCACGGTCGCATGGCCCCCGGGGCCGCACAATGTCACGGGAATCACTTTCATTAGCACTTGTCCCTCACTTTCCCACGTGTTCGTGACTGTGTGCGTCTCGCGGTCACGAGTGTATGCGTCATCGTGCAGCAAGCGATGGTGCGGGGCCCGGCACGTCCCCACTCCGCAGTTGGTCCGGTATTCGCACCGTTTCGTCTGGTGCACGCCGTCCAGACACTTAAAGCACAACCGTTCACTTTTCACAAGCTCCCAACGCGCACTGATTGTTTCTTCGGCGAATTGGGGACACTTGTAGAGCTTGTGCGTATCGTTTTTGCACAGTGCGCACCAAACTTCACTGCGGGGTTCCGGGCGCTCGTCGGTCACGTACACGTTTTCACGATACGGGCGGGCGGCCCGCTGTTGTTCGGCCGAGCTGCTCGGCCGCGCTGCTCGGCCATTGTCGGTGAGGCCCGACCGCGGCACCGCGTTGGTCAGCCGCTTCAGGAACGCGGCAAGCTGCACCACGGTGGCCGCGTGCGTCTGGTCGGCCACCTTACCCAGCCACAAGAGGCGTAGGGCTAACGGCATCTTCGAGGCGATTTCGCTGAGGAGGGCCGGGTTGGAGAGGTAATCACCCCGCAGATTCCCCAGCGAAGCCACAATGTTCTGCACCGTGCCCGAGAACTCCACCAGAGCCTCGGTCGATGCGTCCTCTTGTAGTCGGGTCAGCCGCTTTATCCGGTCGAACATGACCGCCGCGACAGAGTGCGCGCCGCCAAAGCGGTGCTCCAGGACATCCATAATTTCCGGCACCTGCGCCGGGTCCAGGAGGAGAGGGCTGACGGCTTCTCGTGCCTTTCCCTTCAGGGCACGCTGCAGCCGCATCAGGTTCTCGGCCGCCGTCATCCCGCAGGTGGCCGTCGACTGGAGGAATTGCGCCTTCCAGGCTTGCCACTCTATGGCGTCGCCAGCGTAGGGCGGCAAGTCCTTTGCGCTGGACTGCCGGGCGATGAGGGATGCCATCCGCTCATCTTCGGGATGGTAGCGAGGTGTGCCACCGGCCTGGGACTGCCGGAGGGCGTCGGCGAACATGGCCGTCACCTGGGCGAGAGGGACACTCCCTTGATGCACCCAGTCTCGTGTCTGCCTCGCTGCCTCATCCGTTCGGTTGCAGGCCCCGTATCCGTCAGCGGGGGGCTGCGATGGTGAGTTTCCGCTCGGGGCAAATGCTGGGAACTGGGCGGGCCCGCGGGTAACACCGGGATAGCCGTACTGCGGCTCTGGTCCACCTCGCAGCGTCGCGGCGCCTGGGGAAGCGCCGTCCGTGAGTGGATCCGCAGCATGGTTTCTCCCCGTCCCGGTGTGAGCCCTCACGGCGCGGCGTGAGCTCCCGAAAACATCGCTATGCTGGGCTGTAGTTGGCGGCACAGTGGGCTCTCCCCCCACTGTGTACGTAAGGCTGTGACTGGAGCCGCTAGAGGGCGCCGCAGTCTGTGGCAGGCCCATCCGTGGGCCAGTGGTTTGCGCCTCCGCTGCGTACCCCTGACTAGGTACGCCCGGGGGCGCTGGCGTCGGCGTCGGTTGGTAACCCAGCCGCGGCGCAGTGGTGTGTGTCTCCGCTGCGTAGCCCAGGTTCCGCCCAAAGCCGCTAGATGGCGCCGCCGTCGGTGGGTACTCCGCCCGTGGAGCTGTGGCGTGCGTCTCCGCTGCGTACCTCTGCGTAGGTACGCCCGAGGGCGCCGGCGTCGGCGTCGGTTGGTACTCCGCCCGTGGAGCTGTAGCTTGCGGAACAGTGGGATCTCCCCCCACTGTGTAAGCAAGGCTATGACTGGGGCCGCTCGGGGGCGCCGCAGTCTGTGGAAGGCCCACCCGTGGGCCAGTGGTGTGCGCCTCGGGTGCGTAGCCCCAGCTTTGCCCGGGGCCGCTAGGTGGCTGGCTTCCGGGATAGGCTCCGTCCGGTTGCCAGGCTGCAGGTGAAGCGGTCCGCGTGAGGTCTTTCAGCGTGGCGACAAGTTCTGCCATCTGTCGGGCGTGGTCGTCTTGCAGCTTCTGGGTGCGCCGCCTCTCAGCTCTTAGCTCGAGCTGCACCTGCCGGAGCGTGTCCTCGCTGGAAGCCTCGCTTCGTGACGAGACGTCGGCCGCGGCAGGGGGCGTCTGTGGTGGTGATGCGCCGGAGGGACCAGGCAGTAGGTCCGCTCGGGGATCAGAGGGGGCCAGGGGGGCGGTTGGCCGGAGTCCGGGGGGCGCGGCTGTGGCCGCCCCGGTTGGTGTGGGATCATCGCTTCCCTGCGATGAATCCCCGTCAGCGCTGTTCTTCCCAGAGCGCAGTGAAGGTGACATCTCTTCCACAGAAAGATCCGGCGGCGAAGGACCACTTATGTATCAGACGTAATCGAGTGACACACAAGACTGTAAAAGGGCCGGTGATCCCAATCTGTGGAGGCGTAAGATGTCGTCCTTCAGTGGCGTGGAGGGGTAGAACGGGGCCGTCTCTGAAGCCGCTGTAGAGCTGGTCCGATTGCTTGTCGCTTGTTCTTGAGCTGATTCCGAGTCTGGTCCGAAGGGGTAGGCAAGTCCGTGGTCCAGGGTGAAGCGGGGGTCAGAGTGAAAGAAGGCGAGCAGAGGCAGAAGTCGGAGCGAGGTAGAGGGCAGAGCAGAGAGAGAGGTGTTGAGCTGGTGGAGGTTGCTGGCTAACTGTCTTTCCAAGGGGCTGTTGCCCGTTTTATAGGACCCCGGCGGCCTTCGCTGACCGAGCGACGTTCACACGGGCCCGCTTTCTCTTTGATTCCTGGAATCGAGGCCCGTGTTTGTTACGTGCCCGCGGCCCGCCGCCGGGTTGGCTACCGCCCCTCGGCCGGTAATTTCGGGCCGTGGTCATTTGTGACGCTATGCCGGCGCATGGCGCACGGCAAGGCTTCCCACTACGTTTTGGCACGGTTCTAACAATCGTGCCCGAATTAAATATGAATATGATTTTGCCAGCTCTCATAGTATACTTCTCTGCCCGTGTCCCCTAGCCAAGCTCCGACGTTTCATTTATTGTTTACATAGAGGTTCAGACATACATTTTATACATTTCTTTCATTATACATAACAATTTCACATACATAGAGGACAGTTTATTCAGTTTAAGGACAGGCAAAGTTAAGGCAAATGGCAGATTTTAATATGGGGTGACGTCGGCTGATATCGGAGCAGTACGTCCGTTACAGTCGGAGACAGCACAGATCCTTGTGGCACCCCCGCATTGATTTGGTGCGGTGAGGAAGAAGAGCCGTCAACCACGGTTTGAATTGTTCTTCCCCTCAGAAAGTCCGCAATCCAACTATACAGGGTTGGGTGGATCCCATACGATGGTAATTTCCCGATAAGCGCCCGGTGCCAGACTCTGTCAAAGGCTTTGGAGATATCTAACCCAACGGTTTGGGTTTCACCAAAACGTTCCATGTACCGCCCCCAAATATGCGTTACATATCCGAGTAGATCGCCACACGATCGGTTTCGACGAAATCCATATTGCCGATCGCTTAGGATATTGTTATTCTCGAGATATGTGAGCAATTTGTTGTTAACCACCCTTTCTAATACCTTCGAGAGTATGGAAGTGATGGCTATGGGGCGGTAGTTAGAAGGGTCGGAACGGTCCCCCTTTTTTGGGATTGGGTGGACGATTGCCTTTTTCCAAAGATCTGGCACCTTTCCACCTTTGAGAGAGAGCCTAAATAATTTCGCGAGCACTGGAGTCATTTCTGCAGAACACCTCTTGAGGACCAAGGCAGGTATTCCGTCCGGCCCACTGGCTTTGTCGACTTTCAGCTCGTTCAAGACTTGGAGAACCTCTCTGTTCCGGATCTTCGGTTCCTCCATTTGTTCGGTTTCTCCTTACCCACAATAATTGCAGGCGATTTAAATTCAAAACACGGCTCTTGGCATTCCCGAACCACTAACACTAAGGGTAGAATTCTTTTTAATTACGTAGCCGACAAATCACTTATAGTATCTGCCCCCGATATTCCCACATTTTTCCCCAAAAACGCAAATCACGACCCAGATGTCTTAGATATAATAATAATGAAAAATTGCCCCTTACTCTACACCCTTCAAACTGTTAAAAAATTATCTTCTGACCACGATCCTGTACTCTTGTTTTTATCCGACGGCTCCCTACCTTCAGTACCTTCACATAGATCCACACGTAAAAAAATTCAATGGCAAAAACTCCCCAAACTACTAGAATCAGTAAAAGTTCAAACATCAATTACCGACGAAGAAAGCCTCAATTTAGCCACTAAAAATTTCACTAACGACATAAAAACAGCCGTAGACCTTGCCACCGTCGAAGTCGCGAATGATAAACAAAGACCCGACCTTCCCGCAGAACTGAAAGAACTTATAAGAGAAAAAAACTTCGCCCGAAAGGAATGGCAAAGATTCTCAAACCCGATCGATCGCATTCGTATGAATCGTCTCTCTCACCAAGTAAAAGTCGAACTCCAAAAATACAGAGACGAGCAGTGGCACGACTTCATCTCCACTCTCGACGACGACAGAACAGCCTTTTGGAAACTCTCCAAAACCCTTAGAAAACCCCCGACCAGAATAAGTCCCCTTACGGGCCCAAAAGGCACAGTGTATTCCTCTAGAGACAAAGCCGAGACTTTTGCCGACAGTCTCGAAGAACAATTTTCCCCGACCACGACCTACGATGACCCTCAATTCGTTTCTACAGTAGAATCAACAGTCTCATCCATCCTGACAGAAACCCCCACAGACAATCCAATCCCGTTCACAACCCCTCAAGAAATTTCCAAAATTATAAAATCTTTGAAAACAAAAAAATCTCCCGGTCCCGACTTAATATCAAATAAAATTCTAAAGTGCCTCCCCTCCAAAGCCATTTGCTCTTTCACAGCCATCAGCAACGCATCCTTTAGACTTCGTTTATTCCCAAAAGACTACAAAACTGCAGACGTTATCCTTATCCCTAAACCTGGTAAAGACCCCCTTCAAGCCATAAACCACCGACCGATTAGCCTGCTTCCCTGTGCAGGTAAAATTCTTGAAAAGCTTATCCTCGCTAGATTGAAAAAAATAGTCGACGATTTAAAAATCATCCCCGACTTTCAACACGGCTTTCGATCGGGCCACTCAACTCTCCACCAACTTCTGCGGGTGGTCGAACAAATTACAAACGGATTCAACTCTCGCCAACACACTGTAGTCCTCTCCCTAGACGTCTGCAAAGCATTCGATAAAGTCTGGCACAGAGGTCTCATTTATAAAATGTACCTCCTCGGTATCCCCCTTTCAATGCTTCAACTCATAGCTAATTTTATTAAAGACCGTAAATTTAGAATCAAATTAGATGGAATTTTTTCCACAGTGAGATCGCTAAGAGCAGGTGTCCCTCAAGGCTCTATTCTCTCGCCAGCTCTTTTCAATATATACCTAAGCGATATCCCCCGCCCTAGCATTCATAACTTTCGCACCAAAAAAACCAAAATAGGCAAATTTGCAGACGACACTGAAGTCATGTCGACTTCAGTAAGCGAAATGACCGCTACACGACGCGTCCAAGACCACGCGTCGAAACTAGAATCATTTTTTAAACAATGGCGAATTAGCATCAATCCCTCAAAAAGCGCCGCTTGTGTTTTCTCCCGTAGACGCCCTAAGCGACCCCCTAACATCCACTTGTTCGGCGAAAACGTACCTTGGAAAAAAAACATTAAATACCTCGGAATAACTCTAGACAGCAGACTAACTTGGAAAAAGCATATAACAGAAACTCTAAATTCAGCAAATAAAACTCTTGCAGCCCTTTATCCCATGATATCTAAAAATAACAAAAAATTATCTCCAAGGAACAAACTACTAATATATAAATCCACTATAAGACCTAAACTCACTTACGCTAGCCCTATATGGGCACACGCTTCAGAGCCCCAGCTAAAAAGACTACAAACATTTCAAAACAAAGCCATACGCATTGCCCTGGGAGCTCCTAGATGGATGAGGGTTGCGCAACTACATCGGGACTCTGAAGTTCCCCTCCTTAAAGACCATATCTTAAGTCTCGCGGAAACATTTTATGCGGGCCTCCCCACCCATGAAAACGCGTCCATCAACTGTCTCGCACAGTACGATGAAAATACAATAACTACCTTTAAAAAACCCAAACAAATCCTCCGTAAGCCTTAAATCCCCCATATTGCAGCCATGTTTCCTTGCAAAAATATTTTAAAAACACAACCAAAATTAACTTAAAATTTATCCTACAACCAATTTTAAAATCATGATGAAAGAGAAAGGGGCCTTTTTGGCCCGGAGCTCTATATGCCAATATTTCAAAAGTCAAAAGTCTCTCCGTTATCTTGAAGAGTTGAGTTTTCCGCGAAAATTTTGCCTAATAATTCAGCTTTCTCGCGGGCCGAGTTAGCCAGCCGACCATCAGGCTTGGTCAGAGGTGGGAAAGTGGTTCTGCAGAAATTTCTTCCGATCGAGCTAGCGAGTGACCAGAAAGCACGGCTACCAGTGGGGCAGTCAGCCCTTTCTATAATTATAATATAAATGTATCAAATATGTAAACCTTCCGGAAGAAATTCTCTAAATGATATATTATAAATTGTATGTATTTATAAGAACTAGGGTAGTCATAAATACGATTATGATATAGGTACGCGAAGAACCGGACTTGATACGTTTGAATTTTATACAAAGATCAAAAATATTTTAGATGCTGACTAGTTTTCTCTCCTACTCAAGCTAATAATATTATTTAATTAAGTTAATTTATTTAGTTCAACTAAGTAGAAGAGAATGTGTAATGTCCTCCACGCTAAGAGTTGATTGACCGGTCAGTGGCTGAGTTGGCATCGCGTCTGATTCCCACCCAGGGAATGTGGGATCAATTCCTCGGCTGGCTTCACGACCTCCATCACGACACAAGCAATATTTTCCGCTTTCTGTGATGGTAGTAGGAGATTTTCAAATATTGTCAGGTTATTCGTAACCCAGGAATGTTTGTCTTCCTTTAAAAAAATAATCTTAAATAATGAGGTTTAGGTACAAGTGAAATTTGTTTGGCATCTAAAACATAAATGAACAGTGGTGTTAAGGCCCCGTTGTAAGCTTTCGAAGATGGTTTGAAAGGAAGGTATGTAAATACGAATGCTAGAGGGAGCGCGCTAATATTAAAAAAAATATAATAATTAAGCGAAAATGGTGAAAATATTTAATAAGACACGACTCGTTTGAAATAGAGCAAAACCTCTCGACAAATGCTTTACTTGCATTTAAAGATACACTTTGCATTTTTCATGCCTATAGCATATTAAATAACAGAACAAAACATGTTTTTATAAAATTTCATAGCTTACTTTGCGATATTTTTCTATCGATGGAATCTCATATAGTTAACGTTTCGGCATAACAAATGTATATAGATATTATCTTAAAAAATAACTTTTTTTATCTTAAAAACTTAAAAGAGTTAACGAGAAACTTGTTATAAATCGGTAGAAATCGGGTATGCGGGGGCTTCAAACAAAGGTAAACAGTAAACATGCGGGGGGGGGGGGGTATCGATTTTCTCCTATTTCAGAACAAGTTGTGTAGTGACAAAGACTGTAAGTACTATCTTACTTACTATGTTATTGTCCGTAAATCTTAGAGTTAAGAAGAGGAAGGTGGGGAAGTACCTGACTATTCAAATCTGGTCACCAAACACGGCTGAAGCCATTTCAAGCAACGTTTAAATTCTGAATGGTGGTCTTACACCGCTGCGATACTGGGAGTATCTTCCACTCTGGAACTTTTCGCTAATATACTATATATTATTTTAAATGAGTAAATTGTGAAATAACACAAATTAATCAAATAAAATTTACTTGCTCACGCCGTTATTTAAAACCTGCCACCTACAGCTTACATCAGTATCACATAGAGATTAATGAAATTTTGCACACTTGTCCCTCAAAACAATAGGAATGTCACTGTCTAGGTGAGATTTTTTAAAAACACCGCATCTCCTTTTCCCACCATTTAAAGCTTGAATATAAATTTAGGCGCAGCCGGATTGTCCCGATTCGGCCCTGGGCCCAGACACAGACAGTTAAGTACAGCGGCCAAGGCGCTAGGCACTAGGCACTGGCGCAAGGCAGGTGTGGTGGCTCGATACCCCGACACGCTATACGCCCGATGATTCACCTCACCCGTGTTATGTAGACCGTAGGTGGAGGTACACTTTATGGCCAATGTCCAGTACCTACCTAACTACATGTCTGCATGCGTAATCAAACTTACGGGCAGATACCATGATGTCATCGGCGTAAAGTAAATCGTTTGATTTTTTTTGCTAATCTGACATTTTTTATTAATGGTTAACCTTTATCTTAATCAGCGCTTACTGCAATCACTGCAATCAGTATGCCCTCTGTGCTTTGATTAATGTAATCAATGCATAAGCAGGTGCTTGGTACTCGGTACTAATAGTCACAGTATTTTGCTGTAACCATTACCAACAAAAAATACACTTTTTTTACAACACCCCTTTTTGTCTGCAAATTTTAAAATTATTTTTGTATATTTGGACTATCTGGAGTCGATTTAGTGGTATGATTTTTCGTTTTCGAGTAAATAATTTCGAGTAAGGTTGGAATTTTTTAAATCAATTTTTTCTTTAAATCGGTCGTTGAGGGGTTTATGTGTCTTTTAAAATGCGTCAAAGCGTAGACCCGGCTTTAAATGTTTTGTTAAGGCGATGCCATACGTAGTCATACAAAATCATGTGTTTTTGTTTGAAAATTTGATCATGAATACATCTTGGCCTTTGAAATAATCGAGTATTTTTTAGATAAGTCTTTTTATAAGCCCAGAAAAAATAATGTAAAGGCATATGAAAACTGCTTTAAAGTTCAAAATCTCCTACTTACGAACCTATTTTCGGTTATAATTTTATTGTATAATGTGGCAAATTAAGTTATTTATAAAATGATCGAAAAAAATTTAAATATTTATGTCTGAAGATCCACAAAATAAAATAAAAGGCACTTTTTGGCCATGTTTTTTTCTTGCATAAATCAAAACAGGCGGATGGTGTTAAGCGGGAATTAAACCTTATCGCCATCTACATAAGGGTTGTTATTGATAGCGGCTCAATTTAAAATATTACACGACGTAGTGCATCGCCTTAACCGTTCAGTTTCGGAAAAAAATACATTTATTCATGTCCATAACATATGAAATTACAGAAAAAAACATGTTTTTAATAATTTTCAGAGCTTACTTTGCGATTTTTTTTATCGAGGGAATTTCATATAATTAACGTTTCGGCACAACAAATGTATATGTATAGATATTAATAACATTAATTATACAATTTAATATTAAAAACTTAAAACAGTTAACGAGAAACTTGTTATTACTTTTACAAAACAAAAAAATACATTTAAATGCTCAGATCTAAAAAAATAGTTTTTATAATTAAATTAGCTATGTGATATAGATTCATAAGTTTTACGATTGTATTACAAGTTTCCGTGTATAATATTATTTATTTTGTCGTCGGTAGCGTTTCATACGGACGGATATAACTTACTGTTACAAAATATTGCTAATTTATTAAAAATCTCTTCAAATTATTCGTAATCCGGTTAAAAACGGGATTTCAGGCCCTTAACGAATGAATTGACTAACGAAGGTTTCCTAATAAACATCCAGTAAAATACGAACGTGTTATTGCGACCTCGGAACACGTGTTCAAAAAAATTCTTAAATTTTCGCATTTCGTCTTTTATAAACAAGTGCATGCAGGTGCATGAACACTTGTTCAGATATATTATAAATGTACTAAAAGTTTATTAGGAAACGGCCTGCAATCCCGTTATTAACAGGATTTATAAAATCATCAATACTCATGTTTCGCTTTTAATGACTTTATATCACTTCTAAAGGGTGTGTTGAATTGTCACTGTGTTGAGTTATCATTGAACCGTCTGATTTTGATTTTTAGAAGTGGGTGCCTTTTTCCAGCTGAAGTAAATAACATTGATTCATTCCTCGGATCATACAATTCTAATTCTAATTCTATGATCTGACATAAATATATACCTAATTTGAATGGCTTTCTATTTCCGACCTTCCTCTTTCTTATCTTCCTTATCCCGCTCCATTAGTTAAAATTAAATACTCTTTTAACACTGTCAAATCAAAACCGATTAAGTTCCATTAGTTATTTAAATACACAAACAAATAATTATACATTCGTACTCGTCGATATTTGATCGAAGTCTATACTATAATGTAATCAAAAACAAAATAAATATAAACAATAGAACAAATAAACAATAAGAATATTGAAAACAGTTATAATAAGTACCTAAAATCTTTTCATCGAGAGATAAATAGATCTGACAGAAATATTAAATGGGCGTTTTACATGATGCTTTTTTTAATACAGATCATAATATGGAAACTATGTCGGGACCCATATGAAAAATCTTTGCTTTACACGATTTTTATTTTCATTCTTAAGATTCAGATAGATTCCATCAGAGAAGATATAATATTTTAGTACGGTACTAAGTCGTCAAAAAGTGGCAAGATCACATGAAAGCATTTGTGATTTGCCTCTGCCGTTGCCGTCAACAAATCGTCAAAATACACACGAAATTCACAATAGCGAACTGTAGATAATACACGTTCACAATCGCATTTTACAGTATTTTTTAAATCAATATTTTAAATGTAAAACGAAAGAAACGTGCAGAATTCCCACATAATATAGTTGTTCAAAACAATTAAAAATGTCAAATAATAATATCCGCCATCTTAAACTATACGAAAATCGGTACCAAAAAAGAACGCGTACTTTTTTCAACATAAAAATCCTATGACGAGAAAACCCATCTAGAAAGTGGACGAAAAAAGTCATCGTGTAAAACACTCATAAGGAAATGATTTCCCTCAGGAAACTCAGGGCCTCTTGTGCGAAATTGATATAGAAAATAAATAAAATCTATCTATATTTAACCCTTCAGGCCTCTGACATATCGACCAATATATTTCTTAAATATGCCGTCAGAAAGACGGAGAAGTTGTTTGCATTTATTTATTAAATCTAAATAAAAACCAAATAAATTGGATATTTCTGAACATATCCGAAAATTAAAAAAAAATGTTTTTGACAGGTGATGCAGTACACTTTCAAATTTTATAAAATTTATAAATAAATAAATCATTATTGAACTATATAAATTTTGAATGCAAACATAAAAAAAGTTTACATAATGGCTCGCCTTACGTTTTTTCGTCCAAACACTGAACTAAAATTACTACTAACAAAAAAAATATATTTTAATATTCAAATGTATTCTAAAAATTATAGCCATTACACTTTTTTGTCATTTCATAAAAAAAAAATATAAGTAAAAAATTCGCAAAATTTCTTCTTTTTTCTCAAATTGCGGTCGGAACCTTTGGTTTCCTAGAGGTGGTAATTTTAATTACTGTTTTGTTAACTTCTATGTTTGAATATAAAGCTTAGTGTTTTCTCTTTCTAACACCATTTAGTTCATACTTCTAACTATGGCGGTAAGGGAGATGCAACGATTTCTATGAGACCATATTTATGAGCTGTCCTGAAAAGCGAACTAATTAACTCTAAGGGCTGTCTTCTTTTACCAAAACCGAAAAAATTAGCCGAGTATTTAGGAAATTGAGAAAAAACGAATGGAAAAAAAATGTTAGTTCTTGAATTTTAGTGGACGAATTTAAGATAATTCTAGCTAACTCTACTGTCATAATTATTTTGGTTTTCCCTAAAATTAGTCATACCTTTCATATGGATTCATGTTCACCACTTCCTATTGAGGCCCCAATCGCTTCCAGAAATTTGACGGAAAATAATGTAATAGCCCCTCGATTAGACACCATGACTACCCACCGGGGGTACATATGGTAAATGTTATCGAGGGGTAGATAATGAACTGGGGTAGTTTGTCTGAAATTCATAAGTTCATAAAACAACCCCCTGTTCAAAAAATTCTTGGGAAATCTCAAATATTCTAGTGAAAATGACGATACATTAAAATTTTCAGGCGAAAATTTCGTCACAAGAAAATATTGTTGGGAATTATTTCGAAATTCCTTAGCCACCTCATGGATTTGAAAAAAAATGTGGTGAATTTGGGAATTAGGACGGGTTGTTTCCAAGTTAATTTTCTAGTTAAATTCTGTGAAAGATTTTTTCAAGTTCTGTTATTATTTCAGTTCTGTCAAGCAACTAGCCTATAATGATAGTAGCTGACTTGTACCCGGCGTTGCTGGGGGTTATTCTGAGGAAATACACATATACCATCATGGTTTTTTCTACATGGCCTTTTTAAGATATAAAATTTCGTAGCACATTATTTTGATGTATGTATCTCATCAAAGCCCGAAAAGATTTTTTTACGACTTGATTGCAAAACATGGACATTTCTCTACTTTCTCTAAATATAATATGCATGTATTATATATATATAAACCTTCCGGAAGAAATTCTCTCAATGAAAACCCTATTAAATTCCGTTGCGTAATTTAGAAGAACTAAGCGCACAAACAGACACGTGGATAGCTAGATTTTTAGAGATATTAACAGAACTTAAATAGGACTTTTACACAACCCGAAAATGAACGTTGAAATTTGATGAATTGTTCAAATTCTACGAAACTTGTCTTTGTCAAAATTCTCTAGCCACCCCCCTACCTGGATTTGAAAATATTGTGTGGGGAATTAGTGGATTTCAAAAATATTGTGGGGAATCCAGTACTGGGCAATCGATAATCCCTCATGCATAGAAATCCATACCGATATATAGGGAAATTGCGGTCTGAAAGATCAATATTACGAAAGCAGGGAGGTCTTCACAAAAAAGAAAAAATCGGAATGGTGTACGGGACAAAAAAAGTTTTGGGACCTCTGGTGTAGATGAATCATTGCGAAAACTGTTAAAAAAAATTCCATTAGTACCTACCTACCTGTCTAATACGTTTCATAAAGATGATGTGCGTCGTTTGTATAAATATTCTACAGTTTTGTTATAAAATTCATACTCACTCCTCGATACAACAGTTTCGTGTTATGGGAAACCAATACGTAGATGGTATTGACATATTTAAGTTTAAGTTTGCAAATTTTTTGGATCATATAAACTATAAACTGTTTATTCCAACACTATTCTTAAACCTTCTGTTGTATTTTTGTAAACCTATCTGATCACTGTTTTTTCGTTTGTTGTATTTTTATTTTTTCCTTTATGTTTCAAAATTATCAGTCGCTTTAATGTTGTACTATCTACGTATAAAAGCCCTCTGGACGTTAAATAAAAAAAAAAATTATAAAATCAAAATTATTTAAATAAATGTTTCAAATATTGGGTAGTCGTGTTTTCTCCTTCTTTTGAAATAGTTTTTTTTTTTGTTTTGAACAAATTTGTACCTAACTAACACCAAGTGCAAAGTCTCATAAAAATATTTCAGTTTCTTTCCTATCTATTCTCCTAAAATTAAACTTATTAAGTACTTATGTCATTTTTACCTGTCAAATCTACTATTTGGCACTTTAAAAATGGACGCATTACGATATTATTTTTTAAATCTTACAAATAACAAGTGGAAAGTACCCCAATCTCATTACAATGATAAATATGTTACTGCTCGGCATATCGTGCCTACCTTATCGAGTTAATTCAACTTGAATTTGATTACGCATTCATTAAGCTGAGCACACGCATTTTATCTAGGGTGGCGCTTATGACCTTTTGGTTATTGCTGCTCGCAATAATGTGCTGGGGAAGAAATGTTCCACGGGAAGTCAAATAACCGACATAAAAAGCCATCTATGAATGTCAAAAGTTAGTTGTATCTCTGAACGGCATGTCAATCTACCCTTTGGGCGCCCCAGACCAGGCAAGCCTGAATGACGTGGCTCCGTGAGAGCCCTCCACCGAGGGAGTTAGGCTATCACCAACCAGTCTAACCACCTTACGGAAGTGGCCTGTACTACGCTGTTATTATTTGCGCATTATAGCCCCAGTCCACCGCCGGTCTGGCGCAGTCACCCCCCGGGCGGCTGTGCGCACGCGCCGCCCTCCGATCGATATGGGGCCGCCCTAGACTCTAGTGTTCGCCTTGTATCGTGTTGTTTGGACTGGGAGCAGCGATCCTTGTCAAAAATTACACCCAAAAACTACACTGAACCGATAAAATACTGACATTCTGATATCCTGATACGATCAAACTCTAAAATAGCTATAAAAGCTTCAAAATCTTGACAACAAGTCAAAGATTTCATTTTTTTTACTATCGCGCATTGAGTTAAAAGTTTTATTTTTTATAGTCGCATTTATCAGATAAAGTTGAACAGATCTCTGTGCAGTTAGTGTGAGCATTGCGCGCGCAGTTGTCAGGCCGAGTGGGGACTCGTTGCGTTGTCAGTGACGGTCGTTCTGTAGGCGGTTGCAGTCACAGTTATCTTGCGCGTGGAGTGCCGGGCCGTCCTGCTGCAGCCGAGTGCGTGTCCGTCGAGTGTCTGTCAAGTGTCCGTGTCCGCGTCGTGTTCACGTGCCCGAGGTCCACCATGGCCGCAGTACCTCAGGATGGCGACTGCTGCCTTCTCTCGGCGTTCAGCATAAGTAAGTCTGACCAATGACTCGGTGAACAGTCAAAACCAGCCCTAGTCTAGTATTGTTAGATGATAATCACTCGTGGATGGATGTGACTCCTGTGAATGTGTTCAGAAATGAGGTCTGAACAGAATGAATCGAAAGCTATTGCCTTCTCCTTCTCACCCTATTCATTCTCACAACATCCCCTAGGGATGCCATAGTTGCATTGGTTCCGGGCAGTTGTAACTTTTATGCGGCATCACATTAAAAAAACCTGTAAATTAGAACTTCTAAAACAAAGGACATTGTTTGATATTGCTTATTGTTTTGCCTTTCTTTATTCCTGTGTATCTGTAGTAGATTCGGGGTAATTATATCGATTATTATAACAGGGCGGCGTTATAAAGCGAGTTGAGGAAGGAATAATGACGGATGGCCACTCGTTACACATACAATTTTAATATTATGAACTTGTCCGGTTGACCGGTCGGTGGCTGAGTCGGTATCACCGTTGCGTCCCACCCAGACGTAGTGTGTTCAATTCCTCGGCCGGCTAAGTCATCCATCACAAAAAAACAACATTTTCCGCTTACTGTGATGGTAGTGGGAGATTTTCAAAAATTGTCTGCCTATTCGTAACCCAGGAATGTTTGTCTTTCTTTTTATAAAAAAAAGTTAAAAAGTAAATCATAAAAACAACTCGTTCTCAAACTGCCGACATAAATTATTATTGTAATATACTGTAAGTAGGGTGCGCAACTGTCAATGACTGAAAAAATAAAGTTATCGATTTCTTTTTTTGAATCAACAGTCTATATACCTTGGTTCAATTCATTTTTCATTTCACGAAGGCATGTTTCAAGCCTATTTCAAAAAAGGAGTTGTTTTTTAGGGCGACGCAATTTTCCGCACGCAGACAAGAGTGTAAAGGCTGGAGTCTAGAACAACGATTTTTGCAACGAGTGGGTAGCTATTAAAACCATATAAGCTGACTTTAGCCACAGGTTGAGTGAATATGCGGATAATAACTGTCACGATTCTATTATTTTAATGACCTTTGACGTTTAAAAATAATTTATCAACGTTTTTTAAATAAATAATTCATTTTTGCTCTCCTTTTCTTGGTTACCTTAAAAATCCACGAAAAAAAACGATTATGTTCGATTATTTAAACAATTCGAGCTCCTTTGAAAGTGTAAACGACAAACTGACAGCGCGCTTTTAGCTAAGTGTCGATGCCGAACATTTTCCTCCCCTGTAAAAGAGTAGATACTTCATTTTAATAGTATATCTTAAAAATAATTCGTTTCGTATCGATCGATATTTTTTTCCAAATGTATTAGTATTTATATCCATGTTTCTTTTGATCATAGATTTAAGTGTATGTTTTTGTTTGTTTCGTTATCTAACCCGATATATCTAAATTGCGCAAGTTAGTATCAACTACCTGTTCTCGATTATTTATTTCTTGGTAGGTATAAGCGTTGCCCGCGACGATGGTACACATATTTATTTTTTCTGGCATTTAAATTTTTAGCATACGCTTAGCGTAGGTAATTAGCTACCTCCACGTTATTATAATATCCATGCCCCATTGCTTATCGTGTAAAAGAAAAGATCCTCACACTGTAGGTGATATAATATGAACATAATGTCAACATAACATCTTATCTAGAATAATCTCTTACAAGAAATTGCGACATCGACCTTCAAGCCCAGAAGTACCAGTTTACTAAGCGTGTCTCGTAGATTTTTTTATAAGCCATGGGTTATTTTTACGAGCAGGACTTTTTTTTTACTTTCTACTTCAAGTGATTGATATTTTTACAGACCAGCCGTTTTTTCCACGCCATGTGTTATATTCCACGTCAGGTATTTTAAAATCAAAGCAGCCCTGGCCTGCCTTGACTGATTGACTGTGCCTGTATGTCGGTTCTAACCAGTCGGTGTTCATGGAGTCACGCTGAGTATAGGATATCCTTTGATATGCGATTACATGGACTTTGTATGTATGATTATTGCATAGTTGCTAACAGTGATCTGCATTAATACCACGTATTATGTGGAACATGACATCACGTGGATGTAATATGTCCATGGTGTCGGAAAACATTGTCAAATAGGGTTCGGAGGTGATTTTTTACAAAGTCTATACCATTTCAGTTACGGTGACGACAGTAACAGAGTAGATTTTGTTTTTGCAAAACCATTTACAAATACTATACCATTTCTGTCACGGTGATGACACTAATAGAGTAGTTTTTTCTGCCAAATCATTTACAAATTCAATACCACTTCTGTCACGGTGACGACTGTGATAGAGTATCTTTTGTTTATGCAAAATCATTTGCAAAGTCTATATTCAGAGCGCTAGATCTGCATATATAGGAGTTTTTTGACTTCCAATGAGAACGAGGCCTTACTCATTTAGCAAAGGTAAAGTAGGCAGTCACACTCACGTAAGACAGGCTTTGATGTTTGGAAATATTACAAAAAAAACTATGATGCATGAATTTCTTTAAAACAATTTAGTTCAGTTTACATAAAGATTTACAACTGCCAATATGTGGATTTACATCAAATGCTAGCAGATGCAAGAGCTCTGTGTGGTTGAAGTGACTTGGATGTCGGAGATTAGCAAGGAGCCGGAGAAAAAAACAATTATGTTTATTTATGGCTAACGGCCCTGTTCATAACCCCGAGCAAAGCCGTACAAGCTTGTATGTAAATATTTCTTATTTATTCCGACTAATTTTTTATTCCTATCCTGTAAGCTCTGTAAAAAAAATACAATTTACACCAGTATTGATGATAATCTTCATTATATTTCAGCTATTCTTTTCGATGAGAATCACTTTATTGTGTCACAAGGCAGAAAACTGCTCAAATCCATTGAAAGCACCTCGATTTTAGGGTTGAAGGAAATGTCGAGGACAAAATAAATGGTACGTAAGTACCCTTCTATTCAGATCTGTCCGTAAACAGAGCAAAAAACCATTTCGAGCAACGTTTCGATTCTGAACTATGGTGTTTCGCGTATTTTTTGCCCACTGTAGAATTTAAGCCCGCGATCTCTAGGTCAAGAGCCAAGGAGATCCTACATCTCTAGGAAGTCGTAAATTGAATAATCGTCATACTAAGAACAGGTACATCTCGTTAATTTCAAATTAATTTAGATAAATAGCATGTTTACACGTAATGATATAAGTTACACCATAATATTATATATTGCTTATAACTTGTAATGTTCCTGCAATGATGAAAATGATTAATGTCATCAATTGCAGTCACCGGAGGAGATTCGTTCTATCGTGGCACGATGACGTCAGGTGACTGTTTGCTGGGACTTTGATGCGTGGATGATCAATAATCATTGATTCTAAATATAGGTGCATTACTGAACCGTACTGTCTCTGTAGGACGTGTTCATTATTAATAATATAGTTATTATCTACAAGTAGTACAAGTACACAGTTCAAAGTGATACCGATTCATGAAAAATGACTCGTCCTTTACTGAAGAATTGCCACTTTCCAAAAATTTTCGAGCGTTTCATTTTAAGCAATGTTTTGTTTTTGAACGATTTTGAATGGTACACAACACTCCGATATACCTACTAAATATTGTACCGCCGCCCCTGGAACCATTTATTGGAATACCAACACCTCTGCTATAGGTCACCTCAAGTGGTTCGCTACGTTTGGTGGTTTAGCGGGGGTGCCCGAGTTCATCGGGTAAGATGTGTTCAGGATGCGCCTGCCCACCAGCTGCGTGGCGTGCCAGATCTGGAGAGGCTGGTTTGGGGAGACCCTTTGACCTCTCCACCTGGTCTCTCGACCCATCGCCTTGCGCCGTAGTGGGAGGGATATATTCAGACATCCGTCACTCTTGGACACACTTATTCCTAGATTACTACCCTACCCTCATGCCTTTTACTTTCCCAGATGTTCCTCTGCTTCCTTTTCTTTCCTTAAAAATACCCTCCACATAGCATCCCCAAATATGGCATAGGCACTGAGGGAATTTTTTTTCTTTAGGGCATCCTGTGTGGGGTTAATGTTAAAAATATATATGTATTTGGCGATACTGTCAAACCCTATGGATGCAAACGCAACGAGCTTACATATTTGACACGAAGGTTACGCTGCTTCGCATTTTCCAATTTTTTACAATTGAAACTCAATCGGTTTAGAAAAGGTTCAGAATTTTTGATAGACGGGAATTTGGTTAGAACGGCTTGTTTTACATAATTTGAGCATTTCGTCAAGTTTTCGAAATTTAAAGTTCTGTGAAAGTTCTATTCAAGTTCTGTTTTTATTCTTCATGTCGGGTTTTTCACAGAACTTGGAAAGTAACAGAACTATAATAGGACTTTCACAAAATTTTAATACTATCTTCGAAATTTGATAATGAAATTTTGTGAAATAATGTTTTTCGTTTCGCTAGATAAACCAAAGGCGAGATTCATTTGGTAATCGTAATTTTTATGGCCTGCTGGTTTCCTCGGTGCAACGGGTCACGTGCTCGGCTCGCCGGTCAGGTGACCGCGGTAATCTCTGCTCAGTACCATGCCATACAGTACCTATTTTAATTATTATACTTATTTCTCGATGTTGTCATAATAAAAAGCTCACATACGCCAATAAAAAACTTCCTCACTAATAAAGTGAATTATTCAATTCAAACTGCTGTTTTTCAAACTATTTTTCAATTCAAATTGAAAGCAAAATAGGAAATGTTATGAAAATAAATCAATAAAATAATATTTCTGATATATTCGTCCATCTAATGTTATTTTTTTAAGGAGGTTAATAATTTAGGGAGGTGTTAAAAACGATATCTGTACATACGATTCTATCAAACGGGCTATCAATAAATTGTGAATTATCTTATGAAGCATTACTAGGTCTCTAAATAGGAGACATAGTTTTCATCGCTTCGCATGCGATAAAAAAACATATTTATAAAAAAAATTCTGAGATCTTTCTATGTTTGATTGCGCTGCGGCGTTATTTCCTTTTTTTCCCATTGTGATGGTGTTGATTGAGTTTTGGCATAATAAGCCGTACTGTGTTTCCTCCTCGTTTCGGAAAATCTCGTTGTATTCATCATTAGGGCAGATATGATGGACATAGAAGTTTATTTTTATAAGAAAGACAAATATTTCCGTATTACGAATAACCAGACAATCTTCAATTTCGTTCTACTTTCTTTCATCATTGTAAGCGTAAAAAGGTGGCTTGTGCGATGAGTAGGGACTAAGCGGGCAGGGGGTTGAACCTGGCGCCTAAGTGGTAACCAGATGTTTTGGATCAATCAGCTACTAACCGGTCGTAAGGCTATCTGAACGTTGACTCAAAAATGAGGAGGAAGCGAAACCTCGCTTCTTACCCAAAACTCAAACAATGCAGTACTTTTTTTGGACCGCGTGAATCTTAAATCAAAATTTGTTTAAAAAACAACTTTAAATTATGCGTTATAGACTATATCAAAATTCTCGAAGTTTTATCGACAATTTGAATGAGTACCTATTTAGACACTTCGGTTGTACGAATGTTTCGAATATGCCCATCACTAATCATTATGATAGAACAACGTGTACACAGCGCAATGCAGACATTATTGTATACGTACTACGCCATATATAATTTATACTTCCTTCGAGAGGTGCTGGAAAATTCCTCGCCATCTTTAAATCTGTGCTCTTGTTCCCACCAAAGTCTCTTATGGCCGCCATCTTCTGGGTCAGCCGATATTCGTAGCTGGCAACACCGAACCGATTTCTCTATTATTTGCAACGGGGAAATGGATACAGAGTTCGGTTTTTCATTACAAAGAAAGCATTGTTAAGCCGATAAACGGCGGGCTTCTAAGATAACAACCTACATAATATAAGTACTAGTCAAGTTTTATGTTTTATTTTCTATGTTTGAGTTAGTACTAGTTACCCAGATAATATTCTAAATCCTCGTAATTATACTTATAGAATTGACGGTGCTGAGAAGTTTGGCATATGTTTCGCCATTTTAACAGCAATAAAATATGTAACAGCTTTAAGTGCGTAATTGGTGGAGTCCTCAGAACGAATCTCAGTGTAATCGCAGACCATTAAAATAATCATCCAAATCGTTACGAGCCATTATTTGCGATGAGTTCAAGACTAAAAGTTTCTTGGATATGGGCGTCTCAATTATGTCTTCTAATGTTTGAGAGCAACATCAAATTTAACGTTAATGGCTATTTAAATTCCCTGTAAATTTGCATAATCAATAACGGCCTAAATAATGTAGTCTTAATCCGGTAGATACCTACTTACAATGCCATTTTTTTAATATTTTTCCCAAGTTTTGCCATAAATTAGCGTAATGAATGATATGTTTGCATTAATGTATGACAGCATTACGAATGAATTAAGTTAGGTCTTTTAAAGCAATAGAGTTGAAGACAGAGTGCTTCACATCGGCATATGATGTATGTTGACATAACATAAACACGGTAAACAAATATACTAAAATATGATGCATGTGCATAGGTAAACATAAAAATATAAAAATAAATGTAACCCGCTGTGGTGCCCGCTCTGACCAGATACGGCACTGTTCGCCTGCCTTCATATTGCTATATAAATATCCGAGAATGTACTATAATATAATGTATTTCTTATTATATATTTGATGTATTATTGTGTGTATACTATAATTGCACGGTGTTACGGGTGACGGTGTCGCAGTAACGGATCGGCTTGCACTAACTCTAACAGCTAACTGTTTGGCTTACAGACGCGCTGTTCCAACATCCGGAGCGCCTTCATCCCCGCGGTGAGTACTAACTAACTCTTCTGTCTCTTCTTCTACCTCCTTCTTCTGTCTTCTGCCGATCGAAAGATACCACCCGCCAGCTGTGAGTATGTACACTAGCACAGTCGCATGTGTCCCGCAATCCTACAAGCTCTGATCTCCTGATTCTCTCCCACTTCATTTCCTAGATTGCACAGGTTCATGGCCAATGATCATCTTCCATTACCAGCTGCAGTGCTGTCTCCTACACTCCTGCATGTTCTGGTCGTGACCAATGCTCATCTTTATTTACCCAGCTGATAGATGTTCCAGTTAATAATAGTACTGGTTGTCTTTCTCCTAGACTCCTGCATGTTCTGGTCTCCTGGTATCATCCCAGTGTTCGTTTACATTACACAGGTTCCATAGCAAATGATCATCTTCCTTTACCAGCTGTTTGAGTTAACAGCAGTGTGGGTTGTTTGTCGCCTGCATTCTCTGTTAATTCTCTGTTCAGTTACACAGATTGCTGATTACATAGATTACATACTCTGCTCTACAGTTTCATCCTCCCTTCCTTTTCCGTCTTCCAAAGGTCCATAATCATCTTCCTTTATCTGTTAATATTAGTTATGTAACTTTGTCCTCTGGTTTTCTCACAGTTTCATGGTTAATGCTTTATTGCAACATAATTTTTAGGAGATTTTTAAATTTATTTAAATACTCACGCAATCTGTCAATTTTACGTTTATTATATTAAAAAATATGTAAAGTTTTTTCCTGAAATTAATTTTATGTAAGTATTTGTAAATAATTAGTATCTAATCTACCAAACGTACGCATTTTTTATCTGTGGCGAAAACGCTTATAGATCAATCGTAATAAATATGATTTAAGATTTTCACAGCCAAACGTATTTTTGCTATTTGTTTTTGGGGTGTTATGCCGTGTTGCGCTAACTCCTTCTTTAGCCAACGTTTCGGACAGCATTGCAGTGTCCATCATCGTAATAAGTTGTACAGTGTTTATATAAACTCCATAAATCCGATTGTAGCTTTACATTAATTTATTCGCTTTTCATTACATATTAAATATTTCGATTGTGATTTGGTAAAATCTTTCAAACAACTGAGGGTGTTACTTTTCAGTGGTTTTATGTAGAATAGTATTCAAAGTACAGCATGGTAAGGTAATCTGAGAAAGTAAAACCTATGAGTCAGCCTGTTCATGAGTGACGGACATATAAATATATCCCTCACACTGCGGCGCAAGGCGAAGGCGAGAGACCAATTAGAGAGGTCAATGGGTCTCTACAAGCCAGCCTCTCCCGATCTGGCACCCCACTCAGCTGGTGGGCAGGCGCATCCTGAACACACCTCACCGGATGAATCCGGGCACCCACTTGGGGTGATCTATGGCAGAGGTGTTGGTAATTCAGTAAATGGTTCCCGGGACGGCGGTACCCAAACACGCCTACCAAATTTTAAATTTGTGTACCATTTATTAGGTTATTTCAAGAAAACAATAGATGAAATTATTCAATCCTGAAATCTCTGATAATTATAAATTGAATTACTTTCAATCTTTTACCGAAAAATATTCAAGTGATTACTAATCTTCCTCAATATTTAAAAGAGTTAAAATTATAGCTTTTCGATACAGCAGTTGAAACTTTTTTTATTTAATTTGTATCAATTTATGTTTCTCATAAAATATTCACCATGTATTATACTAAACACTTATAACTTCACTATACACTTTTTATACAAACCGCTTAGACAAAATGTAATCTTGTTTTTGTTTTATATGCCCACAGTTTGTTTATTTCTAGGTACAATAATATAATAACTTAAATATATTACCCACGCACAGGCTGCGCCTTAGTGGGTTCCCATTATTCGTATTGATTTATATAATATTGTATGTAATTAATGTAAAAATTGGGAAAAAAAAATATAAAAAAAAAAAAAATTGCAATATTTTAAATTAAATATTTGAAAAAACATATAACCCCTTTTATATAAACTTCAGGATTTTTAATTAGTTAAATATTCGTTTGTATCGTCTCCTGTAAAATTTTCATTTTACCAAACCACAGTTTCTATGTTTAGTTTTTACCTGTTGCTTTGACTGCTAGCCTAGCTTACGTAGCATGTAGCAGATATTTGTCTATAATAGAACTAAAGACTACCAACAATATTTTTGCGTAATTGTTGTTGCGTAAACTTCGATAACATCTAACCGCGGTCACGTGTGGGCTATAAATATAATAAAATCGCACCCCAAGGCAGACATTATTTTTAGCTGCACGTTTATATAATATATTATGTATTATTATCGGTGGAGGGTTTTATAACCACCCTCGGGTGTCTTTACTTTCCTTGGCCTAAAAAGTATACAATTCTGATATTCTGTCGAATCGATAATACAATCAATCTACGCGTGGTGGATACGTTGCGACCCCAATAACTCCATTTGATGTTATATATTAACCTTCATGCTGTAGAATTTTGGTTTTGGTTTATAATCCCTTATTTATGGGATGCGGCGTAATTTTACGTAGTGTTAATTTTTTTGTAATTTCTCTCTTCAAAACTTGAAAAGGGTTAAGTAAGACAGGGGGTTTCCTTTTTGTTTTTTAACATGACATCATCACATCAATTGTACCCGTTTTATTATCCTTGCGGGTCGTTTTGGAATGGATACTAAAAGAGAACGTTATCCCGATTTTATATGGAATCTGGCAGTAGCGCATACGCAGGAATTATAGTAGTCCCAGAAAGAGGTCGTACGTGATGTCATCGTTCTAGTATCTTCTGTATTTTTCGTTTTCATACAAGACGTGTGAGAATGAAGAGAACGTGCGTCGATGACGTACGTAAAACACACCTTCAAAAGGTGATATAAAGTCATTAAAAGCGATGAAACTAACCTATCGACCTAAGCCGTTTTTTTGTCACTTCATCATTTTCTATCACTTTTTTAAAGGTGTATTGACTCTGTGACTATCGTACATATATCTACCAAAAAAACATTTTATTTTCTTCTTCATTCTATATATATTTGTCTCAACATACAGACATATGCGCTTTGGCGTCAGAATTAGCATTTCCATAAATCCTTTGTTCGGACTTTTCCTCATTTCGTTCCATACATTAGCATCAGACGAAGTAATACCCCCCCCCCCTAATAAGTATAAATAGACAACAATCCCTGCAAAGCAATGTAACCTCTGATTTGTTAGGATAGCCCTTGGTGTATGGTTGGTTTCCTGTGTATCGTCCCCCGTCACTTTTGGCTGTGTGACGTCACAGGGCGGGGCGAAGGACGTTCGCGCAGGACGGCACGATCAATACGGCCGATGCACTTTGCACGTGCGATACACGGATCGGCCATTTGCACATTTCCTCCAAATGTATTCATTATTCATCACAGATAACTGCTCATTTTATTTAATCTCTTGCAACTGTTACCAGTTTGGTGACCTAATACTGAAGGATTTTTTATTTTTATTTTTTGCTGGAGCAATCCCCATGAGTTACAAAACTCACTGTAGGACGAGAGGAACTTAAAATACAAATATCAAAATTATAAGTTTCACATACGAAACAGTACATAAATATCATAATTATAAGTGTCACATTCAAATCAGTACACAAACAAAAAAGGAAACAGACAGGGATATAGATATATACACATAAGCTAATGGAGGACTGAACGCAGTTGGAGCTAACAAAAAAATGTCCAAAGAAGTGAAGTTACCAGTCCACAATGAAGTGCTGGTACCTACCTTGCTGTATGGAAGTGAGGCATGGAACTGGCAAAGAAAGGATCAAAGTAGATTGAATGCTGTTAAAATGAGATCCCTGAGGCGTATGTGTGGTAAAACCATGTATGATCGTGTGAGGAATGTGGAGATCCGCAAAGAGTGCAAGGCTGATGTAAGCGCAATGAGTAAGATTAAGAAAGGGACCCTTACATGGTTTGGCCATGTAGATGTAAGGAGGATATATGATGCAATCGCGAATGATAGCAGAAGTCGGGGACGCTCGAGGAAGACATGGCACGATCAAGTGAATCAGATACTCGAGTCGGGCCATGTCAAGAGTCAGAATAATAGAGGAGTATGTATGAGACGATTTATGAATGTGAATAAAGCAAGAAGTGTGTGCCAAGACCGAGTTGTTTGGCGGTCCGTCCTCTCTGCCTACCCCTGCGGGGAAACGGCGTGATGGTTAGTTAGTTAGTTTAGCACAGAGCCAAGGTAGGAATTTATAAGAAGGTACTTACCCACTAATACAGGGGATAGAAAATGAGAGAGAAAGAAACAAAACAAAGTATACCACGACAAGAATTACGTATTTTCGTTTTATTATATTTCTTGAAAAATATTCTTTTAAAGCCTTTACTTTGAATTATTGGATTATTCTGGGTGTTTTTATACATATCTAGAAGAGAGTTATAGAGTGTGTAGGAAAGGATGATCTTATAAATGTCTCAACTCACACATACATATTGTTTTATGACCAATAAATTAGGAATGTCAGAAATAAGTCTGCAGTCTGAAGGAAATGATCAATCGAACAAAAATAACTTATCTACTGGGCGGCGTTGCTTCACAATCAAACTTTCTATCGCATTCTAAGTTCATCAAATTTACACAAATCATCAGTCGGACTTTTCTATCATCAGCTCCAAATAACGTATCCAAGTGAGCTTTTAAAAAATATTGTTATTTATGTGCTATTATGCCGTGTTACGCTACCTATTTTCTTGAGCCAACGTTTCGAACAGCACTACTACAGTGTTCATCATCAGGACAGATGATTATCCTGTTCTTGAGTATGTTTCTGGTTTACAAGCGAAAACAAAATCAATTACTGTAAAATACTTTTGACCGTGAAAATCTCAAATCATTTATATTGTTTATTTTTCATTGCTCGGGCTAAGCCGAATAATAAGTGTAATGTAATACATAAATACGTACATATTACGTAAGTACGCATCTTACTTGTATATCATGCTTGAAGTTCGTCCGCAATTTTAAAACCAGACAATGATTCCTACATACTTAATTAACACCAAGTTCAAAGCGACTATAAGACCATGAGACCGTGAATATTTTAATACGTACGTTGATCTTATTTTTCCCGTACTGTATTATTATATCTTTTTCCTTTCCCCTCTTGTTTGTAAAGACTCACCTAAGCCCTGCTTACGAACACTTGTCGCTTGGATGGACGTGTTATTGGGGGTTCTGTTAATCTAATTATCCACTTGACCAATGCCGAGGATTATCACTTATCACCCTCCCTTGGCGTAACCATAGATACCGTAAAATTATTATTGATATTTTATTAAAAGAGCTTGTATTGATCTCAAGATTGGGTAAATAACCTTATCACTTATCAGTTTATTGCAATAAATAAATATCACCGATAAGTGTTTCACCGGTCAGTGGTTGAGTGGGCATAGCGCTTGGGTCTCACCCGAGCGTCGCGTGTTCGATTCCTCGGCTGGCTAAGTCCTCCATCACAACACAAGCAACATTTTCGGCTTTCTGTGATGGAAGTAGGAGATTTTCAAACATTGTTGGGTTATTCGTAACCCGGGAATGTTTGTCTTTCTTTTAAAAAAAAAAAAAAATAAAAAAAAAAAAAAACAAATAATTCGTGTTTTTTCAGATCTAGTGAATCGGCATTTTCTAAATGTATTAAATAATAATCGAAAGGTGTTTCAAATTATCTAAAAATTGTGTCTTCCTCTCTCAGCGATGTCTTAAAAAATATTCGTTGACAAACAGAGATACGTGATAATAAAGCCACCGTGGTCGAGGGGTAAAAGGTCCCGGGTTCAAATCCCGGCGTGCGCAAGTAAATTTTATTTGATTAATCTGTGTTATTTCGCAATTTACTTATTTAAAATAACATGTAGTATATTTGCGACACGTGGAAAATACTCTCAGTATCACTCTGGTGTAAGGCCAGCATTCAGACTTGAAACGTTGTTTGAAATGGCTTTGGCCGTGTTTGGTGAACATTTATCAGCAGGTACTTCCCCGGTGCTGTTTCATGTAAACAAATCTTACACAAGCATCTTAAACTTAGACCAAATATATTTATATTGATGATCTTAATGCACCTAACCTAGATTTTATTTTATTAAAGACAGTTTTTGGTATTTTACGCGTGCACGCCAAGGTCTACATTTTCCTCATACCTGCAGTCTGCAGTGGTCAACGCGAAACCAATAATTATTAGGTACTCCGAAATAATTCTAAATTGAATACTCGGACAACAAATTCTATCGAAATGCATAATATTATGCTTTTCGATTGCACATCTGGCAACACAGTGTTCCCCAATAGATGAAAATTGTTATAAGGTTGGTTTTCTTAGAATTTTACCGTCAATTCGTTGCTTTTAATCGGAATGATGACATTACATTTGTTATTAAATAACAGTTTGGCGTAGTGTCAGGTGCGATTCCTGATAATTGCATAACTTCTTATCATAATGTAAATTATATTATATTATACTTCAATATTATTATCTTTAGACTTAAGAATACAGATTAGATCTCTCAGGGCTCTTATGTAGGTAAGTACTCGAGACAGAAATATAACTACTGACAACCGATGGCCTGGAAGTATGGATATGAAAATTAATAAAATAATATTTACCTAAATGCGAGATCTTCTTTAAGTTGATATTCTGGAATCCTCCTTTTGTAATATCGGGGACATTCCACTCCACTCTGTACTTATTATTTTTATTTCGGGTCATTCAGCATCTGAGATTTTCCACACCTCGTCACAGTCGACGTCAGTTTGTTCAAATTATTTAGCAAGACTTTCTTGTGAGCGTTTTTCATAGAAACCCTCTTTCCATCACGCTTTTCGTCCCGCTGACTAAACCCCTCCGTCGAGTTGCCTCGCACTGTGTGACTAAAGATAACCGCACTTCAAAGTCTACGTAATAATAAAATAATAAAAAAGTACGTAGGTACCTGCACTCGTTCCTGAACGCGTACGGCGCGGCGTCGGCGTCGCCATGTGACGTCTCGGGCGGGGAGAATCGGCGCAGGCCCCGAGTCGGCGGGGCGGAGCGACGTCCGCGGACCAGCGGGGAGAGCGCGCCCCCCGCGGTGAAGTGCCCCGACGACTGACGATGGCCGTGGGGCGGCGGGGCTGCCAGCTATAAGCGGGCGGCCCGGGCGGCAGTCACGGCTCCCCCGGCCCGCAGTATGGACCTAATAGACCTGTCGTTCTCCTTTACGCGGCCCGAAGGTGAGTGGAGTGCGTCCCCCGGAGCCCCGCTCCAGAGTGCCCCCCGTCCGGTGTGTCCTGTCAGATCCTCGTGTGACCCCAGTTCCTCCTACAACATCTGTCACCCTTTCGGCAACCGTTCTTTCCTGTGAATTTAGTGCTCGGAGTTTCGAGATTCAAGTCCCGATCTCGCGGGGAACGACTAAAAGCGTCTGTACAACAATAGTTCTCAGTGTTGGTCAGTCTGAAGAGCGAGGCCGGCAATTAATAGATACACCGATATCTATCGACTTTTCCTTCGGGTCCAGGTAGGGTCTTCGTGACTGTTCGTCTATGCCGAGGGTAATCCGTGTCGCCGTGCATTAGGTCGGAGGGTGATGTTAATCACTCGTATACTCGCATTAATTGATAGAACATAAAGCACTGCCAAAACATGACTAAGCTAGATTACAAAACGATCGGTCTTGGCAAGCAGAAGTTAGTTAGGTAGTTAGGTTGAACACTCGCTAGATTGATGTCCCATCGCTGGCCCCAGGGAAAATTCCTCGCGGCGGTCGCACCTACCGGCGCTAGCAAACACCCCTTTGGGGCGCCCTTCGACTCCATCCCACCGCCAGTGACAAGGCTACATACCGTCCTAATGATAATCCTCCCAGCCTTAAAGAAATAATAATTGATCGATTTTGTCTGGCATTTTCGTGTCGATCTGTCGGGTGCTAGGCCATGGCGGCGTATCCTGGTATTAGTGACCGCTTGACAATCATTCCTAATATATGGCTCGGGGGGGACTTTTGATGTCACAAACCGGCACTCTTTTGGCTATATTTAGAACTATTCTTTTAGAGACACCCCTATTTTATTGTCACTAATGAATGTCATGGCTGATCTACTATTATTGTCAACCTCTTTAAACTTTGAACGACGACCCGACCACACTGAGCTATAATCTGTCATTGGACATTCTCATTTCGCGTATGTAGGTACGTATTGTATGCTGAACAATTTAGTCGCCAAGCAATTGAGTTAACTCTTCGGCTAGGTTCCTGTCCAATTAACACTCGGTTATTAGGTAGGTACATACCCAATTTAGCCGGAATCTCTGGGATTTTAGACCGTTCTATGTAATCACCGTCGTTATTATCCTCGTCTTTTTCCTAGCCCATTTTGCAGTTGCCTTTCAAAAAGCATTTATTTCGGATACACGATAAATATTATTAAGCTTATCTTAAGCCAGGTCATTTCAGAAGTGGGACAAATATTAGATTAGATGGCAAGGAAGCGAAGATGTGTGACAGAAGTGTCACGAATTTTAGATTAGATGGCAAGGAAGCGAAGGTGGTGTGTTAGACGTGGCACAAATATTAGATCAGATGGCGAGGAAATGGAGGTTTGTGACATTGAATTAGTTTATAATGTCTACATTTAATTTATCGTTTAGTTCTTAGATTAAGAATTCACTAAGCCTTTCAAAGAACGATGCGATTTTATAGATAATAATTAAAAAGTTCCACACGCTACGTTATTTATGTTTGTGCTTTACATCTGTATTATAAATTTACCGTGGAAATTTTAATTACCTTCATATTTTTATCGCCTGATTAATGCATTGCATTTTCGCTAGACAGAATCAGCACGCGGAAGTTCGTTGAACATCTTGGGAATTAAAATGTTAAGAACAATTAGTGAATGTAGACTATTTATTATGGTCGTCTGTCAATCCGATTCTAATGAGAATTTGGCCGTATCCAACTGATGATCTACGTCTCTATCCTAGCCAGCTTATTATGTACGTGCTTATTGACAATGTAAACAATTTTCTTATAGTCTCCTTTTAGTAGATTCACTGGTTTGTTTTGTGTACGGTTCTTAGGTGTTTTTACTCGCATCTGTGAGACAGAGGTTGTTTCTGTTAGTGTTCAACTGACGGAATGATATCGTAACAGTAGGAAACCTAATAAATGAAATTAATATCATATCGATTTTATTGTGTAAGTAATCCCGCATCAAATAGGATTAAAATACACCCACGGGTTATGAGTTATTTTCTCGCCGCGACAATAATGGCGACACATTTAAGGGTTGGTCATTTGGTTTTTAAATAAATTGACGCCGGTTGCTTTTTTTTACTGCCAATGAACATGGCATAACTAAATAATAATATTTGAATTTCCTATCAAAAACAGGAATGAAGCGTGGTGAGTAAGATTAAGACAGTGACGCTTGGGTGGTTTGGGCATGTAGAGCGAATGAACGAAAAAAAAGTGCCAATGAGAATACACATAAGACGCAAATATGGTATGGTAGAAGAGGGGTCGCCCGAGGAAGACATGACACGATCAAGTGAATCAGATACTTGAGTCGGGCCATGTCAAGAGTCAAGAGTCGGAATAATAATAATACGATGTATAAATGTAATAAAGGCAAGAAGTGCTTGGCAAGACAGAGTTGTTTGGCGGTCCGCCCTCTGTCTACCCTTGCGATGAAAGGGAGTGATGGTTAGTTGGTTAATTCATTAAAACCACAGATCATATCATTCTATGATCTGAGATTAAAACCTCCATATAAAATGGACCCAAACGGACATATTTTTTTTAGTTTTTTTATTTTTATTTCATTATTTTAATGTTACATTTAATGAAAGTAATGACGTTTTTTTTATTATTTTGTACAATATTTTTTACATTTTAAGTTTTCCAGTAATGTAGGCCTCACTGGGTGGCTTGCCCGTGCCGAGGCCTTTTCCCATCTCACTAGGTGTGAAACGCCTGTGTTGAGATGGCAATTTACAGAATGGTTGTTAGCTAGGTTTTGTTTACACAATATTATGAAAATGACAGATTAAATAAAATCTTTTTTTTTTAACTATACATTTCAAGTACGAATGTAGTAAAATGAAGTAGAATGTAGAAGATTAAGAAGAAGCGATAACATAACCCTTTGAAAGTAGGGTTAGGTCATCGTCATTATTTTAGGGCTAAATCCCAGGTTGGATTTATCCTCCTCTACAAAGTTTAGGATGATTCCCCACAATTTTTTTCTTGCTAGAGAAAAAATACTCCCACTAATAATAATTTAAGGACGGGTGGCTAAGAAATTAATTCCCTACATTTTTATGCCTTTTCCCCAAAAATATGTTTCTCTCTTATTTTGTGTTGACAAAAAAGCTCTAGATTATATGAAGAAAGATCTAAGAAGCGAAACCACTTTTTTGGAGCTGACGGCCTTAATTTAGAGCCAAATCTAGCTCTAAAGAAGCTGAGTAGACAACCCTAGCTGCGTATGAGTACTTCAACAATCATGCATCTGGCAACACTAGCTGCGTATGGGTACTTCAATAATCATCTTGGCCATGACTTTCGGTGTATCGTCATTTGGCTTTCTTTCCACGTGGTCACTGGTCACTCTGGTCAGCCCATCTCCGTATTTGAGACCTACATAATCTCACGATGGGTGTATACTCGATTAGAGTTTCGAGTTAAGGATTCGATTTAATTTATTAAGTACCCTTTTACCTGTATTTTGCGCCCAAAGATTAATAATTTGGTTTCACCCTTTCGGGTTATACCAAAATCATGTTATACACTACATCTCCAGTACTCTCTTCCAAGTCTAGTGTAAATGTTTTGTTTGAAGAGTTGAGGTTAAAATCGGGAATTGTGGACTAAAGTTTGTAGTTCTTGCATGTGTACACAGTTTTGTTTCGTAATTCTGGTACGTACTCCAGGTACATGGAGGCACACAGAACTACGTTACATTTGTACCATGCTGTCAGATCTTTCGACATCAAATTTTTCACAGCTGGCCGTAAAACACTCATCTAACCTGCCTCTTCGACAATCATCAAACATAGATACTAATTTCGATTGTCTGTGATGTGCGTTAGGTTAGATCCTGCGTGAAATCTGGTTCACAAATTTGCTTTGAATTTAAGTGTCATTTTCAAAATCGGAGCGATAAAGTACCTACCTATAATATAATATTTTATTCTTATTTTTAAAAATTGGAACTGATTTGCCATGAATCAAGAATTCAGAATATCCCGTGGTAATAACATTATTCCTCCAAGTCAATAGCCATGTTTTTTTTTTATTTATTTTATCGATTTCGCAATGCCGGGTAGGTACCTATCTACTTTTTCAATATTAATAAATTAGTTTTGGGTTTACATAAGTTATCCTTTTCCAGACAATTTGATTGGTGTTGGCGAGGCAACAGAGGCCGTCTCGATGACTTGCCACCATGCATAGTAAAAAGATTCAACTAATTTCCAAAATATATATACAAGTATTATCAACATTCTGATAACAAAGTTGAATCCAACCGGAATCCTCGTATATATTTATCAACACTCTGATAACAATGTTGAATCCGACCGGAATCCTCCGAGACACTATTTCGTTTTACGGAAGAACGACGGGAAATATAAATGATGTTATTTCTATTCGGAGGTTTAAATTTTCCGGGTGGACTACTTGCTAGAGAAAAACTAGTATTACCGAATTGATTAGTCGTAATCCGGTTAAAAACGGGATTGCAGGCCGTTTCCTGATATTTTTTAGTAAATTCCTAATATTTCGGAACAACGGGTTCATGCACCTGCATTTGCTTTGATAATTTACATATAATGAAGAAATGCGAGAATATTAAGTATTTTATATTTTTGTCAAATAAAAAACAAAGAAGCAGAGATGTGCAAAATGGGTACCCAAAACCATTTGAAATGCAAAATGGAAATGGGTCAAAGTTTTCCATTTGAAAATGCAAAATGCAAAATGGTTTTTAGAAAAGCATTTCAAATGCAAAATGCAAAATACCTATTTTCAAAATGCATTGAAAATGCAAAATGGTTTCTCAGGTCAAACAATTAAAAGAATTTTAGAATTTTTAAACAATTTTGTCATTTAATAATGGAAATCAATGTAGAACAAACATATTACATGATGGTAAATCCAAAAACACCACGACTACAGATTATGAAACCACAAAAAAATTGCGCGGGACTAATGTTGCCAACGTAAAAACATAGAAACTGCTATCTAACATTTAATATTACAGCGTCATGGCCCCATGTTCAGTATTTGAATCAGTATTTGTAATGGTATCACTCAATTGCCAGGGCTCCTACCAGGGAGCAACTTGACAAATGTAAATTATCTCTCATAGCGACGTTGAGGACCGACTGATATTTGGGGCTTATGAAAAATAGATTAGTGGAGATAGTAGGAAGAATGTTGCAAAAAAGCATTTAAAATGGAAAATGCATTGAGAAAAGCATTTAAAATGCAAAATGCAAAATGGTTTTTGGAAAAGCATTTATAATGCAAAATGGAAAATGCCTATTTTGCATTTTGCATTTCCATTTGAAATGGATTTATTTGAAAAATAAAGCACATCTCTGCAAATAAGTACATATAAACAAAATAATATTCCAATGATCGGTGATTTATTCGTTATTATTATAAACAAATAAATATATGGAATAATTAAAATAGGTACATCATTATGGTATTTATAAAACTAAAACTTATATAAATTAACACAACAGAATCAAGGACTAACTCGGAAGTACCTAATTCTAAACAACAAAACAACAAAAATATTATGAATGCAGGCAAAGTGAAAATAATTGATTCACTTTCCTAAATTCAAAGTTATCTAATTGTAAACCCGTTTAGTTAAAGTTGTCTTTTTTGTAAACCTGTTTAGTGAATGTAGTCTAATTGTATTTGTAATCCTTTATTTATATCAAAAAAATATTTGATTCCAAAATGTGGTTGGCAAATTAGTGTGGAATAGGAACCGCAAGCGGCGTTTCGTGCCATTAGCGGTTGCTTCGTTCCTTTCCCATAAGTCTTGGTTCTTCTCTCGGCAGTACGGCTCGCGTGTTTATACGCATCCTTAATTGCTCCTTAACTCTAGTATTAAAATTTCTAGAAGTCATATGTAATCTTAAGTTTTATAACAATAAACCTAATCATTTTTTAAACGCGGTTGATATTTGGTCGTAGATTAAAATTATTTTTAACATGTAAGTGATTTACCTGTTACTCAGTTTTAACAACCTGTATATTATTATCTAAATCGCACTAATATAAAAATGACTTACCGAATAATAAATTAATTATCTTCCTCGTGGTTGAAGCAATTATTTTGGGCCCTCAAATATTATTATTTGGTACAGGCCCACGGTCCCTGCGGAAGTTTGGCAACACGATAAAAATATATGGTGCTCAGCTTAGTTCCAATCATTTATAACCTACATGTTAGTAGATATTTCTATTTATTTTGAATACTCCATAATATTACCGTTCTATATTCAAAACTAGATACCCAGGGCCGGTCCTGAGCCAAACGGCGCAATTAGTAATAAGCAAAAAAAATTGCACCCTAAGGGGCGAGATAAGTCAAACCAGTAGACGCCCAGATTGGTGATTACTGTAATCTCTAATCTATAAATAGTATAAAATTAAGTCGCTATCCTCGTCTAACTGTTTATGCGCTTAGTTCTTCTAAACTACGCAACGGATTAGAGAATTTCTTCCGGAAGGTTTATATGTACAATACATGCATATTACATTTATAGAAAGTAGAGAAAAGTCGATGTTTTGTAATCAAGTCGTAAACAAAATATTTTCGGGGCAATACGTTGGTAACGCTGGCTTAAACTTATGAGATACATCAAAATAATTTACTACGTAATTGTGTATCTTAAAAAGGCCTACAGAAAAGTCTATCTTCTAAGTATAACCCCCAGCAACGCCGGGTACATGTCAGCTAGTCAATAATATTTTAATGGTTTGTATTTTTCTGTAGTTCCGTCTTTTATAAAATGGTATTTGTTAGGTATGATCAGCGTCTTGGCAATTCAGCGCACAGTGAATAATTTGGAGTATCTAGCTCAACTTTTATTTTTGTATGTTTTTGGGACAATATAAATGATTATTATATGACAAAATTGTTTTTAAATAATATTGCGTGATTCTACCTGTTTCCGTCCCTTTTAAAGGGAACGGCTGCGCGGCCTTTTTCATTCAAAAGTTAATTTTTAGGATTTGAGGTCAAAATACTCGATCAAACTGAATAATATTTTTTTTAATCAAAAGATATACCAAATATCTTGTACTGATATTTACTACTTTATTTATATGTATTTTAAATTATAAAATATAGGCCACTAAAGAATTTAATTTTACATGATTTTAGAGGCAACTTTGACATTTTTTGTGTGTTAACGGTAATTATAAGAAAAATAATCTTGCCTAATATACTATGTAAATACATTATATGAAAAGCGTGTTTTGTGTCGAAATATTAAATTTATTTAATACAAATTTGTGTACTAACGTAAATTAGTCGTTTGTAATTTAAAATTAAGCCCACTAAAATGTTTTTTAAATTACTCGTTCTCATTTCGAGGAAGTGAGAATTTGCGACGTCGCGTCGCCATAATATGTCGCAAGCAGCTAGTATAATTTTAATTTTTGAAATTCTAAAAGATTGACATTTAGGTAGCCCATTATATTGAAAAAAACGTTGGATTTCATAATAAGGTTGAGTAAGATCCTTAAATTATCAAGTGTGCGGCGCCCGGAGCGGAGTGCTCCAGTTGCGGCCGAATAGGGCCGGCCCTGAGATACCTATTTACTGTAATGTTCTGCATACAATGTGTGGACGTTCTAATAAGAACCGTACTGTTTGTCCTATCTACGAATCGGTGTGTTATTTATTGATTGTAGCATAATATTCATAATATATTTTAAACAGTAGATATTACTAATTATCGAGTAGGTAATTTTCCTTTGGCATATCGCTGACTTATGTAAATTTGACCGCGTCACAATACGAAGTTCTGAAATGAACTCATTTGAATATTGCGGTTAATTGAAGATAACATTATTTTTACCATTATTCCTTTGACTCGTAATTGTGAGCCCACTCGTCCCAATGGAAAAGCTAGATTAATATTGTAGTCACATCCTGCTTGCCGATGGGTCTGTAGTCCTTGGGGGAAGCACGTGAGTAGAGAACGGGTCCCCGACGGAGCTACTACAGGCCTGGAAAGGTATACCTGGTAGGTACCTGGCCGCGGTATGGCACCTCCCACCCGACGACCCGACCCGTGTCTGCCGCCTCGCCGTGCTGTTGTGGCCGGTGTCGGTGTTGTGTTCCGTGGCAAGCCGCGCTGGCCGAGATAACGGGAGAGGGACTTCTCGCTTCGTTTCAGTCTCAGTCTCGGTCTCAGTCAGACTCAGTCCCTCGCTTACTCGCTTCAGTTGGCCGCCGCCCTGCTCAGTCGCTCCACGTCCTCACTCCTCGTAACCCGCTACCGCAACCATGGTCCGCCGCGACTTCAAGCGTCCCGCCTCCGCCACGGAGCTGCCGCCCAGAGGCCCAGGTGTGTAGCGCCGCCCTTCTGGCCCCCGGAGCCCGGGCCCCCGTGCCACGCACCACGCACGCCACGTGTGTGTGTGTCTTTGTAAAGGTCACCGTATGTTCGGAAGTAAATACAAGAGTTCAGACAAAAATAACACGCTCAAAGAAAATGCATTCCCCTCAACTTTTCAACATTTCAATAGCACGGTTCCGTAATATAAATATCCCATTCAAACGGTAGAGTGTTTCTTTCATTATTATTTTTTAAACCTGCGTAATGATATGATTTAATAACATCGTGTGCATGTCTTGTCCGCGTATCTTTAATTCAGTTGATTTGAATTAAATATTACATTATTTTTATGTGCAATTGATTTACTTTCGCGCACGTGACTTTCTGTTATCTTTCCGCGTTTCTTTGTAATAATATCCCATTCATACTGTTTTAATCTAGATCGATAAAATGCGAGTGAAAAACGAGAACAGAAAGTAAATGAATTAATTAATTTAGTGATGAGTGCTGCGAGGTAACGTCACCAGATAAAAATACACGTTTTCAGCTTTCTTTTTATCATTTTGGAGCAACATTCTTTTTTGATAACTAGTTTGGATGTTCGTATTGCATTCGGGTTCAATTTGAGCGAAATGATAATAATACTAATTCGATAGGTAACCAACGTTTCCCTCACCCCTCCCCTTTGACATATTCCAAGCTGTCAACTGCCACATCACCCTCCACCTCAGTCTGACCTCACTTCACCTTATCCTTTGCTGTGCTCCTGATAACATTTTTTTTCCTTCATTTAATTATTTCTCCGTCACACGTGATTTTGGATCCAAACGTTGCGTGCTCGATTCTCTCTAACATACATGCAAACGTTATATTATTCATTTTTATACATATTTTTTTTAAGATCCCGTATTACGTACACTATTTTCAGATCAGAAACTAGATGGATTTTCGCATGAGATTTTTTTAAATTATATGTTTATGTCGAACTAAAATAATTTATCTTGCGTTCAGCATGCTACATTTTGAGGTTAAGACATTACAATATTATCCTCACCAACAGTTGTCAAAACTTCAAATCTTTTTTTAAATTATTATTATTTATTTTTGAACTGTATTTAATTTTTTTTTGCCAAAAAATGTATTGCTAATCGGGACAATTTTTATAGAAGTTTAAACCATTGATTTTTTTCCTCATTTGAAAATATTGTCTAAGTAGGTAATTCTACTTTGAAGTGACTAGACATTGTGTATTCCGGCTTTACCCACATCACAACCCCTCCCTTACTACCTTCTGACCTCCTGGGAGTTATGAATACGATTTAAACCCCATAATGTATTTTTACCCCAGTGAAGATAACCTTTTGGAAAGCCTCGCATGGTAGTCGACATTTATCCTATTGATTTATTTACAAGTACCTGTTTAAGGAATATAACTCACATTAACAAAATTTTACATGAGCGTATTAAAAAAAATTATCATGCTATTCATTGTCATTAACGGTAAATGTAACGTGCGTTACAATCTAACGCATTCATAGATGGCGTTAATTTAATTATCTTATTAAAATACATTTTTTGGAAATAAGCTTTAAAATATTAAGACAAATTATTTGTTTGCGCCCGTACATACGCAATATGAATAAATAGTTTCGTCCGTACAAGAACTCAATTTTTTCAAGAAAAGCATACAAATACAATATTGGATTGAATCACCTACACAATATTGTATTTGTAGGCCTTTATTGAAAGAATTGCTTTTTTATACAAGATATAGACAAAACTATTTATTCATGTTCATATTGCGTATGTATTGGTGCAAACATATGATTCATCTTAATATTTTAAAGCATAACTTGCGAAAAGCGTATTTTCATAAAATAATTAAATTAACGCGTAGATTATAACGTAAGTTACGTTTTTCCTTAATTATATTAGTTTATAAGGAAGGAATTTTTCGAAACTCATGAAATTTTGTAAATATGTGCTTTACCCTTTTGCCATTAATTTTATTGACTATAATTGTTCTGATAATTTATGACATGACTATGAAAATAATATACTGTTTACTTTTGTAGAAAGAAACATTCACGATACGGAACTTTGTATATAGGGTACGTCAGTATTATGCACCTGCGTACAATAATCATCCGCAAGTAGTATACTATTGCCACACTGCACTAATTGAATAACTGCAAAATTTGCATTATACAATATGTTTTTTTCGCATCGAAAAAAAAAACTTACTTATTTATAAATCAAAACCATTCCTCCTTTTTGAAGTTGCTATTCATTTTCTCAGTATAAAATGATTATATCATTTGCCTTGCTTATTAAACAGTACAAAACTTAATAATAGTTGTTTATGTCGTGTTAATAATATATTGTTATGTAATGTTGTCCAGTGGAGGCGCTGGTATACTGGCGCTGCCCTGCCCGCTCCGCAGCGGCGCTTGGCGGCGGCCTGGCGCTGTTGCTGGCACTGGCCTGCTGCAGCCTCATCTCCGTGCTGGCCTACCTCGCGCTGCTCATCCTCGTGGGCACCGTGGCCTTCCGTCTCTACCGCAACGTGGCGCAGGCCGTGCAGAAAACCTCCGACGGACATCCCTTCAAGTGAGTCACATAAACTGATGTCCTAAATAACAATATTACTTTTAATTCTTTCACCAATTGTGTCAATGACAGGGAGAAGATTCAAATACCTTGGTAGAATTGGAGCAATAGAAAACATTGCTAAACACCTGCGGCTATCCCTTCAAGTGAGTCACATAAACTGATATCCATAGTTATAAATTCACCTATGGTGCTAATGTTCTACTTTGGTGAGAAAAAGGTTCAGATACCTAAAATCCATGTTACAGCACTAGAAGACATCACCAAATATCCACAGTCATCCCTTCAAGTGAACGGGGAAAAGCTCACATAGCGTTACTCTTGTGTTCGCACAAACAGTCTTCAACTCGTCTTGGAAGGAGTTTTATAAATAATAGGTTCTTTAATATTAATCAGCGATTTATTAATACTCCGCGTATTATATTGGTGACTCGTTAGTCGACCTAACTAAATGCTTGCTAATTGGAATCTGGGCCAGTGAGATTGTCTGAGAGCCTTCGCACTGTCCATGGCGACAACTGGCCACTGGCTCCATCTTGCGGACTTCCCCGCAAGCTCTACGCACTGCCATCTGTGCGTGCATCTACAAAGCTTCCTAACAGTTACAAATTGTTGAACCAAGAGACATTTCCAAACACCCAATCACACTAATCAATAAAGTAAACTAAAAGTGAACCACCTACGGTAAATATCAGAAATCACCCACCCTTTTAATAAAATTAACAACAGTAAATCAATTATTCAAATAAAAATGGTGAACTATCTAGCTAAATTTTTCCAGCTTTTTCTGTCTGGAATTTCAAAATCGAAAATAAACAAGTCTAAAGATGCCCCAAGCAGAGTTAAGTTTGGGTTTGATAGTGCTGTCACATAAACCACAATATTAAACTACCTTCTCAAACAATAACCGAAGTTTGACAAAGATTACAGTTATTGATTTTGGTTGGTGAAATTCAAATAGAAATTATTCAGCCTGCAGTGCAAAAAATACATTCATCTGAAATTGTTCCGGTTTCTTAATGACCTCTTTCACTCCTTCAGAATTTCGTTTCATGTGCCGTAGCGCAAGTTAGTCTCGAAAAAAGTTGCATGTCTCACCGCACAAAAAATTTCAAGGCTATTCTATTATACTTACTTGTCACTTTGATAATCTGCGTGGCTAACTGCCAATCAGCGTCTCCTGTTAGTGGGTCACTAGTCTACTCCGCTCCTGCAGAGTGTGGGTGTATGGCGACACGGAATGGGTATTGGTCGACATTGGTCCTCCAATTCGTGGGTGTATGGCTACAGTGAATGGGTGTTGGTCCTTCAATATGTGGGTTTCCAGTCACATGCATGTAGATTTGCAGACGTGTATGTGTCTACAAACGCGTGTATTAGTTTCTAGACACTGATTTATGGGTTTGCAGATGCCAATAACTAGTTTACAGTCGCCAATTTGTTGGTTTGTTGACAACTATGTATGGCTCTGTAGACTCCAATATACCAATTTACAGATGACAATGTATTTATGGGATTTAGAGGACAAAATATGGAATTTCAGAGAGTAATGGTTTTTTGATGCCAACGATGCTAATGTTGTTTATTTGTTTGCTTGCTAAGATATATGAATACTATCTGAAGTGTGCGTTGTGTTTCAGGGAGCTTCTGGAGACTGACCTGACCGTGTCTCCCGAGAAGGCCCAGGAGGTGGCCGTGTGGGGAACTGCACACCTGAACGCTTCAGTTGCTGAACTCCGCAGGTGAGCAACCAATCAAACTTTCTGAAAAAATATTATTGAGAAAATTGATTCATACACACAACACACTGCTAAATTATACTAATTTCTAGACAATCTGGAAATATACTGCATATGAGCATTTTTGCCAAAGTTTATGCATTGCGTTTTGTCATGTCCCATAATTTTGATTGGCTTTTTCATAGTTAAAATATATATTTTTAACATGCAAATTTATTAATTTACTTCTTTTGGTGCATTAAATACTACTCTCAGCCTGTATATATTTTTAGTTAATTATCAAATAGTAGTATTTTTTTCCATGTCCTATTTCGACATTCAATGATTACCAAGTGTGATTACATAATTTATTTTAGGCTTATAAGATTAGTTTGGTGGTTTCTAACTAGCTAACATAATATATAGTTTTTTACATAAATTTGTACCAACATATGGAATCCGTTAGTTCTATTCCATGACCATATTTATTTTTTAATGGTTTATTAAATTATGCACAATTATATTAGGTACACAATAATTTTTTTGTTCACAACAATCAGCAACAACCTTTTGTATGTATGTATTAAGTGATAAATTAAAAATATTCACTGAAGAATCCACGTTATAACCAGTAGCCGCTTGTGACTTTTGGGTGTGATAGAGTGCTAAGTTATAAAAATTCGACATTAATAATGTTGTGGGTAAAATTAGAAGTACATGTTATGGTAGTTAGTTCCAGAATTTGTGCACTGAAAAAAAATCCTGACTTCCAGTGATATCTAATATTGCTGGAAACTTAAAAATAAAACATAAAAGTAACAGATTGGAAATCATAAAAATGGATGAAACATTTACACCCTTTGGCTAAAATGCCCGTACATGAGAATTCTCTCAGTTTTTCTGTAGCCGTCCATGTATAACATGCATTATACAGGGTTTTCCAATTAGAGGTATTATTTTGATATTCAATCGTAAGAGATCAATGGTTTCGTTGCTTGTGTGGCACGTAGCGCCGTCTTGTTGAAAGTAAACGTTGTCCAAATCAATACCATCCAATTCCGGCCATAAAAAATCATTAATCATCTCTCGATAGCGCAATCCATTCACCGTAACTGTTGCTCCAGCCTCATTTTCGAAAAAGTAAGGTCCAATGACTCCGCCGGACCATAAACCGCACCAAACAGTCACACGTTGAGGATAGAGAGGCTTTTCAACAATAACTCTTGGGTTTTCCGAGCCCCAGATGCGACCATTTTGCTTGTTGACGAAGCCACCGAGGTGGAAATGGGCCTCATCACTCAAGATGATTTGCATTTGATTCACTCAAGTGAATTTTAATAATTTCAATGCGTTGTTGAAGCGTGTATCGTTCCATTTTTATTAATGGCGTGGTTTTTACTTGTCAAATGTCAAAAAATGACAGCTTCAAAAGTAACATCTACCGAAATAGCGGGCTATTCAAAATAATACCTCTTATTGGAAAACCCTGTATTAAACCATCACGAAGGATGATAAAAAGCAGTCAACTAAATAACAGCATTGTTAAATAGTGCAGTGTTTACTTTCTCTGATTAATGCTCCCAGGTTTTGGAAAATCTTTGAAATTAACTCTGCTTGGCTGATTTTAAAGTTTGATTCATCTGGATGTTTTATCACCCAAGAAGTGCAGCTATTGAAAATTCTTGTTTGCCAGTTAACCATTAATCAGAGATGGAAGAATTCAGTGGGGAGTTAGTTATCATTGTAAATAAATACCTTTATTTAATCTTGTGTGTATTATCATTCTAAATATAGTTTTTAGGGGTATTTTGTTTGAGATGTATCTCCAAAAAACGATACAGAAATGGTTGAAATTTTTAAGATGAATAAAATCTACATTTCAGGAAACTGCGATTCTCATGGCAACATTAAAATATAATGACAATGTTTTAGTTGTTTCATGTTACGGGGCTGCCAGTCTGGTTGAAGTTGGATGAACCATTAAAATGTCATAATAAGGAAAATTGACAAATAAATGTTGAATGACTAACCGAAACAATGTTTTTGAATGTTTCAGGCTGTTTCTGGTTGAAGACTTGGTCGACTCTCTGAAGTTTGGCGTCATGCTGTGGTGCTTCACCTACGTGGGAGCTTGGTTCAACGGAATGACTCTTATTATCATCGGTAAATACTTTAATATTCCCATCAACTAGTATAACTATAATAGTATAATCATCAACAGACTGCCGGGTGGAGTTACTTGCAGGCCGCGACTCTCTTTGCGTAGGAGTTTACGGCTCTTTAGACATCAACTCTAATTTCACCTCCACTCAACCAGCCGTCATGAGATGGAGTCGCCGAACCAACTTCGACTCCAACAGCATTAGCACTAAGCTCTTTTAAACCTACACTTTTTGAGATACAGTGAAACTCTCTTAAGAAGTTTTCCAAGGGACCGGGGAAAAAAAACTTCTTAAGTGGGAAAACTTCTTAAGTGGGATTCAATTTTAGCCATTTAATAACTCGAGTCCGGGGCATACGTCATTCCTATGTCTACCTACGTTAAATTGTATTGAAAACAAGCTCATATGATCCAAGCGGTCATAATAACTCGAAAAACAGTGGAAAAGCGGTGGGTCGGCGGTTGAGATAGGACAGTCAGTGGAAAATAGCGTTGGTCAGAGAGTTCAGTAAGTAAAAAATCGAAAAAGCGTAGGTCAGCGGGTGAAGAAATGGAGCGTTGGTGGTAAGGTGTAGATGGTGAAATGTTAAAATCGAGACTAAACATTACAAATCAAAACAAAACCATCCCATGGACAAAGTAAACACAATTTTAAAACTGTTAAAGTACATCCCTCGAAAAAGCCACTCGAATTCGGATAGTAAAAGTTGCAGCATTCCAAAAGGTTCATACTGTTGATCTTATTTTAAATTGGTGTAAAGGCAATGGATTATACATATTTACTTGTTAGTGATTACTCACTCTTAACTTGACAGTTGAAGACAGAGCTGTGGATATACGCCGTCTCTTTTTTACGCTTTCGTTTACTATATGAATTGAGGGAGAAAGAAAGACTTGTTGTGGTTAATTTTACCAAGCGGTTTGATAAAAGGACACCGCAAGTAATTTTGTTAACCGCAAACTAATGATAGCGGGTTCTTTGCCTCAGAACCGTTTGCGTACTGCAACCCTGCCATGGCACTGCACAGAAAAATCTCACAAAGTCTACGCGGCAAACTGCTTATTAGTTGGCGGACTTTAACTTTTTTGCACGCTTGCTGCTTGCTCCAATGGCATTTGAGATTTGAGAGACTATTGTTATGATGTATTTTCGCCAGGCACAGTCGACTATCGTATATTTTTAAAGATATTTTAATCCTTTTCTAGAAATTTCTTATGAAAATAATATGCGCAGCTCAATATTATGTCCTACCTGTAGGTTCATTTATGGTCCTACCTAACTAGCAGACATCGAATAGCTACGATTTCGCACATAAATAAATGGCTTGATGCTTGAATCAGAAAGTTATATCATACGAGCTGTTTGATGCTGGAATTATAATCTGTGAACGCATCCAAAAACTACAAAAATCATTTGCGAAGTTTCGTTTCAATCTACATTTTAAATTTATGCATATGTATTTCCTAACCTTCAAACTTAATTTACGACAAATGTCAGATGAAACATGATGCACGGCAATTTTTGATGTTTGAATGAAAAAAACGTAATTATAATGCATATTTTACCATCTCCCCCGCCATATAATCATGTTGTTATGTATTTAAAGGTGAAATATTCCGTATTAACCGTGATCCGATAGATTATCAAAAGTTTTTCGTGTTTTACAAATTCGAAAAGGAATAAAAATTTTATACAATAATATTACGAAACATCTCTATGTTCATTATCAAACGGAAGATTATTGAAGGAGGCGTCAAATGTATGCAAATGTAGATCTAGCCCACGTTGTCATTAAGGTTGAGTTTAATATAATCTTTCATGTTATTTCGGCCTTAAAGACGCTTGCATATTTGTTACATAATTCCGCATTGTTTATTCGTTTCATTGCTATTTTACCTAGTTAGGGGATTAGGAGACGGGGTATTTGGTTTATTTATTGGTTACGGCAAGTTACGGCTTACGGCCCGGCGGCCGACAAAGGGTTTTATGGTCTCAGGTACTAGGTATGGGTTTCAGTCAACGTCTTTCAATTTATGACTTGGAAAAAGGTTCATTTTAGATATTTTGCGACACAATATTTCGTTTGTGTTGATTTTACCGCCGGATTTCTAAAACCTCTTAAGCGGGAAGCAGTTTTAGCTCTAAAACTTCTTATGTGGGAAAAAATCGTGTTTTTTGTATGGAATTTTCAAGGGACCAAAAATCAAAACTTCTTAAGCGTGAAAACTTCTTAAGTGGGAACTTCTTAAGCGAGTTTTACTGTATTCTAGCTCTTCATTTTATACAGGACTCATTTACTTAAAATGGTACTTTAAAAGTTATTTGTCATAGAAACCAGTTATTTCTTATTGAAATATTATTAATTATTACATATATGTTTTGTCATTCTGGATATTATTAAAATATGTTTTCAATGCAACACTTTTGAGTATATGTACCAAAACTCTGGCCTAGTTAAAGTCGCCAGTTCTAGATAATAAAAATGTACAACAAGCACATTGTTTCTGTCGTCTCATTATTTCATTGTGAGTAAGTGAGAGACAACATTATGCACGTTTTAGCATTGTTTTTCTTTCAAAATTGCACAAGTTAACAGACTATTCTGTCTCATTGTTTTATGCTTATGATTAGAAAAAAAAAATTGATACGGATTAATAATTTACATAACAAGTAATAAACCATAAAAGAATTCTTACAGTTTCAAACCTTCAAATGGTGCCCTTGTAAAAATTTTCTGTTTGTCAAGAGAATTCTTTGACAGATTTAGTATAATTTATGCTGACCTTCTGAGTATTTCCAGAAAGTTATGATTTTGGCTAATTGCATACTCAATTATTCAGTTCTTGAAGACCTCAGAGCAGATGTTTTTTTCCTTCATTATGAATTATAAGTGATAAAGCCAATTATATGTAACTTTCAAATTATATGGATACATATTCAGCCTGAGTTGGATTTTTTTTAACCAAATTATTTCTGTTCCTCGGGTCTAGACAAAAAAATATCAAAATCAAATACTCCCACTTGACATTAGATTTCAAAAAGTTTAACTATTTTTTAATGTTTCTCAAAATGAAATAAAATAAGTTTAAAAAAACACTTAACTAACAGCTACTACTAGAATTAATACTTAGTAGTTTATCAAAATTTCGAGGTGTTGTATAGAAAGAATCTTGACTCTCGTCCCTTATATTGCAGCATACGTGGCTTTCTTCACCGTCCCCAAGGTGTACGAGACCAACAAGTCACAGATCGACGCCAACCTCGAGGTGGTCAGCGCCAAGTTCCAGGAGTTCACCAACAAGTGAGTGACTCTTGAATTGATATATTATCATCGTGTTGGATATTATGATATCAGAGTCTAACCTCTATGCGTCTGTCTGTTGCAGGGTGCGAGCGGCCATCCCCATCGGCAAGAAGACAGAGAGCGAGAAGGAAAAGTAGAGAGAAGCAACGACCCGCTTGGTAGACGGGATCTTCCATTATATCTTGTGACCATTCGTGTTTGGAGTATAATATTTATATAAATAAAGTCGACTTTTACAAGTTTATTATTGCACGTCATTCTTTCATTTCTGCAAACAGAATGCTAACATTCAGCTACAAGTTTCCCACTAAGAGATATTATATCCCCGAGATCTGTAATAAAGCCCGTATTATACGCAAAACATTCCTGTCAACTGGGAAATATTCAGCCTTTTGGTTATTCATTATTCGGGCGTATACATAACAACGTCGTTGCTTCTCCGGCATCGATCCTACTACTTAGATGTAAGAAGTTTTATTGTAAACTTCATATGTTTTAATGTAATTTTTTAAGTCTTTAATTAAAGTGTTTATGCTTTGAATGTATGAAGTTTTAAGCCTGTTTTGTGATACCTCCTGTAGGTACGGTACCTGGCCTGAGAGGTTGGTTGGGAGCTTCTTCCACTGAAGTGTAGATGTCACTGCGGACTTGTGTTGACGCGCTCGCGGTGGCTGACGGCTGATGCCTGGTGGCCCGCTTGCTCAATGTGTTACTTAATTTGGAACGTTGTTTGTTTACTGTTATATTTATTATTTAGATATAGAGAAACGATGCTTATTCTATTGGTTAGTAAACCACATCTGAGATGTAAATACTATGTGATGTTTTTAAAGTTTGAGTTGAAGTCTGTACTTTCAGAACTTTAATTTGTTACTCTTTAGTACTGAAATATGTACATATTTTAATTTTGCCTTGTATCACTGAAATTTCAATAAATTTAAACTATGCTTTATAATAACTCCTTTGTATAATTTAACACCCATTCCTCAGTAGAATAACATAGTTAATAGTTCCTATCCCCAAGTAACCCAGCTGATTATGACGTTATGTAGTTCCTTTATGACTTTTATAAAAAGTTATGCAATTGTTTGGGTATAACCATTATGTGTTATTTTATGATTGAAATAATTTTGAAACCAAAGAATATTGTAATGATAAAAAGCTAAGAATTATTTCAAGGTTTAGTAGCTTTTGGTTTTGCACTTTGATGAAGTTTGATTTTTTCCTTTCGACCTTTACGATGATTATTCTCAATTTTCCCTGGCACTTTTAAAGGCACTGTGTTAGGTATTGTCAGCTCCTTGGCAAGTTGGCGCTCAGAGCGGACTGCTCCAATTGAGCCTGCACAAGATCAGCCCTGGTAACAGCGGGGTCTAAATATGACTATCACTTGCTTGGATATACAGTTACCATAATGAAGTAGCGTACACTGACCTAATAAGCAAAAAGGCAGCTAGGAATTTGCAAAAGTCACATTCTGATGTACTTTTTCCTATAATAGCCGAAAGGTTTTGTGTATCAGAATATGACTTCCAAATTCCTATTTGTTTTTTTTACTTATGACGGCAGTAAGTCATAATATGTTTATTAATGTGATTGTGCAAGGAGCAATATCCTGACAGCTGTATTATAAGAAGAAAAAATATATTTTGTAAAGAAATTACGTGCTTCTTCAATAATCTTTATAAATAAAAATGTAAATGTTCATTTGTTAAAAATCTTAAATCTCCAAAAGTTCTTCACCGATTGCTTTGAAATTTTGGCACAACGATTTTATATACCAAAATTATACAGATGTCACCTGTGACAGGTAAAAACATGTTTTTTTACAAAACAGCACCATCTGTTGGACGTAAAGGCAACATGCGCTATTGTTTCTCTACCTGCATAGATAGATTGAGCCACAGCAACGCTTGGCGGCGTACAGCTAGCAAGTCATAAATTCACTTTGTGGCATCATTTTAACTAAGTAAAAATAATTAACTTTGTTTAGACCACCATTTTAATATAAATTGGGAGCAGCCATTGCAGTGTGTCTTTTGATAGATTTTCCTTCTAAAAAGATAACTTAGGTAAGTACCCAATTAAAGTTTAGAACTGACAATATTCTTCGATGCATATATTTATAAAGAAGTGTCCACATTTGATGTTCAAAATAAGAGGTAAATTACTGCCTACATCTGATTTCTGACAACGCCGCGGACTTCAGCCAATGTTAGTTAAACTACTAACAGTTCTGCAATAAAACAACTAGTTCAAATAAGCACTTTCTTCACAATATAAGTATTACATATATTGTGAAATATAATAACATAGGGCTTTCTCCTACATACAGCTCAAGTAAGTGCCAGTTAATAGTTAAATAATAACAGTTCAATAATTCATTTCATGGCATAGTGCCCACTGCCCATGGCTAATTTATTTTTGATGCTTTGCCAATGCATAACGGAATGAAGGAAAACTATTGCACCTAGAACTTTAATAATTTCAATTAATATTTTCTCACTCGCTCAAGAAGGTTGGTAAGGACAATATGCCACAGGCATAGACCGAGTAACATTCGGAAGACATTCTTTACTTACCCACAAAGCAAAGGCTTGTGATCCAGAAATGTAGCATCACAAAGAACCACTCGGTGACCGGTAGAATAAAATAATATTTTATGGTCCGGTAAAAAGACAAAACAAACATTGAGCTGCGTCCATAATAAAGGAGCTCACAAAGTAGCCAGTGTTTATTTGGGAAAACAAACAAACAAGCCTGCTATAAATTACCACCTAGAAGTGATCAGATGCGTTAACTACGGACAAGTCCGTACAACACGTGCAAAATATCAGATGCAATGTGATATTTACAATACACTCCATCTGGTGGGCGGACATTCTGTGGGCTTTTATAAAAAACATATTTTTATATATATATATATATATATATATTTTTTAAGAAAAACAAACATTCCCGGATTATGAATAACCTGACAATATTTGAAACACACTATGCCTGGGTGGGACATGTCAACTCAACCACCGAGCCAACTCAAATGCAAGGTAGTTGGCATATTTGATAAAACCATACATCACTCGGTGTAGTGAATTATCTGACGAATCTGTAAAGAAGATTATTAAAGGAATCGCAAAAAAACCGGCCAACTCCGACAATCTTGTCGATTGTGTGGAGGGGTAATTGTACATTGGAGTTCGATTTGGCCCGGGATCACTTCGGAGGCCGTAAACCTTGCCCGATTCAAAGGAATATTCAATATGACAATATTATTATGGGAGAGTGGTATAACAATTTATTTGAAATTATTATTTTTTGAGCTTTATTAAGCATAACCAATATTATAGAACTCGAAGCATTGTCATAAATTATTACAATACCTTCATACAGGGTGTTTTTTTGTGGGAATTTATTTGATAATTTACATTACCTCGGATTTTTTTTTGTACTGTTCATATTGAAACAGTATATAAAAAATACAAGATAATATTAAAAAAAATTATATAAGTGTTGGGAAGTAAGAGCTTCACAGATGCACTCATAGAGGGCAGTGCATAGAGCTTGCGTGGAAGTCCGTAAGATGGCAGCTAGTGGCCAGTAGTCGCCAGGGCCAGTGAGAATGCTCCCAGATAAACTTACTGTTTCAGATCACATTTAACCAGCTTTTAGTTAGGTCAACTATCGAGTCACCATTGTAATACGCGGAGTATTAATAAATCCCTGATTTATCACAAAGAACCAATTATTTATAATCTCCTTCCACGACGAGTTGGGGAACTGTTTGTGGGAACACAACAATAAGTAAACAAAAAAATGTAAGTTTTTTATATACCTATAGTGACAGGTAAAAACATGCTTTTTTAAAAAAACAACGCCATCTGTTTTTCCATCATTTACCTGGCGACTACATAAATCTGAATTTTGTTCAGACATAATAATCATCTGACGCATCTCAGTTAATTCTTGATAAGTGCACTCGTACAAAGCGCAGGCATTAGCTAGTATATTTGATTGATAAACAAAAAATTTAATCACACTAGCAGTATCGTAAACGGTTTAATGTATCTTGCGTAATAATAATTACTTATCAGAATTTTCACTTAGCACAAGTTGTTTCACAGAAATTGATCAATTCATCGAATTTCAAAGCTAAAATTCAAGTTCTGTGAAGTTGTTTGTCTGAGTATTGCACAGTTGTTTTACATAACTGAAATAAAAACAGAACTTGAATAGAACCTTTGCAGAGCTTCAAAATTCACTGTGAAATTTGATGATTGTTCAAATTCTATGAAACAACCCGTCAGTGTCAATGACCGGTCAGTGGTGAGTAAGCATCGTGTTTGGGTTCCACCCTGGCGTCGTGCGCTCAATTTCTCGGCTGGCAAAGTCCATGCTAAGTCCTCCGTCACTGTAGTGGTAGTAGAAGATTTTCAAATATCATCAGGTTTTTCGCATCCCGGGAATGTTTGTTTAAAACTTAAACTGTTTTTTATAAATTGAATTATAATATTATTGAATTTATAAAAGCAAATTTAAAAATGGCTCTCCTTTAAATCCTCATTATTATTATTCAATTTATATGTATACTATTTAGACGTTTTCGTTATAGACATTTGTTTCTCGATAGAAAACTAATAGTGAAATTAAATACAAGAGTTAGAATGAAAAATACACTATTTTCTTTGCGTCAAAAAAAAAATATATATCTTGAACATAAATATGAAAAGGGACTGATATCAGAATTATAAAAAAAAAACCGCCGTACTTTTAATGGGCACAGATTATGGAAAAAACACTGCAAGAAACAACGATTTAAATCGGAATAGATGGTAAAAGATGCATTATAATTAACCCTTTATTGACTCAAAGTTAAAAATTTACCTTGTAAAACGATCCTTTTGCCGCCATTTCGAACTTTTTTGTATGGAGTGACACTTGCGAAAGTTTAGTTTCAATGTAAATACGCATAAGTTACATTAACTAAAACTTGACTTACTGAATATAAGAACCTTATAACCAATTTTGTGCATATCAATAGTTGTTTCTTATAGTAATTATTGAAACAATGTTTAATGTCCATAATCTGTGCCTAAAAGTGCGACGGTTAGGGAAATAATTACCATCATTATTTCTGAAATCAGTAAAAAAGTTATATACTTTTAATTATTGTATTTAGAATAGTTATATAAAAGAAAAAAAACCTCAGTGCACATTGTAAAAAGAATTCAAAATTATGTTTTTTCACCATCATATTTAAAAAATAGATTAGTAATCACGCCAATCCTTGAAATAAATGCGAAAAAAATACTCTAGTGCTTAAAGATACGATAAGTACTTACTCAGCTCTTTTTATTATTCATGTCGATCCCATCACTAGCAACTGTCAACCCCTACTTGTTCTTTCCGAATGACCTTTGAGCAAGGTGACCGCGATATTAAAACATAACTAGAAGTTGTGTTCTAGTTATTTGACCGCTATCGGCGGTTCAAATCATAGCCTATTCCTTAATATCGCATATATTTTGAATAGAGCTATTTCACTGTTTTCAGTCAGTTTTCCACCGGCATCAAGATGACCAGCAACCAAATTGATCATGAGAAACGCAAGCAAATCAGTGTCCGCGGAATTGTAGGCGTAGAGAATGTAACGGAGGTGAAGAAGACTTTCAACAGGCATCTCCACTACACGCTGGTGAAGGACAGGAATGTAGCCACCCCCAGGGACTACTATTTTGCCCTCGCCCACACCGTCAAGGATCACCTGGTCTCCCGCTGGATCCGCACCCAGCAGCACTACTATGAGACTGATCCCAAGGTAGGTTCTCCCTATTTCCGCCGCCTACTACTTTTATTGTTGACTTTTCTCTGTGATGTTCCCCCGGCCACCCCGGCACCGAGATCACCAGTCGGTCATATCGGCTTTACTTCCTTCTAATTTCATGTACCAGAATTTTTAAAAATACATAGTTAATTTTAGAGCAATTTAGCCCTAAATTTTGTTCAAAGGTTGAATGAATTGACCTTGACATTCAAAATTCAAATGGTGAGGGAAATAATTGATCCTTCGAACTATGAAACATTTATTAATAGAATAGTGGAATACTATGTTCAAAGATCAGAGATGATTTTAATTATAATATATACATTTTACGTTTTATTTTATTTCAAGATTGATTTTGCACTGTTTCTAAGTAAGGGCTGGGCTGGATTAGAGATTGAAAGTAATTTTTATCCCAGGAATGAACAACTGAGGGATTATATTTCATTAGCTCACGGTGGGATTATGTTTATCTGTTTGTTTTGTAAATTCAAGATATCATGTGGGTAGGGCATGCCAAATGTATATATTTAATGTACACAGTAATATGAATGTTTCGTGAATTACTTATAATCAGATAATCACACATACAACGATATTCTTCTTTTTTTTCCATGTGGTAAATATTTCCATCACAATGAATTTTTTAACTGCAAATTACAAATTGTTATTTACTTATAGGCTAACAGCTTCTCTTACCTTATCCCATCAGCATACTAATTTTTATTTGTTACATCTGTGCATACTTCTGACTAATTCTTACTGTGCATTGATTACTGATTCTTATTGCATTCTTACTGATTCTTATTGCACCTCAAACGAAACTTTTCGTACTTTTATATAGATTTCATAAAAATTGTGATTTTATTATAATCTACCCAAGTAAGTGAGGTGAGTTTTGAAAATGCATCCGCCCAATCTTGGTGGCTGTTTGTTTTTACGGGTTTTATTGATTTTTTAAATAGTGCCGATTACTACGTTATTATCTGTTTAAGTATATGGCAAACATTTATAATTCTGGTCAATATTTTTTCTCTTCTGAAAAGAATAAATTATGCTACTTATAAACAATAATATGATAGCAAATGATTGATCACTAATATTTATAATCTTATTAGTTGCTTTTTAATAAACTAATACAACTTGGTAAGTATAAATACAGTGAAATTCTGTTATTACATGCAGCATTTTCTTATTATATAATACAACACTCCCTTTCTCTTGGAGAAACCCAAACACCAAAGGTCAGTGTACGAGTGGAACTTGCTGGCAATTTTACCCTCAGTATTTTCTGTAGCCCCCTAATCTTTTATAAGACATGAGATTTATATTTTTCTCCATGCATTAAAATATTCCGGAAACATTTTGATTATTTCTTCACCCCCTAATTTTCACCAGTGCAATCTTTCGTAACCTTTTGTTTACCATGGATAATTTTAAAATGCCCGTATTGATTATATCCTGGAGATATTAATATTATTTTATTGTTAGAATAATTATTTTTCTTTTAATGGAAACTGATAGAAACTTATATTTGAAACATTTTTTTAACCTTTGCATACCTGGAGGTAAAAATCTCGTATCACCCAAAGGGGGTCACTAGGGTCCCCCATTTACTGCTGAGCTTTAATATTCCTTTTGCCGAGGAAAACTCAGATATTAGTTAAATTTTTTAATATACCTGGTAAATGGTAAAAAAGATACGTAGTAAAACATTGAGCGTAACTCAAATACATATTATTGTGGCCCTTTCCAGTGTCCGCACTCGCGGTTTGTTTGTAGAGAGGAATTTAAAAAAATTAATTTGTATCAGGACATGAGAGGGTAGAGTAATTTCGTCGGAATTGAATAGGTGTTATTTAATTTGTAAAATATATGTAAAAATTTTTTAATTACATATCGGTTGCCAAATAGTTTTGCAACGATTACGTAAATTATAAAATATTTGATGTAAAAAGACAACTTTGATATTGCACAAAACTGAGATCTTTGGGGATGTGTATTAACCAGTAGCGGTTCTTCCCTTAGGTCAGTTGGTGTTTGACCCCCCCAAAATTATAAGACAATAATAATAAACTAGCAGTTAAAAACCCGCTCAGCAGGTTTAACTGCTAGGCCCTGCGGGCGGCACTTGCTTGGCCTTTGCCCATTTTAAGTGATACTAACAACAGTTACATTTAATAGATAGATATTAGGTCATTCACAGAGAGAGGGTGAGTATATATTGTTAAAACACGAAACAAGAAGGAGTTAATGAATAATAACATGCTAAATTTACGCATAATAAGAATGACAGTTGTTTGAATAAATGAAATTTTACGTATTTGTGATGGATTATTTCAAATGAAACACTATTATTGACTACATGTCTACAACTGATATTAACTGTTATCGTACCTAATATAATTAGCTCATAGGAGACTTGCAGTGCTTAAATATGTGTTACAACCGTCAATGTCTATAAGTTGAATCAATATCGTATAGTTTGTCACAATTAAAGATAGTTATAACAAAGTTGACTGAAATAATAGATTATTACATATTGATTAATTGTACCCGTGTTTATGAATAAAAGGAGGGTAATTGTGCGATGAGATTAGCAGTCGGTTTAATTAAAAGGTGTTAATTTTATTCCAACTGGTGGTAATTCTTTACCTACAACTGTTACTGTATCTTATAAAGTTTAAAGTTAGATTATATATACACCTTCATCAGGAGAGTAAAAATCTATATATAAAGCTAGATTATTACAATATAGTGCCCCTGAGGTGATATCTCACAAAAGCGGCGCTATGCAAATTGTCCAATAAATATAATGTTTACATTTTATCGTGTATACACCGAAGTCAAAAATTAAATATAGATTGCAATTGGAAAGAAGAAGTGGAAGGAGGGGGGAGGGGTAAGAGTAGGCTGGGTTTATAAGAATTAGGAATTACAATATCGTTAGACGGGAAAGACCATTTAAGTGGGAAAATATTCAAAAGAGAGTTTATAAAAAAAATCTTGTTACTTATATCTACTTTTATATTAACATGTTTCCTAATTTCTAAAATTTCAAAATTATTTATTTGCGATGCTTTATATTGTGTGTGAAGTATTTTAAGACGTACGAACAAAACAAATAGCATATAACCATAAAACAATATATTCATAAGACAAATAGCATTTAATAACGGTTATTCTAATAAATCGATAGTTGAAATACTAAATAAAAAAATTAAATATATTCTCTTCAAACGGTATTTCTAAAGATAGAAATAAACAATGGCGTAGAATTCTGTTTGTGGATAACGATACTTCTAAAATTATATATAAAAACAATCCTGGTACTATTCAACTGGCGTTTTACACTAATAACGATGAAGAAATATATTCTTAATAATAAAGATCAAACAAAAAAATCAGGAGTTTAAAAACTCAATTGGGATGATTGTAATTTCTTTTACAAAGGTAGAACCAATAGAAACTTTTAAGTCAGAACTAAAGAATATCTCGGAGCTCTAAATGGAAATAGTGAATCTGAGTTTGCAAATCATCTTTTGAATAATGATCACACTTTCGATAAAAATTCAGGTCTTAAAATACTTCACTCAGGATATAAAGCATCGCAAATAAATAATTTTGAAATTTTAGAAATTAGAAAACATGTCAATATAAAATCAGATATAATTAATAAGCAAAAAAAAATTATAAATAATAATGAAAAATGCCATTACAAAGTGATAAGCTTCCAGAAGAAATCTTCTTATTAAACGCTTGTTAATGGTCAAGTAGTCAAGTATTGTAAGCTGCATATTTAAATATTCGCGCCAGTCATTTGGTTCGTTTTTATACCGCCAGACGTGCGCTCTGTCGGCCATCTATAGCCGTGTGTATCGGCCATATTGAAGGAACGCGTGATTTTTTATAAACGTCAAACATATCACGTAACTGTGGATAATTTTCGTTGTAATGTAATTAATCCAATGGATTATGAACTTTCAAAAACATATATTCTTCGATATTATCCAAAAATTATATGAGCAGAAACAATGCTTTTGAAGAAATCTGGTGATCCTATTTTAGTATGAAATCGGGTCTTAATTTTCAAGTTAGCGGAATTTACACGAAACAGTCAATTTGAATTTGACCAATCAGAGGGCCTACATCGTCCAGACGATCGCGTAATAATACTATCAGATTATGTGCATCAAAAAAACTGGTCTTATTCTTAATTTATTTTAAATATACCGCGAAACGAGACGAAACGATAAGCGGTGAGTGACGAGCAGTGACATCTGTTGTCTCTAATAGAAGTTGAAGTTGTTCATTCACAAGTCCACACCATTGGTTGGGTCAATTTAAAGAATGTCCCCTTTTCCATATTCTGTCCCTATGCACGCCATAGAATAAACGAGTTGGTACTACGTCTTTCGTCTAAGTAAAAATTAGGTACCGAAGAAAGCTTAGGGACTCTTAGGTCATGGCCGTGAGGGAGACAGTACAGTGAATATTATATGTTTTAAAGAAATGGTCACATAAACATATGTCGGTTTTTCATTTTACACGCTTGTTGTGTGTGGAACATTGGTTGTTTTTCAATTCCTTCGAACCCAGTATCTTTGGATACTGGGGACGGGCGTTTCAAACATTTATTTTATTTACTTTAATGTTGTGCACAACTACATTAAAACGTAATCTCTTAAAAATAATTTGTCATAAGTACATGGATTGCCTAGTTATTTATAATTTACTATATTAACTTAATATGTATTTAGAGTCGCGGACTTACAAATCGATATAGATAATAATGTATGGGCATTTTTCACAATATCAAATAAAGATTAGTCGCACATTTTTTTCAAATGACCTACCACGCCTGGATCCTTAGAGCCGCCTCTGTTATTTACCCTCCCACCAGTGGAGGAAGGATACATAACCCTCTAAAAATACTTTGGAATTTTTCACTTTATTAAATGTTCTTTTTATCTTCTTTTCCCAAAATTAAATAATTGTTGATGGCCATTGATTTATCTAGATTTTTAAATAAGAATAATAGTGTTAAATGCTGGCAAGTAATATTTTTTTCTCGATGATTTATTATCATCTAAAGTCGGTTTATTTATATTCATATTGTATTGTAACAGTTGAATTATTTAATCTAACCTAGTTTTCTCGCTGTTCAACAAAAAATTAGGGTGCACACCGAGTAGCGTGATATCTAGAAACTATTTAATTATGATGCTCTACTTAAAATTAACTATACTGATCTTTGATCTATGACAATACTAAGCAAACCATAAGATACAATTATTGTACATTTTGCCAACATAAATATAAAACTTATTGTTAGTGATGATTGATTGCCTTTTGATTAAAATATCTTTTGACGGCCGGCGTGGTCTAGTGGTATACGCTTTTGACTACAGATCCGAAGGTCGCGGGTTCGAACCCGGCGTGCGCAAATAAATTTTATTTGATTAATTTGTGTTATTTCACAATTAATTAATTTAAAATAATATATAGTATATTTGCGGCACGTTCCAGAGTGGAAGATACTCTCAGTATCGCCCTGGTGTAAGACCACCATTCAGAATTGAAACGTTGCTTGAAATGGCTTTAGCCGTGTTTGGTGACCAGATTTGATTAGCCAGGTACTTCCCCACCTTCCTCTTCCCCATCTCCCTCCCCTCCCCAATATACCCTCAGCCTCACAACATACCCCAATTGGGGATGCCATAGTCTCTGGCTCCAGACGGGAGCAGTTGGGACTCTTGTGCGGTATTACTGTAAAAAAAAAAAAAAAAAAAAAATCTAGATAAAAAATTAAATTAAAATTTTCTTCTCCTTTTCAACATTGCCTCTCTCCTTGGTATGGAGATACTCTATACCAATATTACAATTATTGAATTATAAATACGTTCAATTGACTCAGCAGAAACGGACGGTTTCGTTTGATAGATTCCCCCATAGACATATGAATATTAGTAGACCTGCCCTAAGTGATTAAAAGCGTATTATCCCCACTCCCCATACCGGTTCCATTGGAGCCGGCTGGGCTCGCGTATGGCCTCAAGTGAATTTTGAAAACGTGACGTCATCATTCTTGTGCGAACTATGGTCGAGGCATCATCGGTTCATTTTACGAAATAACACGGCAAAATGTTGACTTGTACTATGAAAACTTGTAAAAATAGATGTGAAAAAGAGAATAAACCCAATTGTCGTATTACATTCCATATATAAGCATTATTTCACTTTATTTTAAGCATATTCACATCGTATAATATAGATCAGTTTTAGAAACATATACTATCACATCGAGAAACGTCTGGACGCGAAACACAAAGCTGGTTGGTTGCTGGGAAGTAAATTATGAACATTTATAAAAGTGTCTTAACTAAATACTTAAACGAAATATTCGACTCTGAAAATAGAACCGAATTTTTTTGCCGAATTTGGACTTCGCAAATTTGTTCATAACGTGGCGAGTAATTTGCGCTTCCATGTAAAAATGTCTATTCATTCAAAAGCAGATTTTACTTTTAAGAAGTAAATGGTGATATTATAATGCGAGATGCCTATTTACTGATTGATTTATTGACGAATCACAGTCAGCCTTACGCCCTTCGTTCTTCAACAGTTGATTTTACCCCTCGCGATTATCTTCTCGTCTATTAATTCCTATGTCTGTGGATTCCCCTATCGAAACGATTGATGGGGATTTTACTGTATTAATATATTTTTTCATCCTGAAAAGGGTGCGGCTGTGATAAAAATATTTGACTTTAACGACCTTCACATTTTTAGCATTTTTTTCCAGATTTGAATGTTCTCTCATTATTCCCTGATGGAGTCACTATTTAGTACTGAAATGTTGCATAAAATGGCTTCAAATAATGTTTAGTTCAAATTCTTTTTTTTTCCCTTCTACTTTGCTCTTCTCTAACTTCCTTCCACATCACCACATTTCCCGACCGAATGTCGTAATCCCACTGGCTCTGGTGTCTTGTGTCACGCTAGATAAGAAATAAAAACTTTTTTTAATGCTCCGCCACATTGTTAGTCTGGTACAAATCAAGATAAAAGTATAAATACTGCTTATCTCTAACTAAAAAGCGTATATAGATAGATTTAATCGTTTAAAATGCATTAAACCCTCAGGCTAATTTGTTAGGTTTTGCGAACAAACAGCTATTATCCATAGAGTCAATTTGTTCACTTTTGGAAACAGCCTGTATGGTCTCATAGAAATCCTCGTATCTCCCTTCCTATCATGATGATAAATATGAACTAAACAGTGTTAGAATGAAATAACACCACATTTATATTCAAATCCAGAAGTTAACCACAGAAGAACGTATATAAAGGTTCTGACCGCAATTTAAGAAAACAATTTTTTCTTAATTAGTTTTATATGAAACAACAAATAAGTGAGGTGGCAACAATGTTTATAATATATCTGTCCAGTAAAATATGTATTTTAATTTGTTATCAGTAATTTTAGTTCAGTGTTTTGACGAAAAATTTTAAGGTGAGACATTTTAAAAAATTTTATGTTAGATTTCGAAATTATCAAAAATTATATGTTTATTTCTAATAATTAAATGTGAAAGCGTATTTCATCGCTTTTCAAAAAAAAATTTAGTTATCGGATACGTTCAGAAACATTAAATTTAAAAACTAAACATATTGTAGCAAAAAAATTACTTCCGGTTACAATATCCAACGATACAGATAATAAAAGTGGTGAAATTTTATCTTTGAAACAAAATAGGTATTTATCTGGTATCAAGATAAGATTTCTGAAAAATATATGTAATAATATAATAGGCTTAAGTTAAGTTATTTATAGGTATTATTCATATGAGATTCGAAACAGGTAAAGAATTTTTTTTTTGAAGCAAAAAACACAAAAACCAATATGATTTAAAATGAGATACGGAGAAGTATTGAAATAAAGTTGTAAACCTAATAAATATTAGTAAGATAACCATTGATAAGGTATATCATATTTGTAATTTCACAGACTTTTTGCACCTAGATTCAAAGCAATTAAACACATCTTCCAATTAGAGTTTAAATTAATACATTAATGGAATTCTATATTTATCTTGTTGCTATGCAAATATTGCTTGTCTAGAGGTCCATGTCTCCGGACAATGATAACAATAGTGTGACAAGAGGCACCAGTAAATGCAAAACATGTTTGTATCACTTCTTTGCACAACACATTACCCTTGATTGTATTAAACCCAGAGGTTCAAGAAAAGGTGAACAACGGCATCAACAATAGTTATTAATGGCATGAATACTAGTACACAAGAATCCCAACTGCTCCCAACCGTCAGGAGACAGTGGCATCCCCAGTAAGGAATTTGAGTCCATTTAAAAAAAAATTATCAATGTTTACATTCAAACTTAAATATTTAGATGAATCAAAAGGGAAGATAGGACAGAGAACTAGGTCCAGTGGACAAATTTGTGATTTAATGCGTTTAGAATCGAATACAAGTCCATCGGTTAGATAAGCTGTCATCGGCTGACAAACACGTCGCTTTAGGCTTTTTTCGTGAAAAAAAATGCCTTCCTGTGATTTTGAGATGTGCACAAATCATTCTCGAGCAAAAATGAGTCATTAATTCTGAGAGTAAAAATATAGAAATATTCAGAATCGTTTTTTTTTTTGGTTTACATTACTACATTACTCTATTACTCTACATTACTATATTACTCTACATTACTCTACATTACTACATTACTCTACATTACTACATTACTCTACATTACTACATTACTCTACATTACTACATTACTCTACATTACTACATTATTCTACATTACTACATAACTCTACATTACTACATTACTCTACATTACTTCATTATTCTACATTACTACATTATTCTACATTACTACATTACTCTACATAGTCTACATTTCCACATTACTCTACGTGAACATGAACATGTTTTTCTAAATATTTAAATATTTTTTTATTCAAATTCCTTATTGGGGTATGTTGTGAGGTTGAAGGTAGGGGGGGGGAGGAGGACAAGTATTAACCTATTCGGATCTGGTCACCAAACACCACTAAAACCATTTCAAGCACCGTTTCCATTCTAAATAATGGTCTTTCACCACGGCAATGCTGAAAGTTTCTGCCACTCTGTGGAACGTGCCGCAAATATACTACATATTATTTTTAATTAACAAATTATGAAATGAACACAAATTAATGAAATAAATTAAATACAATTTTCATAGGTGTACAGACTCAAAGAGTAGTTTGAATGCTAGAAACAGTCTGGGAAGACTTGAAACTTTAACCCGAGCCATTCGTAACCTCGGCTAAAATAAAACTTACTTGCGCACGCCGGGACTTGAATCCGAGACTTTCGGATTTGTCCGAGGATGACCGTCAAACGTTACACTGACAACAATTGAAAAAAACTCCGATGCCGCAATCGTCAACTGTTGAATTTAAATGACGCCGACGTTGACGAGAACTCTAATAATAAGTAACGATCCTAATAATCCAAACGTTAGGAAATTCTAACTGTTGGGGCTGTTTGGATATTGGATAAGAAAATCCACAAAGATGTCTAGTATGAAGATAAATAACCAAAAGACCATAATAATGTTCACAAAGTATAAACTGTTATACTTTGTACTTATTATACAACACATAGGACTGTGTTGTTTTGAATTACATTAATTTGTAATTGCTGGTGTTATCAATTATTTTCCACTGTTGATGCAAATCAATAGTGTTGAGCGACATGTGATGGTTCATGGCCATCTTTATGGAAGTTCAATCGGGTATTAAAAAGTGAGAAAAAAACTCCGTGTCACTGCACAATGTATTGATTTCAGCAGTTCATTAAAACTCTTTGGCTAATGAATATTATGTCCTAGGTTATGAAATATTGTTATGCGAAAATCACAATTTACGCAAGAAACTGTTAATTTAAAAAAAATTGTTTTCTGTGATGAACTTGTACTTTAATAACAACTATAATCACAGAAAAAAAACTAACAGTACAAATTTGGTGTAAGGCACGTATGGGATTCATTTCTGACTCGCTCTTGGGTGGTGTCATTCAGACGGATGGATTTTTCAGTGCGGAATTTGAATGGCGCGCTATTTAAAGTGAGATAAAATTATAATACTAATTTGAATGTTTTTTATGGGAGAGATCACTGCACAAACGTAACTCAAGCCTCGAAAGAACATTACTAGCCACACACATCGTATTCTGACCATATATTATAAATGTATTTTTCGACCGGTCGGTGGCCGAGTTGACATCGCGCTTGTGTCCCACTCAGACGTAATGTGTTCAATTCCTCGGCTGGCTAAGTCCTCCATCACAACACAAGCAACATTTTCAGCTTACTGTGGTGGTAGTAGGAGATTTTCAAATATTGTCAGGTTATTCGTAACCCGGGAATGTTTGTCTTTCTTTTAAAAATAAAAAAAATAAATCTTTTTTTTTCTGTCCAAAAAACTAAAATCCAAACAATTGTCTTAGTACATGATTACCAATTGGCGGGATTTTTTCGTTGAGAGTTGGAGTTAAAAGATTATTGTAATAAAACAATAATAACTTACCATTTTATCACCATGATTTTATTTAATTTAGTTTCGCTTAACACAAGCATCATCAGGGTAAAAAATTAAACTTATAATTAAAAAGAAAAATAAATTTATTGTATAAACAGCATAAAAAGTGAAGTGAAAGTTTTCTTACTAATTTCCTACACAAAAGGAATGTATTTTCTAAATATCGAATCCTTTCAAAATTATGCACGTTTCGAGTCAAAATGTTTTGGTAATTTTTTTTATTAACATTCTCATATTTGATACTAAAATTTCATTATTTAGAAATGTCAATGTTTATTTGAAATGCAAGCATCTCAAAGATGATTTTATCTAGTTTATAAAATGGTATTTCTTTTTAGGACAACTTCAAAAATAAGAAATATATAGCACATTTAAAATACCTCGAAGCATTCTGAAATTCCATGAAATTTAAAAATGTCATTGGGACTTATTTGTTTTGATATTTTAAAGCCTGAAGGTTTAAAGAAAAACGCCGCTGGCGATGACGTCATCTGGCTAGTTATATTTTGACTAGTACTAATGGATAAGAAGGTCGAAGCAGCCAACGTCTCTGCCCTTTGCTGTTGTTTTGCATATATTAAAGATAAGCTCTGCCCTAACCCGTCTCCCTAGCCTAACCCTCGTGGGAGCAATAACATGTCATTTACTGCGCCGTTATCAATTTCTAAACATTCTTATTGTTTGATAAAAAAAACATTTTTAATAACAATAACATGTCATTATTTTTTTCCTTTCTTTTCAATGTTAACAATGGAATACCAGGATCAAAATAGAAATAAATATCTCAAACTTATTATTTTTTATTAAACTGGCGAGAGTGGTATGAAGATAAGAATTTTTTAATGTATGAATACTTAGTAGGTGAAATCAAGTAGGTACCTACTTTTTAATGACCTTTGTGGCAGATTATTTAACTCCTTAGTTATAGGCCCAGAGGTCACAGGATCAATATCTGACCTGCCCTTGAGGGCAAATAATTAATAAGAATGGAAGATACTTTGTATTGCGTTGCTGAGTGACCACTTTGGAATCGTGAGGCACTTTTCAACCAACTTCCCTCATTTTCTTCCCCTTTACCACTTCCTTCAGTCTCTCAACGACCCAAATTCGTGTGCCAATTTGAAAGGTCAATAATTATTAGAAGAATTTTTTTTTTTTTTTTTGAGGTTTTTGTAGTTACCTAGTACCTTTTTTTACTTACTTCTTTTGTCGTATTGTTATATTATACACTTATTGAACTCCTTTGTACAACTTTCTATGATAATGTATGTACATACTCATAGTGTACCTACTTATCAGCTTGAGCGATAGCTACCCGACTTTAGGTAGGTGATTTTCTTAAATTAAAATGAATTATGAATTTAAAAAAAAAGCTGAAAATGTTGGATATGCAGTTCATTTGTTTTCGTATTAATACATGTAGGGGTATGATAATAATTGAATCGATTGACGAAAATCTCCATGGCTCGAGTGGTTATAGGTATATTATCTTGTGTACTCTTTTTATTATATTATTGTACTACACACTTATTATACTCCTTTGTGCAACTTACCTATAATGATGTATCTACGTGTAAAAGCCTTCCGAGGCGTGAATAAATAAATAATAAGAAATATTTTTTAATGGGTTTTTAACTAGTTATGACCAATGCATGGATTTCACTATCCACAAGTTTTGTGGTGAAAAAAGTGTAGGTTGCCTGGACATGTTAACTTACATTGGAATTTTAAAAATATTTACACAAATAGAATAGAAACTTAGGCAAAGTGTTTGTAATATTTGATTTTGTTTTATGAAAAGTCGTAATACGCAGTTTACGAGTTTGACTTATTGATATCCAAAAGACAAAGGCTGAATACACAAAGTCTTTGAGACATATATCCTCGAAATGCATAAATCTAACGAGGCGTGTTTTGATTGCAGAGGGTGTACTACCTGTCCCTGGAGTACTACATGGGCCGCTCCCTGCAGAACACCATGATCAACCTGGGCATCCAGGGCTCCTGCGACGAGGCCCTGTACCAGCTGGGTCTGGACATTGAGGAGCTGGAATCGCTGGAGGAGGACGCCGGCCTGGGCAACGGGGGCCTCGGCCGCTTGGCTGCCTGTTTCCTTGACTCCATGGCCACCCTGGGCATGGCTGCCTATGGCTATGGTAATTACTGATATCTGCCTAACTCACTATATGTCTCACCATGTCTCCACAGTACAAACACTCCTCATTACTCACTACTATTATACGAACTCTTTAACCTTTATTTACTCGGCTCATATGTGATGCTGATGATGATGTTGTGTGCTTTATGTGATCACTCAGCTGCTATCCCCATGTGATATTGTGTCAAATTTGGTTCCACGATTTTTGGCATATTATGGAAAGTGTGCAAAAATATTTCGAGCGATCACTTGTCATAAAATGCCTAATTTATAGAACCTAAAAATATAGGATAAACAGCGAAATATAGATATATAAATAAATAATATGGTAAATGTACACAACCAATCGCTCGAGTGGTTAAAAAGTGAAATGCAGTCATTAAAAGCGATGAAAAAAATAACTTTATATAATTTTTTATTATTTGATTCCCTCGATTGTGCCAACTTCTTCTTACATTTACTTGTATCACTATGTATATTGAAGATAGTGAAACGATACCTTATAAGCGATTAAATACATATTTACTTTTGAGAAGAGTGACAAAACTCGTCTATATGCTCTGTGATAGAATTACTTAACAAGAAAAAATGAACTAAATAGTAGGAAGATTACCCATATGTGTCTAGAATATACACAGTGAAATATTCCCAAGTTATCATTAGTTGAAAATAGTTCACAGAGTAAATATGAGATGGGCTTCACAACTATTTTGGGAGCAATGTCTAATTTTGGATTATGTTAGGTCCAATGAATGGTAAATGCCGGTAGTATTATTGTCCAATTTTTAGGTTAAATTAAGATAAAAAAACATGCCAAATCTTCAATATTACGTATTACCTTTTGCAATAAATATTAAATACTTCTTTTTTTTGTATTTCTTTGGCATTCACTATGTAACAATTTCTAGACATTTTTTGTTTTTAATGAGTTTTTATTATTCACAATGTACATTTGTTACGTATAATTTTTTTATAAAATTAGCGACCGGTTTCGACACGTCCGTGTCATTAACTAGCTATTTTAAAATAGCTAGTTAAAATAGCTAGTTAATGACACGGACGTGTCGAAACCGGTCGCTAATTTTATAAAAAAATTATACGTAACAAATGTACATTGTGAATAATAAAAACTCATTAAAAACAAAAAAAATTAAATACTTCATTAACAACCTTTTTTTCAATAGAAAACAACATTATTGTTGGCTCTTTTGTCGTAATTAATTTGCAATAAAATTTATCTCATGGTATAAACCAAATTTACAAATCCTACCCAAAATGAAATGTAAATTTGAATTAATTCTCAGAATCACACTATTTTTACTTAAATAAATAAATCAATCATTCGTCAACAGAATTGTCAAAAGTCTAGCCAAATATTTTTTGTAAAATAAAACACGAGATTGAACACATTCTCACCAGAATAATATTATGATGTAACCATCATAAATGGCATAACAAGCACAAGTAGCCTCACAACAAGCAAATTCGAAAACACATGCAGGGGGTCAAAAAAAGAAGAGAAGAACCATCTGCAGTCATTGAGTTATATAAGTAGAGTGTGCATTCCCTGTAAAATATTGTTCCCGCACGGGAAGTAGGAAGGGGGGTTGAGGCAACTGTTGATGTCGCCCGAATCCTCTCCAATGCTCAACGAATGAAGAAGCCTGTGACTAGCCACGTAACATGAAGTTATCGGCGTACCAAATTCAAGTGCTCTGGGTGCACACACACAGTTCTGTTTTTAACATCAAAAGAGCCATTTTACACAAATATTGATTATGGTTAAACCTTATTCATCCTCGGTGAGGATATAATTATATCTATTTGTTACAACAACAAGAGAAAATACTAAAACACTTATTATTATTTACCAATTAAAGAATACACTATTATTCTTTCCATCTTTTCCAGAGCGACTTTTACAGTATATTAGCGTACATGTTGGCATTTTGCAGTTATCGCTGGAGACCTGTACCCGGCGAGCTCTCGAAACCAACTGAAGCCCGTGATAACTACTACCGTGATAATTACTAGCCCTAAATTGTTGCCCATATTTAGAACGCTCGAAAGAGATAGTGTGCAAGCAGGAATAATTGAAGGGAATGTGGTGATGATCTGGCTTGTAGTCACACAGACCATCAGGGAAATTAATTCCCTATGAAAAAATTGGTTGATTATTAAATTCACTCTACAGGAGAAGTAACAACTTATAATCCAGCCACCAAATACATAAAAAAACAGAAGACTCACCAAAAAAAACACTCGCATTGAGTTCGGCAGCGGACTGGTGATCGGCACAATAATATTTTCATTCGCACTACGAAATTATAATCTGTCACCACCAGCTCTCAAGAGAGTGGAATTTAGAATAATAAAAGAATCAACACATTGTAATTCTAAAGTACTGCGACATTATTGTGACAAAAAATATTTTAATCCTTTAGTCTTAAATCGACCTCTTTTGACAAACGATATAATTCGGATGAATCCATCTGATTAATGCAAAGATGACTGTAATTCATTATCACTCACCTGCAGAGCAAAATCTATACGAAACTGACCAGAGATGTCTCTTCTGTCCACTATTTTTAATTTTTAATTTTAAAATTTTATTTCAAACTAATTTTAAGTCTACTGCTTCTCCAGAATGCTTGCAGACATTTTCGTCAGTCGGTTCCTACAATACATGCTCTTTATTACAAACATCACAATATAATATACCTCAATGTGTGCAGTCTTAATAATTTATTTTATTTGTTTGTCCAGGAATCAGGTACGAGTATGGAATCTTCGCCCAGAAGATCCAAAACGGGGAGCAGACCGAGGAACCTGATGATTGGCTTCGGTACGGAAACCCATGGGAGAAGGCTCGTCCGGAGTTCATGCTCCCCGTGAACTTCTATGGTCGAGTTGAAGACACCCCGCAGGGCCGCAAGTGGGTCGACACCCAGGTACCCATCATAATAATTAAACAAATTATTTTACCGGTTTCAATTTATTCGGGATATCTTCAATCCGGTATACAGATACCGATCGTTTCATTTATCCGCTTTATTTTACGCTCTTGGCATTCCACATAATGTTGTTGAGATTTTCTTGTGACTGTTGCCAAAAGTAATAAATTACGAAAGGGGACAACTGCTAGATCTCGAATAGATGGCTGATCTCGATCTACGTGCTAAGTATTTAACACTGAAAGTCACTCAAGGGGAAAATTATATATTTTCTTGTTTTCTCTTCCCAACACGGGTCTATTATCTCAGGCCGATTATCGCAAATATGTATGACAATAGAAGAAAGACAGTCAATATTTCTTATTGAAACTGAAACAATTTCTCCAAGAAAGTACTTAATATCTATAATGGAAATGTATCCACCTTTTTGTCTATCCAAGTTGGTTGGAATTAATACCATACAATAACTAAACCCACCCCGCTTGTATAAAGTGTTGAATAACATTCTGCAATAATGTTTCCATTATTAATTAATGCTGTACATTTCTACAACATTGTATCTGTACATGTTTCAATTCACATGTACATGAATATAATGTCCGTGCCTAATGGCGTTACCTTGAATATAATGTCCGTGCCTAATGGCGTTACCTTGAATATGATGTCCTTGCCTAATGGCGGTACCTTGAATATGATGTCCTTGCCTAATGGCGGTACCTTGAATATGATGTCGGTGCCTAATGGCGGTACCTTGAATATGATGAATGGTTGCTTATTATGATAGCTTCTAATTGTTTTGTAAAATGTTTCCTTTAACTCTCGGGCACGCACGTGTGTGAAAAATTGGCCCCGGGCGCTCAGTAAACTGTAAACAGTACTCATAAGTCGTGAGGGTGGGGTGACGGGAACCTTTTGGGACCACGCAGTTCAGTACCATAGTTGATGACCTCGAGGAAGATAGATCCTGCGGTCATGTTTATTCTATTTTTAATCCGTTTATTATATTAAAACAACCCGTCATACCTATGTTAGGACGGGTTGTTTCAAAGAATTTTAATAATTCATCAAGTTATTATCAAAGTACTGTGAAACAATAACAAAAATAATGACAGAACTTAAATTTCAACTTTGAAATTTGATGAATGGTTTAAATTCTGTGAATCAACCCATCCTTACTGTTTATGTACCATTTTTCTGTTCATTAGCATTTAAAAAAGCATAATTAAGTTATTTTCTTCAAAATTCCGTTAATGTTTCCCATTTCATAAACAAAAAGTGCAAAGTTAGGGCATTTAAAAAATAATAAAACAAGTTTTATAAAAATGCAGCCAAATTGCCGCCAGGTACCCTAAAAATGCAATTTAATAAAGTAATGGATAGCATGTTGACTGTGCCCTCGGCTAGTGCTGGAAGACCAATGATGGCTAATGATGATGTGTTGTCATAGGTTGTGTTTGCCATGCCGTACGACAGTCCCATCCCCGGATACCGCAACAACGTCGTCAACACCCTCCGTCTCTGGTCCGCCAAGAGTCCCATCGACTTTAACCTCAAGTTCTGTGAGTAAATCCATATTGCTATGTGCTTGTCTCTTCTCTTCTCACTGCCCCAAGGCTACATTAAATAAGGAATAATATGAATGCATAATCAGTGTTATTTTCTAAAGTTATTTATATTATGCCGTGTCAATCTGCATTACAATGTTGATTTAAATATTGACTTGATAATTATTACATAATATATTATGAGAATATATAATTGAGTTCTGTAATTAATTCATCAAATCTGCTAATGATAATATGTCGTTACTCATATTATAACATCCCTGCATATCTCAAAAAATATGTAATAACTTTTTTCAACTTTCTTTTAAGGGGAAGCTACAAGCCAAAAATGTGTATATTCTTGGTATACCTTATATCGTAGGTAATAGGCATTAAAATCGCTTGACAAACGGAGTCTAGAAATGTTCGATTTCAAGCAAAAAACTGTTTTTTTATTTATTTTGTAAATAATTTTATAAGAAAGCAAAAAAGTTAATCAAGTGAAACTGTCACAGATAATCTTAGCTATAATACTGTATTTTTTTAAAGTTGTTTCCTTTATGCGTTCATACATTTCTATTGAAGAAATATTTTTTTTAGTTTGCATTTATATTTTTTATTGAGTAATTTATTTTTTTATTTGTATTCTACTCAAGCGAAGCGATAGGAAAACTTTCAATTTATCTGAAGGATATATTTTGGTATTCATAATGTACACCAATTCGTTGTAAAGATTAATCAAAAAAGTGATTTGGCATTAAGCTTCGCCTTAAAACTACACTTGCGCCATAGTTTGAATCGACAAAACAAATGTTTTTACCAATCACCGCTCCTTTTGTACAAAGTTTGGTAACAATGCGTATCACAGAATTAAAAATTAATAAGTAAAAAATATTAAAGAAAGTCAAAAAAGGTAATTTCGTATTTTTTGAGTATATTTATAATTTTTTGTGGGTAAAAAAATAATGACTAAATGGTAAGATAAATAATATGATTTTGTTGGTTGCAGTCAATGATGGTGATTACATCCAGGCTGTGCTGGACCGTAACCAGGCTGAGAACATTAGCAGGGTTCTATACCCCAATGACAACTTCTTTGAAGGCAGGGAACTCCGTCTGAAGCAGGAATACTTCATGGTGGCTGCCACCCTTCAAGTAAGTTGCTCTTTCACTACCAATTTTACTACAATAAGTATGTCCGTGAACTTTTCTCTTTACCGTGTTCTGACTTGTAACTCCTTTACAGGATATTATCCGGCGCTTCAAGTCATCCAAGTTCGGGTCTCGCGAGCCAATCAGGACCTCCTTCTCCACTTTCCCCGAGAAGGTGGCCATCCAGCTCAATGACACCCATCCTTCCCTGGCTGTAGCTGAGCTCATGAGGGTGCTGATGGACGTGGAGGGACTCGGCTGGACCGAGGCTTGGGACCTCACCGTGCAGACCTGCGCCTACACCAACCACACCGTGCTCCCAGAGGCCCTGGAGCGCTGGCCCGTCTCCCTCATGGAGAACATCCTGCCCCGCCACATGCAGATCATCTACCAGATCAACCACAACCACCTGGAGGCCGTGTCTAAGCGCTGGCCCGGAGATGCCGATCGCATGCGTCGCATGTCCCTCATTGAGGAAGACGGAGACAAGCGTGTCAACATGGCCAATCTCGCTATCGTCGGCTCCCACGCTGTCAACGGAGTGGCGCGCATCCACTCCGAGATCATCAAGGACGATCTGTTCAAGGACTTCTTCGAGATGTTCCCTGAGAGGTTCCAGAACAAAACCAATGGCATCACTCCCCGTCGTTGGCTGCTTCTCTGCAACCCCGGCCTGTCCGACCTCATCTGCGAGAAGATCGGAGAAGACTGGACCGTGCATCTGGAGCAGCTGGAGCAGCTCAAGCGCTGGGCCACCGACCCCAACTTCCAGCGCGCTGTCATGACGGTGAAGCAGGAGAACAAGCTGCGCCTCGCCGCCTTGCTGGAGCGTGACTATGGCGTACGTGTCAACCCTGCCTCCATGTTTGACATCCAGGTCAAGCGCATCCACGAGTACAAGCGCCAGCTGCTCAACTGCCTGCACATCATTACCCTGTACAACCGCATCAAGCGCGACCCCCACGGAAACCACTGCCCCCGTACTATCATGATCGGAGGCAAGGCCGCTCCCGGCTACCACATTGCCAAGCAGATCATCCGCCTCATCTGCTCTGTGGGGGCCACCGTCAACTCCGACCCCATTGTGGGAGACCGCCTTAAGGTGGTGTTCTTGGAGAACTACCGCGTCACACTGGCAGAACAGATCATCCCAGCCGCCGATTTGTCGGAGCAGATCTCCACGGCCGGCACGGAAGCTTCTGGAACTGGTAATATGAAATTCATGCTCAACGGCGCCCTCACCATTGGAACGCTGGACGGAGCCAACGTTGAAATGGCTGAGGAGATGGGACAAGAGAACATGTTCATCTTCGGCATGACAGTGGAGGAAGTGGAGGCCCTGAAGAGGCGCGGCTACGACGCCCACTCCTACTACAACTCCAACCCTGAGATCCGTCAGTGCGTGGACCAGATCCAGGGTGGCTACTTCAGCCCCGGCAACCCCCAGCAGTTCCAGGACCTCGTAGACATCCTGATGAAGTACGATCGCTACTTCCTGTTTGCCGACTTTGAGGCCTACATTAAGAAGCAGGACGAAGTCAGCCAGATCTACCAGGACCCGACCAAGTGGGCGGAGATGTGTATCCACAACATCGCCTCATCTGGCAAGTTCTCCAGCGATCGTACGATCTGTGATTATGCCACCGAGATCTGGGGAGTCAAGCCCACCTGGGACAAGCTTCCCGACCCCCACGAGTCCGTGTCCAGCTCCTAAGCACTAGGCCCCGAACCACTGGGCTGGCTACTGGCCCCGGAGCACACTCCTCCACCTGCCGCTTCTACCAACACTAACACCGAGCTTGGGACTCGTAATCTCGCAGACTGCGTGTGCCATAAATATCCCAATTACTCTATTACTTGTTATAAATATCTTTATCTTAAACCTGCGATGGCAATTGCAATTGAGAATTTATTATAAAATTATTTAAATTTGTCTTTTGACACAATCTTTGTTATTATTATATCTGTGTTCATTTTTTTTATAATTGTACTTGAATTTAATGTTTATTTAAAAAAATTGACTAATGTCTCCGTATTATGTAGTCGTATTCAATAGATAAAATAAAAATTATAATAAAAAAATAAATTATCTCTCGCTTGAATAAATTAGATTGTGGTGATTTACACCTTCTCCTTAGAGATTCATATATTAATGTCTTATTAGATAACATTTATCTTAATGGCAACTTAGATATATTAACCTTTGAATCGAATCACTTATTCAACCCGTAATATGTAATAGTATTTGAAGAATTATGTCCAATTTGTGTATATTGAAAAATTCACCTGTCTCCATGACAATGCAAATCACAATTTATTTTTTAAGAAATAAAACAAGTTTGACTCTGGGTCAACATAATATTATATATATTTTAAGGTAACAATTTATAATCTGCACTGCAGTATTTCCATAGAATTGTCCCATTGGTTAGCTGCTCCATACATGAGACATAATATGGTGGAATGTTAGAGTGCAATAAAATAAAAACATCACGTTTTCTAATAAATATATAATTTCGATAGAACAAATGTTTTATTTAAGAAATATGCATTTAGGCACCGAGCATTTGAGCATGATTCAGCGAGACATGGCTGGTTAGCAATACTACACTCTCCCGTCCTGTGTCTGTTCATATTAAGAACAATATGTCAACGATGCGAACCCATCGCAGCGTAAGTTATCTGTTAATCTGGCCACTTTCCAACTGCCAAAAATCTAGCGGCCATTTTATACATTCTGGGAAAGTATTGAATATCATTGCAAGAGCATTATTATACATTGGTAAAAGTCAATGACTGGCTATTGCTACTGTCAAATAGCATTTTCAGAATGATTCACGCAATGATAGATTCGCAAGGAAGATGTATCAACTAAAAAACTTCCATTTTACTTCAGTGCCACATTTTAATGACTTAACAACCATTGTTTATTGGAGACCGATACCTTTTGAAGAATATATTTTGATACAGATTATACATTATAATATTATTATTGTTCTTGTGCAGCTTTTTATTAACACCAATTATTACTAAGATAATGTTACACTTACATTGTATGTAAGTGATTGTATTTGTTGAGATTAACAACAGGAAACCTTTTGGGTTTGGTTGGCAGCTGGCTGCAAGCACGTGTGGCATGTTTATGTATCTACCTATTTGTTTCATTCAATTGTATTTTGTAATAAACTACTAAGTCAAGATTGCTGTGGATTAACGAGTTTCATTTCTGCTTGAGCTAATAATTTAAATATGTAATCTACCTAACAAAAGGGTCACCATTCGTGACTTCAATCACGAAAACATAACATCAAAGAAAACCATTCATATCCATATTGTGACACTTGCGCGACACTCGGTGTATTGGACACCATTCAATTTAAAGCTGCTTGAAGGACCAAGCAGTAAAACTCTGCAATAGCAGGTTTTAAGCTTCCAAAGTCCAAAATAATATCTTCTCTTCAATCAAAAACGATTTATGATTCCACATGATTTTTTTTTATTTCATTTTTACAAATTGAAATCTTGTCTTACAAATTTTAATTTGCAAAAAAGGTAATTATTTCCATCCTGAGAAATAATTATTATTGACAATTTAAAAATATGTACATACTAGCTGATGTGTACCCGGAGTTGCTCGACTTTTGTCTACTTTCATTAAATATAATATCCATTTATTATTTATACAATAGAAGAAGCTTAGAAGAACTAAATGCACAGAGAGACAGCGCGGATAGTGACTTTGTTTTATACTATTTAGAGTTGTATTCATTTGTGTTCATAGATAAACACGCAAGTACGTACTTGCATGTTTATCTATGAAAAAATGCTTCCAAACATCACTTTAATTTAATTTTTGGTTAGTTTGAAATCGTAACAACTAATAAACCATTTTCATTTCAGTTTGAAAATGTAAATAAATCATCTAGAATCACAAATTATTTTAGTTTTAATGAGTATTTACAATCAAGAATAATACCACAAATCAAATATTTACTTATAGTTTTATAGAATAACTAGAACTAAACTCTGTCGGTAGTAATAAGGACGTCTCAAGCCCAGCCAATAGAGGAGGATTTGTTGCAGGACTAATCACCACACACAGTAAAAAAAAATCCTCGATTGCGAACACCGAAACAAATGGAAATCAAATCACACCCTAGGATGTAAACGACGATTCCACAAATTAATATTCACTCTATAATGATTGTTATTGAGTAAACGCCTGTGCGGACTTCTTGATCTTTAGGACGGGATGTGTAATGCTTAAAGAGTAAATTTATTGAGTATTTTGTAAAGTTAAAAATGCAGATATCTAGATAATACAAATTTAAGCTTTTAATAAAAAATAATTTGATACATTTTGTAGTTTTAAGATAGTCTAAGAACGGGTTGTTTAAAAAAATTTTAACAATTCATCAAATTTCAATGATCATTTTCCAGTTCTGTAATGGTTCTATTCAAGTTCTGTTATTATACCATTATGGACCAGTTCACAAAACTGAAATAATAACAGAACTTGAATAAAACCTTCACAGAACTTGAAAATTAACTTTCTAATTTGATGAGTTGTTCAAATTCTGTGAAATAACCCGTCCTAGATAAACGAAGGAATTAAATGCAAGGTTTTGGGAAAATGAATACATATCATACTATGTACGTACCTACAACAATGGAATAACATTTGGTTTGTTTGAGATTACTTTCCTTATTGTCAACAAGTCACTCTTGGCCCGTGCGTCTCCTCCAACTTTTCTTCTTACACCCTCATCTCTCTGGTCTACTCACAATATACAATTTACATATATAAATATAATTCTTTTTATATCACAATATATACATAAAAGATTTTGGTTTGAGCACCCAAATCCCATGCTCTCTTACACTAAATATGATGTATCAATAGAGTACACTATAACTTGCAAATACTTCCCAGCAAGAAGCATATAATATTGTAACAACACTATTACATCACACTCCATAATATCAATATGTACTATAAAACATTAAAAACTTTATATACATACACACAGATTCAGCGATTATATCCACACTTGCTTTTTGCTAGAAAATATTGACTTATTACATTGATTAAGTCATTATTAGCTTTCCAGCAGTGACATCAGATCCTCATTGCTTCTTGTAGTACATTAATTCATTCCATTGAATAATGAGTGGCAAATCTTTTAACCGTAACGGGAAAGTTGAAAATAATTATTATTGATGCTCCTAAATAGTAACATGCGCTATACAAATCATCCAAACATTATTATTACTAACAATTCTCAAAGGTATGTAACTTGCGTACAACCAAACATCATACATTATTTTCAAGAAATCTCCGAGAGATAGTAACAAGGAGATTTCATTAATATGGCAATGGACATTCTGAACACCTGTAGAAATCTAACAGAGATGGCAGTAGTCACCCTGAACGCCTGTCAAGATCTCCCAGAGATGGCAATGGTCACTCTCTAAACATCTGTGGAGACTTCTATAAAAATGGCAACGGTAACTCTGAATGCCTATAGAGACCTCACAGAGATGGCAACATTCACTCTTGAATGACAGAAATGACAATAGTCGCTCTGAATGCTTGAGGATATCTCCGAGTGTCTGGGACGTCTTAACATTCTATATTGTATGGGTGTGTAAATTGGCACGCAGTATTTGTCTAATAGTCTTCGTTGACCTCCTGCAGGTTGGCAGTGGTGTTCTGGTTGGGAGTGTCACGCAGTAGCAGTGAAGACAGCAACAGGTCGCCCTGCAGCAACACGGCGCGAACCCGCTCAGGGGGTATGCGGTGCGCGAAGACGCCGATGAGGCTATCCCCCACCCACACTGAGTAGTGCTTGTCCTCGCAGCTGATGCGCAGCTCGAGCTCCGCGCCAGGGGCCAGCAGGGCAGTCTCTGTCCGCTCCTCGGCTCCCCAACATTCTACACAACACACAGATACAAGATTATAATTACATTATCGTGCAGAAACTCCCAAATTCAAGTAGAAAGTTCTCACTCCAAGAATGCTTTTCATATTAGTCAAACAAAACACATGTTCAAATACTTTTGAATACATCACAAGGAGGAGATTTCTATTTGACAGGTGACATTGAAAAAGTGGCCCCAAAGTACACATGGTTTTATTTGTAACTCTAAGGCCCAGTTGTTTCGCAGAAATTCAAATATAACCTTGTCATCAACTGTTAAAAGCCGATTCTAGGTGCGTTTCAGCTTTCTATCAAATTGTAATAAGCTGAAGCATGATAGTTGTCCTCTTCTGTTGATCACAATTTGTTCAAAAATGAAACTTTTATTTAAACTTTATTTTAAACTTTTAACGGCATTTAACGGGAACCTTCAACTATCAAAAAACAAAATGGCGCTGAATGGCCATTTGATGACATTGTCACTTGTGGATTTCTTACGTGTACATAATAACACATGGAGCTCTAAATGTTTAGCTAGTTCTGAAGGATAAGCTTTTTCATCTCCTCTCTCTGTCTTTCCAGGCAATTAATTGAATTAAACAGTAAAATAAATCGTCTAGTATCAGTGAGAGGTTTAGCATAGAAATTTTAACTAGGTGTAACAAAAATCATTTTGTTCCGGTATTCCAATGGATTTTGGATTTCGAGTGTCCTGTAAGTGCCACAAATGACACCTCGATCTGATTAGTGTATTAAGAAGTCCATCCACCAAAAATGAAGGAAGAAGGCACGGAAAAGCTAGCAACACTCACCATCATGCCAAGCGTTCCATATGACAAGGTGTTGGCGTGCGGCCATGAAGCGCGGGTTGATGTGCAACGCGATATCGGGGTGCGGCCACAGCTGCACAGAGCTCTGCAGGTTGATGTAAAAGGCATGCGGGAGCAGCTTCACGCGCCCCGCCACCACCAACTGCTGGCCGCGCCCCAGTCCCCGCTCTAGCACTGCACACGCTGGGTTATCCTGCAAACCAAGAGACACAATCATTCCTTGTTCATCATTGTTAAGTTACATAAATTCACAACTCTGGAAGAGAGCCGCCCAATGATGGGATAACCCTAATGTGCCAGGGTAAAATGACGAGCGCCACAAAATGATGATTTGTAATTTGTACCAAATAATTGTAAAAAATCACATGTGACTATGTTCGTACACGCTAATCTCCGAAACCGCCCAACCGATTTCAATGAAATTTTGTGAATGTGTGTGGTTGGTTCCAGCTTGAAACATAGTTTTGGACCCAATAGATGGCGCTGTTGTCGAGATCTAAAAATTTTTCAACGAATTTTGTTTTTTATTTGTTCAGCTTTATCATCCAAAAATACATACAACCACAAATTTTAACTTCTCTACACCCCCCCCTCCTTTAGTTGCTTCTTTACCAGAGCCTTTACATTTCTTCAGCTGTGAAATGCCCCACATTCAAAGGCCCACTTTTTCAAACGGCTTTCGTATTTGACATTATCATCAAATAGGCAAACACCATTTTTTCATACTTGCCATTTCGTAATGAACTTGCCATTTTGAATGAATCGCAGTCTTTCAACTTGATTATGCTTCACGGCTGATCAAACAATCCAAATTAGTTTATATTAAAAGTGAGGTTATGTTTACCCAGAGGAGTGGTTGTACAGTCTGGCTGTCGCCGGGCTGTGCGGGGTGGCTGGGTACCATGGGAGGTGCGGGACGACCCGAGGGGTAAGAGGCGCAGCGCCCCTCCACCACGGAGCCCACGCGCAGCCCCTCCCCGCGGACTTCCACACCTGACACGCGTCGCAGGGGCGTGCGGAACATGAACTGACAGAAATGGAGGCTGTTGATCTGAAAACGCATTAATTTATCAGAATCTGTAACTAAAGATATAATATAACATTGTCATTGTCGTCTAAAAGAACAGATTGAATATCTGTAATAAATATGTTCAAATCAGTAAATCGTATCAAATTTATATTGAAATTTACCTCTATTACAAGTTTAGTACTAAACAATGGAAAAAACGACATTTTATGAATATTTGGTAGATGGAAAATGGATAGATAGATAAAGGCTTGTATGGATACATTTTCTTTTTGACATCGTGTTTTCGCCAAAATGATGAAACGTTGATGTTTTTCAAAATTTTATCCATAACAAGCTGTAGTCCACCACGCGTTGCTGTGGCTCGGTCTGCCTGTGCGGATAGAGAAACAATAGCTCGTGTTGCTTTTATGTCCAACAGAAGAAGCTCTTTAAAAAAAAAAGCATAAGTATATAAAAACACACGCATATTCGAATACAATTTTATGTCAAAATTTCAAAGCAATCGGTGAAGAACTTTCGGAGATTTAAGATTTTGAAGAAACGAACATTTACATTTTTATTTATATAGATTTACTCTGCCTGAAATGATGTTTTTAAATCTGAATCTAGATGGATATAACTGGCCTAATTTATTTATTTATTTATTTATATATATATATATATATATATATATATATATATAGCCTAAAAAGGCTTTTACATAGAAGTGATACACGATGCAGTGTACATAGGAGAATATGTATTATACAGGAGATATTGACAGTAAATAGATGTAATCCATTTTAAAGAAGGTACAAAATACATACTTGTAAAATTGTGATTACAAGTATAATGAGAAAATATTAAAAAATATGAAGCAATATTAGTAAAACGTAAGAGTAACATAAAGTAAAAAAGAAATTACAACAACACTACATATAAGACAAATCATTAAAACTAATTTACCAACGCTACTCTAATTTGTAGGATTCAACAAAGTGTTGGTGTAGATTATGCTTAATTCTATATATGGAGTCAATAAATAAATCAATAGCACCCCTATACTTGTTGCCCAGATCACGCATCCTATTGGTCAGTGAGTGTGTCTGATAGTTGGTCGAGTATGTATTACAGAAGAATGTTATATTTTGTCTTGTATTCCTAGTCGGCACATGTAGTTTAATAGTGGCAAGAATGGCAGGACTATCGATTAAGTTGTTAATGACTCTGTGTAACACAACCAGGTCTGAAATAATTCTCCTGTCAGACAGTGTTATTAGATGCAATTGATTCATCAAACTGACATAATTAATGTAATCAATAGGAATTAAGAGCTTAAAATTTACGTACTTAAGAAATTTGTGCTGAACTCTTTCTATATTATTGGAGTGAACTTTATATAAAGGGGACCAAATAGGTGAATTATACTCCAATTGACTTCTGACTAATGAAATATAGAGGGTTCTCATACAATATATGGACTTAAAATCAGTTAAAGTTCTGCAAAGGAAGCCAAGCATCTTTAAAGCCTTATTAGATATATAGTTGATGTGTTCAATGAATGACAAGTTTTCATCGAATGTTACACCCAAGTCACGAATATGTGATACTGGTATTAATTTAATATTATTTAATGTATATTCATGTAAGATATTATAACGAGTTTTGGAAAATCGTATTACTTGACATTTCTGAATGTTCAAAAATAAAGCATTTTGTTCACACCATTGATGAAGTTGTTCTAAATTACTCTGTAAAATTTGACAATCGTATACATTTCGTATTCTTTTATATATTTTTAAGTCGTCAGCAAATAGCAGAACTTCTACATCATTAAATTGGTCAACAATGTCATTGATGAATAATAAGAAAAATATAGGGCCGAGGTGGGACCCTTGAGGAACCCCACTTGTGGCCTCGAATATATAAGATTGTACAGAATTAATCTTTACACTAAGCACCCTATGGCTAAGATAACTAACAATCCAACTCAATAATTTACCTTTGATGCCCAACAATCGAAGTTTATAAATAAGTATGTGATGTCGAACCTTATCAAAAGCTTTACTAAAGTCAGTGTATATACTGTCCACTTGTTGTTGGAGACCCAGAGATTCAGATATGTAATTTTCATAAATCATTAAATTACTTAAGGTAGAGCGACCTGTGATGAAGCCATGTTGGTTAGGAACAATAATGTTGTTGATAGATCTTACAATGATATCTAGTACTAATTTCTCAAAAACTTTCGGTAAAGCAGACATTATACAAATTGGTCTATAGTTTGATATTTCACTTTTATCTCCTTTTTTATGAATACAAAGGGGTTAAATAACTCTTTTTCCACTGAGCTGGAAAAGAACCAGAACTTAAAGAATTGTTAGTTAGTTGTTGTTAATCAGACTACTAACACAGGTTTTGAAAAATATTGGAGGAATACCATCCGGTCCAGCAGATTTATTGCTATCTAATTCTTTTATGACTTTTTCTATAGATTCTTTTTTGATGAAACATTGGCTTAGATTTAATACCTCTTCAACTGAAATATCGGGAATCGTATTGACACGAATATCTGTGTCGTAAACACTTTTAAATGAATCAGCAAAGAGATTAACTATACCTTCGATACTGTCGGCACATTTATCTTTTAAATACATGTTATTGGGAAATCCACAATCATTTTTTTGTTGACTTTTAGAAAAACTTCATAATTTTTTAACATTTTGGTGTACCTCTTTTTCTATTAGGCTTACATAATCACTATAGCATTTTATTGATAATTCTTTACACTGCTTACGTAATTTAGTAAAAGTTATGTAATCAATTAGGATTTCTGGTATGTTTATATATTCTATGGATATGTTTTTTATAATTAATATATTTTTTTAATTCCCTCGTAAACCATTTGGGATAGTTAGATGGTGTGAAGTTGACCCTAGGAACAAAACGCTCTATCGAGGTATTTAAAATTGAGTAAAATTGTTTTAATTGATTATTTAAATTATTTTCGTTGTCTAAAAATGACCAATCTACCGAGGTAAGGTACTCAATAATATTATGGTATTCGGCTTTGGAGAAATTATACGATGTGGTAGTTAGGTTTGGAGATCTTCCAGACATATTTGTTATGATAATATCTAATGGTGGATGGTGTTTATCTAGAGGCAATAATAATTCGTCAGATTTCTCAACCACTATTTTTAAATCACTTGGAAACACTAAATCTAACATTCGATTATTAGAATTAGACACACTGTTTGATTGAGTTCTAGGAATATGGACATATCCCGAATTTCACTGGATTTAGCGCACTGTAATTCAACTTCGTTTGTGGCAGATCCGATGTCATCTTGGCTGGTCCAGTTCGGCAGATTATAATCACCAGCAATTATGAATTTTGCTTTGGGATATTTGAATTTCAGCATTTCTATGTCCTCATTGTGGTTTTTATATATTTGCGAATCCGATACAGGTGGGATGTAGACACAACCAATAATAATTTTACTATAAGGTATGTTGAGCATTACAAAAATGTGTTCAACATTTGTGTGCTTGACCGGTAGTCTACAGCAGTGCTCCGCAACCGGTGTGCCGTGGCACAGTGGTGCGCCGTAAGCCGGATACAAGTGTGCCGCGGTCAAATTCAATGTATTTGACACTTTACAATATTTAATTATGTATTTAATACAATGACAAATTATTTTTCATCAATATTGTCTATTTTTCAAAATGTAGTATAGAATCTTTGGAATATTCTGTGCTGAAATGGGAGCCAAATATGAATCCCTATTGTTTTATACTGAAATTCATTGGCTATCCCGAGGCAAAGTTTTGGCTACATTGTTTGAGCTTCGTCACGAGGTGCGTGAGTTTCTTTTAAATCAAAATATGCACGAACTATATCAGCGCCTCTATGATGATTACTGATTGATTAAACTTGCATACATGGCTGATATATTCCAGCATTTGAATGAACTTAAGCCAAAGGACCAACCATAGTACAATTAAAAACAAACAATTAACTGTGGATCTGACCCAACAACATTTAATTATGCTTCAGCACAAATTTGATCTGTATTTTTGTTCCATTAATACGGATTCGAAATCCTTTTGCAACCAATGCAATAAATTTTAGGGTAGCACTGCCTCTATATAATTCGAGAGGAATTTACAGATTTATATAATGACATGACTTTAAAACTTCAGTTCTCCGAAGTTCCATTAGATGTTTTCTAGATTTACGTTAACCTATACGAATATCCTCGCATTTTCGACAAAGCAATCTTAACACTACTTCCATTTTCAACGACATATTTATGTGAGCAAAGTTTTTCAACGTTTGTATTAATTAAAAATGATGAGCGGTCATTACTATGTATGTATCGAAAAAAATTCCAAATAAAAAGTTATATTAAATGTTGTTACTGAGAACCTCCTCCATGAATCAAGCTATCGTTATATTGTATTACATTTTAAAATATATTTTAACATAATTTTCATAATCACAATATCTTTAATTAATAATAATTTGTTTTGGTCTGTGCGTGTCTTGATTTTGAATGGAACGCACCTGCCAGCTGTTAGTGCAGCGAGTTAAATATTCGAATTCGAACTAGAAACATTTAATAGCGAGGGCCGTTAAAAGTGGTGCTGTCAAAAATCGAGCCGAATATAAAACTTTTGTGTTCATTGAAACAAGCGCAGGTATCACATTAATTTATTACTATTTTATAATAATTATTAAATAATTAATAAATACGTAAAAGTTATATGTATGTATACTTTTCAAATAAAAAAACAAAAAAATCAATTTAATACCTATATATTTTAGCTTTTGGTGTGCCGCGGAATTCTAGGAAGAATTTTAGTGTGTCTTAGGTGAGAAAAGGTTGCGGAGCACTGGTCTACAGTATGAGATATTTTTAGACACACATAACATCACGCCTCCTCCGTTAGACTTTTTGCTCGAATTAGGACTTCGATCAAGGCGATAGATAGTATATTGATTTAGGCCTAATTCTGACGAGCCGATATCCGCATTTAACCATGTTTCAGTTAATAATAAAATGTCATATGAGAAGGTGGGTGAACTCCTTTTAAGTTGTTGCAATTTCGTACGGATTCCTCAAACATTTTGATAATATCCATTGATTCTTAAGAGTGTGTTATGTTTGTTTATCAGTTTTTTGCATGGCTTTTGATAATTTTAGGAATTCCATTAAAATGTTTGATTCGCAAATCAATTTCACCCTTTTCTTTTCGCTCCTCCATTTCCTTCCAGAGGTCAGTCAAATGTTTTCTTTGTTGGAGGGTCCTAACTGGTTTCATTTTTATTCCATTAGGCAAAGTATTTTTATTAAAAAGAATAAGTTTTGCCAGCTTAGGGTCTTCAAATTCGACTTTAATGGGCCTGATTTTGTTTGAAATTTTACTACCATGATAATATTTTGAAAAATTTTTAAATTCGTCAAAAGCAATCACATTAGTTAAGTGATTAATAGTTAAATAATTTTACTGTCCAAAGGGTAACTACATTTTGTTAATTTTAGTACAGTTCTCTATTTGAATTCGATTTAAAACAAACAATATTGTAGCATAATTGCAAACGTCAAACTCTCGGCCTAATGTTATTGTTTACATGCGATTTCAATGGATACGGGCCGATCACAACGTTGCCACCTAGTTTTCCACAAGCTCACAGCGAATTTATCGGGTAGATTTGTACCTCACACTAAGGATTTTTAGTGGGTATGTCTTTTTGCATGGGAAAAAAGTTGGAATTTCAGAAAAAGTTATATACCTTTTTTACTCCTACCATCATGTAGAATCACTTCTCGAAGTTAGTTACCCCCGGACACCCTATATTGAAAAATCATAGTAGATAAAACCTTTTAGCTCTGGAAGCCAATAAATTAAAGCTAAAAAAAAGGCTTGTAAATAGGGGTTACCTGAATAAAGAATGAGTCATCGGCCACAAAGATATCTATTTTGAAAGGCTGTCCGCGCTGCAGCGGGAAGGTGGTGGGGGCGGCTGTCTCCTCGGTGCCCCACGTCTTGCGCAGCCTTGAGTTGCGCACGACATAGCGCTGCGACACACGCGGGTTCAGGTGCAGTGCAATGTCGCGCTCGCCCTTTTCCTCCGCACACAGCAGGTTCACAGAAAACCTGCAATTTAGAGTACCACTTAGAACCTGTCGCAAACAAAGAAACACTTGGAAAAAGACAACAATTTAGAAACATGCCACGAGTGAACCTTTAATTGTTCCTGGAATAAACTAGCACAGTTTTTTTTTGTTATATTACAATTAAATAGCAGTCAGTGCAAATCGTAGAAACTGATTTGCACGGACTGCAAAACTAACGAAGCAACCTACTATTTCCCCAAGGGTTACAAAAAGGTTGAAGTGCTAGACAACATATTTTTAAATGTCCGCTTATTGTATTTCTGCAGTAACAGCAACTGCGACGATTGTTATTGACACTTTACTCCTTCTGCACCAGCCCCACATGCCAAATGTACCTGAATAAATACTTGAGATTGGCCCATATTCTGCTAGTACAAATACTTTTTAAAAAAAAAACCTTAAAATATTATTCAAATGCATGCGCAGTGATGAGGCGTTTATTCCCTTCAAAGACTGGTGCATAAAAATTAAGTAAATAAACTAATTCATACCTCTCACACGAAGGAAGTATGTCCCCTTGCACGGTGACCACTAGTCCAGGCCCCAACTGGCCCAGGTCTCCGGCGTACTTCACATCTGAAGTGTCCACCTCATCCTGGAAATAAAAAATTATAACTTTAAAACAGAAAACAGCAGACTAGTGACTGTAAAACCCCTCATATTATGAAGAATGCTGTGACAGAAATGAAACGGAGAGAGAGAGAAAAAAAATTGATAGATAACGATTGGAAGAAACTGGAAGATCTGGTTACTCTAAATAAGTTTAAAACCTTTCCAACAATTTTCATTCGGCATTATTTAAAATTAATTAATTACCCAACCTAAACTAAACTATCCAAGGGGAGGGTTTTGTATTTACAGAGACTCCGGTTTTCTTCATCACATAAATCCATTATAATAATAATTATTATTATAGAGCGAAGACGGTTTACGTATACGACCACAGGCCAATTGTGCTACCTCCCATTTTACTTCACTCCTTTAACGTGATCCTTTTGATTAATATTTAAGGTGACCATTTTTTTTTAAACCACGACAAGTTCTCAGATATTTTCATGAAATGGGGGATTCACGAGGGTGGCTATCGAATTCTAAAAAATTTTGGTAACATTTTCATAATCCGCTTACTTCTTAACGAAATCTGCATAAATTATTTTAAATTAAACTTCATTTCAACTTGATTACTACAAAAAACAACTGATTACGTTGGCGAAGACTTTTTTTTTTCAATAAAAATTGTAAAATTCTCATGTTTTGACCGTTTGTGTAGTACGATGTGATATTAGCCGAAAGGTTCCGCTTTGATCTAAATTTTCAAAAAAAATGTATAAAAAACCTAATATAAGAACCTTATATCCCATTTTGTACATGTTTTTCTATCTCCCTCAACGAAAGTAGTTGTTACTTGTAAGTAACTTGAAGCGAAGTTTTATTTTAATAATTTTGATTTTTTCATGGCCTTCCCGGATTTTTTTCTGATATTGGGAGATAAGGAGGCATAACTCTCATAACTGATTCTCATTTAGAAGGCGAGAGTGGCCACCTTTCTGAAGATGCATGGTGCTATATAATAATAGTAATGCACTGGTAAAACCAATATGAATGGTCACCTTAATTTTAATATTCGTTCATTCCATTGTTCTGTCCAATGACGTTACAATGCATACATAGACTTGTTATTGTATCAAAATTTAAAAAAAAATATGGCTAGTAAGAAACACTCCTTATGTTTCCAGAGAATTCTTAATTCAAACGTTGCTCATGTATGACAAATATAAACATTCAAAGGATATATTTGTATGAACGAATTAAATAAATATATATATATATACATATATATTATTTAATTCGTATATATTTATATAGGCCCGGACAGTGTTTTCATATTTAAAAGTTGCATCAAATACTACATTCTACAACACTGGTATGACTGTGATGATAAGATAAGACAAATACAGAATGCTGTATGAGACAACATGCTGCCAGTAGGTTTTCTCTCTTCTACTATGTGCTGTTACATTCGCATGTCATTTTTTATAACGGCGTTGAAAATTTTCAGGAAACAAAATAATTGTAGTTTTTAAACTAATAAATAATTTGGGTGTATTTATGAATAAAGTGTTATTCATTTGCTTTTTCCATTGTGTGCTGTATCATGCAAACATTTTCTCACGACATTGACAGCCTTAAACAGCAAGTAAATTTTATTTGATTAATTTGTGTTATTTCACAAATAATTAATTAAAAATAATATATAGTATACTTGCGGTACGTTCCAGAGTGGACAATACTTTTAGTATCGCTCTGATCTAAGACCACCATTCAGAATTGAAACATTGCTTGAAATGGCTTTAGCCGTGTTTGGTGACCAGATCAGAATAGTCAGGTACTACCCCACATTCCTCTTACCCATCTCCTTACCCTCCCCACCACCTTCAGCCTCACTATACTCCAATTGGGGATTCCATAGTCTCTCTGGCTCTATGGCTCTCACTCGGTTGGGAGTAGTTGGGAGTTGAGACTCTTGTGCGGTATTCACATAATTCTTTATTTTTTTTAAATGACCCACGAGCGCATTTTGGCAATTTTTATGAAATTTTGTTAGAGGCAGTACGTGACCTTATCTGACGCTTGATAGTTTAGTACTAAAGCTACAAAATTGAAAGCACGACAATTAGCTTTTCTTTTGCTTGCCACTTTGAGATCTCCAAAGCGTGCCTATATGTATTGTAACGTCATTGGATCTCTCTGAATTATCTATAATACCACAACAACTCACATAATAATATAGTAATATTGATTGTCTTGATTTGGATTGACTAGAATGCCTTGAATTTCTAGAAAAACTTGCTTGCCTCGCTTGTTCCGTAAATTTTGAACTTTTACAAAAATGTTGGGTGAAGCGCTCCATTACTGCAAAGTTTTTTTTTTTATATATTGTAAAAATTGACAGAGAATCGATCTGATGAACAAAATAATATAATGTAGGTACCGTGAACCTAATACAAAAGATTTTGCTGACAGGCATTTGAAATAGGAATTTAAAATTTTTAGAATAAGGTATTTTAAAAGCTGAATTTATTAATTTAGAATAATGAAATTCCAATGAGATTGTTAAATTACATTATAGTGTACATAATTATTTAATGTGGTAACCCCTACTTAGATTATATACAGGGTTTTCCAATAAGAGGTGTTATTTTGAATAGCCCGCTATTTCGGTAGATGTTATGTACTTTTGAAGCTGTCATTTTTTGATATTTGACAAGTAGAAACTACGCCATTAATAAAAATGGAACGATACACGCTTCCACAACGCATTGAAATTATTAAAATTCACTTGAGAGAATCAAATGCAAATCATCTTAAGTGATGAGGCCCATTTCCACCTCGGTGGCTTCGTCAACAAGCAAAATGTTGCATTTGGGGCTCGGTAAACCCAAGAATTATTGTTGAAAAGCCTCTCTATCCTCAACGTGTGACTGTTTGGTGCGGTTTATGGTCCGGCGGAGTCATTGGACCTTACTTTTTCGAAAATGAGGCTGAAGCAACAGTTACGGTGAATGGATTGCGCTATCGAGAGATGATTAATGATTTTTTATGGCCGGAATTGGATGGTATTGATCTGGACAACGTTTACTTTCAACAAGACGGCGCTACGTGCCATACAAGCAACGAAACCATTGATCTTTTACAATTGAATATCAAAATAACACCTCTTAATGCAAAAACCCTGTATTTTTATGGTTATTTTATTTATAGTTTTGCAGACAGAAATTTTGCTATTATTTTAAATGTCAAGTATCAAAATTGGTTGGCAATGGGGTTTTAAGAAATCTCACGTAGACAGTGACTCAAGTGTGCAAAATTTCATAAATCTCGGAATAAAACTGTAGATTTGCATAAAAACAACACCCTTTCTTTATATAAATAGATACATAGTTAGATAGATATTAATATTTTTAAAACAGTGTATATTTCCGAAATAACAACAAACAAAAAATTGAACATATCTAATAAAATATTTCTTTCCTTCCTTAGTATTTTATTAATTTATAGCTGTACCCCGCCTCGCGTGGCGGTGCTTTTAAGTCCAATAGATGGCGCTTTTAAAAAAATAAACACGTTTTTACCTGTTACAGTTGTCATCTACATAATTTAGGTATATAAAAACACACGTGTATTCGAATGTAACGTTGAGTCAAAATTTCAAAGCAATCGGCGAAGAACTTTCGGAGATTTAAGATTTTGAACAAACGAACATTTGCACAAATAAGCATGTCAAGTTCTAAACGTACATTATGCCGAAAAACGATTATAATTATTTTAAAACATACCCAGTACCTGTTATTTAAGATTCAAACCCTTTAAAAAATTGAATTTTGAATCATTATTTAATTCGACAAGTTGTTATATATGGTTATTTAAATACTACCATCAGACCATACCGTTTCCGTGTTATTTTACGACAAAACTACGCAACCCAAAAAGCGGGCAATTGAATAAAGCAAGTTTGAAGATTTCAAAAAATCTAGTAGTGATATTTTCGAGTTACAAGGATTTTGGCGCCACGAAAATCTACGCAAGGAAAACATATTACAAAAAAAACTGTGAATCTGGATAGGGGTAAATGAGGAATAATAATACGACTATAAATAAACCACTCACGTTACGGCAAAACAATGCAACCCTGGATTTCACGGTTTTTTCGTAACACGGCAGAACGCCAGACAATCCAAATTATTACAGTCTGCAATACCTAACCATTTATTTTCGTTCACTGAACAAAATAATAAACATTATATTAAAATTATTCTGGTATTACCTACATAAATGGCAAGGTCTTCGGGACGCAGATAATTTTGCTCCTCAGTCGGGAGTGCTTCTCTCTCTTCCTCCATTATACATTCTTCCACCATTCTCTTGCAAAACTAATAATCAGGAACGTGGTTCTAACCGTTCTCGGTCGGTATCAAGGTAATTATTATTTTGAGTACAGTCTACTACTGTAGAAGAGAGAACAGATCAACAGATCTGTCATATCAAGGATGACTTGCTGACTATATTATTTTGTTAAAAAATAACTGAACGATAAACCGTTCTAAATTAGGTAGATTTATAAAATTAAAATTCTTATCGTAGAAAACCTCCAATATAAAAAGCTACAAAAGCATTGAATACAAAAAAAACTTAAGGCGATGCACTACGTCGTGTAATATTTTAAATTGAGCCGCTATCAATAACAACCCTTACATAAATGGCGATAGGGTTTAAATTCCCGCTTAACACCATCCGCCTGTTTTGATTTATACAAGAAAAAAACATGGTCAAAAAGTGCCTTTTATTTTATTTTGTGGATGTTCAGGCATAAATATTTAATGTTTTTTCGATCATTTTTAAATAACTTAATTTGACACATTATACAATAAAATCATAACCGAAAATGGGTTCGTAAGTAGGAGATTTTGAACTTTAAAGCAGTTTTCATAGGCCTTTACATTATTTTGTTCTGGGCTTATAAAAAGACTTATCTAAAAAATACTCGATTGTTTCAAAGGCCAAGATGTATTCTACTCGCAGTATTTAATTAAAGCATCTGAAACATTTCTAGGCGACCAAATTTTCAAACCAAAAACACATGATTTTGCATTACTACGTATGGCATCGCCTTAATGCGCCATCGTCTTTTACTTTCGACTTTGACCCAAAGTGTTTCGAAACAAGTGTTTTAGTAATAATAAAATAAAATATAAGGTATTATATTCAGAAAAATCAATATAGGTATATATAAGAACTATGCGTTATCCAAAAGCAAGTTAGACAAAGTTCAGAAGAGTCCATTTTTTTAATAGTTTTTTTCCTTCGATTAGCAATATCAACATAATCACTGGTAAAAAATACGAAAAAAATTACTCGTGTAAACAATATAGTAAATTGAGTGAGCACAGTTCAGTTTGGAGAAGTTATTATCATATTTTTCTTAGTTTATTTTATTCTGTTTTACAGCATTCATATCAATTCCGTCCGAAAGGAAAAAAAGTTAATTTAGTAAAACAGGATAGATCCTGTTTAGTCGTCCTTTAGTTAGAACTAAATATGACATAAGGATTGACATTGCAAACTTTGTAGTTTATCAAAACTCGAATTTTCGACACGTCCACTTTTTTAATTAATTACATAATGCAGTAACAATTAGCGGTTTATCATAAATGTATTACAATTATAAAATAATTAAACGGTCTGCCAACCCTAGTCAGACACCGGTGTAGTCATGACGCGCGTGCGCTGTACACCCCCTTCCCTCCCCCATTCCTTTGGGAACTATTTACAGAAGATCAAGTATATTTAGTGACTTGGCTAGAATCTGCAATTCTTACGCCGCATGGTTTCGTACTCCACATATACCAAGACACTAATTTAATTGACTGAGCGTAGCGAAGTCCTGTTTTCCCTCGACCATTTGGCATCTCATCTGTCTGTAAATGTGTTAGATACTACATTTTTATCGCGCCAGAGTTTGCAGGATCGTGCATAAATAAACCACTCATCGTGATTCCTACTACGAGCAGTCAAATCGGAATAATTAATATTACGATATCTAACGGCCTGAAGAAAATTTGAAAAAAGAATAGTCATTTATGGTAACATTTCTTTGGACAAATTGTATAATTCTTTATTTGAAATTAAAAAAATGTTTTGAATAAATATTTATGGTTTATAATTAAGTGGGTAGGTGTTTAAGTACCTACTTACAAATCTTACATATGATTTCAGAGGAAATTTTGGTTTAAATTTATTAAATAAAAGAAAATTAGAAACATAATTTATTGAACGCGAGGTCCAACTGTTCACAGAACTTACTAGTAATTTTAAATGTTCATGTTTCAGTTAGGATTCCAATTAAAAAATATAAAGTCGCATTCACACTATGTAGGTACTTATGTGTTAAATAATTTGAAGGTGGCCATTTTCGAGTCTAACTAACAACAGCGTGTTGTGACGATGAATATTCCTAATTCACTCTAAAAACTAATTAACGAATTAAATGGCGCCCAACGTAGGGAAGTTCATTTGTAGATACCATTATAAATAAGGGAAGAATTATTGATTAATTTTTGGTCGACCTTTTGTATTATGGTGTCTTTGTGTAATTAATTATAAAACGTCGCAGGCTACTAAATGGGACTAAACCTAATTACAATTAGATTATTAATGTTAACAAAACTTGAAATAAAAAAATATGTTCATCATTTTTATTTATAGACGTGACTTTGTCGCATTCTTTGACGTGGGAGACATGCATTTATTTTGGAATGAGACAGTGAAACATTCAGTGCCGGACAATTATTAAAAAATACATGGCTTCCCACTCTTTTATGAATGGATTCATAACCGTCTTAAAATATTTATTAAAAAAAACTAACCCTCCAGATGACGATGATAGAGAAATTTCTATAAAAAACATCAGTGAGTATAATTTTTCTGCAAAGCGAAAAAATGCAAACGAGGTTAGAATATTATTGACTTGTATCAATGTGCAAAGAGTCGCAGCGAAATATTACAAAAGTCTTATATAAACAGTTAGTACCTAGACGTAGTTGGTAGACGCGTAATGTCAATTACTGCGACTTGACAGCTCGTAACGCTCATGCGCTATGGCGGAATAAACAGGTACTATCATGTACGACTACCACCTTGACAGGATTGACCGGACACGAAACACACTAACAAATTTACAGACAAACGAAATGCAAAGTGATCGGAGAGAGTCAAGACATCAAAACATGTGGGATTGCACCACCTTCCCCGAGATCCGAAAAATAAACAAAACAAAAAAGGACTTCGCTTAGCTCAGTCAAATGTAAATTCTCTTGACACGTTTTGGAGTTGGATTGTCTTCTGACAGTGACGGACATATAATGGAGTTATGCCTGTTAGTTCGATCATCTCCAGAAAAGTTCCCACAGAAAAACTCGACACATAAACACGCTACAAGGTTCACAGAAAACTTATTAATCCCAAAAGCAAAAAAAAACTATATTTCAAAAAGGACCACACTACATGGCCATTAAAGTATATAACAACCTTCCACGTAGCATCAAACAAATAACCGACATACTCAAATTTAAATCATCACTAAAAATATTTCTTTTAATCAAATGTCACTACACTTAAAAAGAATACCTTAGATAAATTAAATACCTCTGTTTTTTATTTACATACATTTGTTAACATGTAATTATTGGGTTATGTAATATAATGTGTATTTGTTGGGTTAGTTGGAAGAAATAGGATGTAACCTATAAGCTATACCCTTTGTACTCTGTATTTTTGTGCAATAAATGTTTTTTGAATTTTGGAGAGTTGGTGGTGGCTGGGGATGTTGAGATTTTTCATACATTAATTTGATTTCGCGTCCTGCATTCTGCAGCATATACTGGTTTGCCCCTGGCAGAGTTGACAGTGGACACTCTTCGACAATGTGCTGTGTGGTTTCAGGTTTGAACATACCTACATATATATTATCTAGCGGCCGTGACGGAAGCGAATGCGGTTGTTGTAAATAAATACTTTTCCAGGAAATCGGGAATCTTCACTGTATAATTCCAGATTTATTTAATATATCCCATGCTCAATTCCATTTAAATGCACAATGAGACCGGACCTGCAAACATACATGCCCCATGTCGGTCCTATGCAGGCGTAAGCGCTGATAAAACCTAACACCTAACAGTCCTGTCCTAACACATCACATACAAATGGCTTTAGACAAAAATACAAATCAACATTATTGATTACAGGCGTCTACAGGTTTTCAGGGCGTCAAAATTTTACTCGCGCCAGGCGTTGGGGCGCGCCGTTTGGCCCAGGGCCGACTTTGCCTACACCAGGGCTTCCCAAACTTTTTTCAACTGTGACGCCCTTGGGAAGCTGCCATATTTTTGCGACGCCCCCCCCGCCCTCCGGTTACTAAAAATCTAAGCCCCCTGCCGCTCATTTGTACCAAGCGTAGTATTTTGAAGCCCCCCCTGAACGGCAAAAAAGCAAACAAAAAAGATGAAACAGCATTTTTTTTCTTTGGTAGGTATAAATGAGAAGGATGTGCTTGCTTTTCTGAGCATAGTTTCTCAAAACGAGGTTGAAGTTTCGAAATCGCCACTCTCGTCTCTGCCTCTAAATTTATTTTTGATCTGTACTTATTCTTAATTACTGCAACTGCAGAGAAACCTGTCTCACACAAGTATGATGTCGCAAACGGTAATAAAACCCTTAACGCTGTAGTGCTGATGGAACGATATTCTTGATAAACTGAGCTGCTCCAAAATTCAAGTAGCTTATCCTTATTAGGTATATTGCAGCTTAAGGCTGGAGTCACAGGACAATTCTATTAACTGTTCTTCTTCTGCTGTCGAAAGTGTTGATGGTGAGGTCGACTGGAAAGGGTTTCTAACCCAGTCATATTGCTCCAGATTTTCGCTCCGAAGTGTTCGTGTGGAAGACGCTATAAAGATTGCCTCACGACGCCCCTGGGATCATCCCGCTACGTCCCGGGGCGTCGCGACTCACAGTTAGGGAAGCCCTGGCCTACACTATATTTTGAATACGCAAATGAAATAACATTGGTAATGTAGAAAAAACCTGAATCATTTTAATAAACCTTAATATATATTCATTTGGCGCCGTGGCGTGCGGCATAAAAAATACCATATAAAAATTCGTCAAAGTGATAGCGAGCATTTATTTACCTTTGTAATTAATTATAATTACTTAGTTAATAAAGCCTCTTTTGCGGTCAACAAAGTAAGTACTTACTGAAGCCAGCTAAACAGAGATCCTAAAACAAAGTAGGTGGGTTTCTGCCATTTTACTTTTGAAAGTGTTGAAGCCCGATGTTCATAGTTTGACGAGCGAAAACTTTCAAAGGGTCAGCAAATTAATGAACGCTCGGTAGGTAGGTACTTACTGAACGACGCCCCCAATAACACTATGACCACACCTGAACTTTGTAATAATTAGTAATTTAAACAGAGCTCTATCAACAGATCTATTCTGTGTATCAATTCTGATAAAAATCGCAATGTGTTCAATTATGACTTGTTTGTCGTATTTTCCCAGCCGCGGTTTGCGGTGGGCGACTGTGTTTACTGACTCAGAGGTCGGAGGTTTCATGAAGTCGAAAAAAATATTTAACTAATTGACTTACACAGTGTCTGGGCAGAGGAAGGCAGAGAGAATAAAATAACCCTTGCTTTGGAACACAATTTTCTCCTTTACAGTCACACATCTTTTCATATGGGTAGGTACCCTCTCCGAATGCACTGGGAACCGACTAATTACAAAGTTTCAATAGTCATAATATTTCGTATCAATGACAATCGCATGATAACATGCGCTGATAAGGAAGTTGATTCATATCGGGAATTATGTAGGCTGAAGGAAAGTCTTTAGAATTGGCCATACCGCTTATATATGTGCGCAAATGGTGCAGTAGTACTAGTGCAGTCATGGCGCAGTCCAGATCGAAAATTGGAACCGAAATATTGTGACGTCATATGATTGCCTAACTATATCTACCAATGAAAAACTCTGAAAGTCTATGGAATAAACTATCGTTTTTCATTGGTGGATAGTATAATAAGTAGGCTCCGAATGAGAATTTTAATGTCTATATATTAGCATATCTATGTTTTTTTAGGACCAATTTGTTTCATACAAAAAGCTCGAAGATATCGATCTAGTGAGTGGTTTATTTAGGGTGCAGTCTCCAATGAAAAACTCTGAAAGTCTATGGAATAAACTATCGTTTTTCATTGGTGGATAGTATAATAAGTAGGCTCCGAATGAGAATTTTAATGTCTATATATTAGCATATCTATGTTTTTTTAGGACCAATTTGTTTCATACAAAAAGCTCGAAGATATCGATCTAGTGAGTGGTTTATTTAGGGTGCAGTCTCTCGTCGGGAGCAGTGGCGACAATCCGTAACTGCAAGGCAAGCGTGAGTATTGTTGCATTTTATTTTGAAATCTAAACATATGGAGAAGAACATCGTGGCAAACTACATGGTTCTTTGAATTCACTATTGACAATGACAATGAGTTATCAGCAGTTATCAGTAATTGTTAAGAACGAATATAAAATAATGGATGAGTCAATGTTGGTTTTTTTACTGGGCTAATATTACAATATTATATGTGACAAATTAGTAACGCTTGATTAAGGAAGTATCAAGTTACCAAAAGATAACTAAGCATATATTTTTTGCGTACGTTTAACACAAATCGCTGTGTTTAAAGTAGGTAGCTAAAAAGTATATTTCTGTATTTTAATGTGTTTATTTGGGTGATGTATTTATTGGCTCAGACTTATTATCTAACTTGTAACGTCATGCTTCGAAAATATTTCTACTATGATCTTATTAGATCAGCAGTTAGCTACCAATGATCTTAAAACTCGATGCCTTCTGCCTCGTTTAGAACTAATACCCCCCTCGATTATTAGTTGTCTCCATTGATGTATGGTTGTCTCTCATAGCGTGGCTAAGATAATCCATTATTCTTTTATTAATTTCAAATGCAATTTTACCAACCACGCGACCATTTGCAAACCATACGACAAAGGTCATACAACATTACCAAATTTTGAAATCTAATCTTCATCTTCCGTGTCAGTTTAGTGAGCTTTATTTCAGTTTGATGTTGTCACACCACTTTCTTCTCAAATTTAGTTTTAGATGTCTAATACAAAAGAATTTCTAAAGGTGTTCGTAGCGGCGTTTTGCGGTTGTTTCGTTCCTTTCCCATAAATCCGAATCACAAATGTATTCGCGCCACTACACGAACGTCTTTATTAAAGATGGGTCCCATAATTAATTGGTCCCCAATACAATACCCACGGTTGTATTTCAATTGAGATATAGATTAAGTTATAATATTGACTCGCTATTGATTGCAACATTCGCCTGGCGTACAGGACTTTTCGAAGCTGTTAGGAAGGACTAAGTTTACCTAATAGGAACCTGATGATATAACTGTAATATATAAAAAAAAACATAATATATAAAATCTTGCCGTGTTTGTCGAAAAGTGACGTTATAAATTATTTTTAAACGTTACCCCACACAAAACTAGTGGGCATCGGCCACTGCAGATTTCTTGGCCCATGACAAATCGAACAATAGAAACGTGCAATGAATAATAAAATATTTTTACACAATATTGAACCTAATTAGGTAAGCTAAAGAAGCAGCCTGCAACTATGAACAATAGCATGTATATAATTAATGGTTAACGCGTGCAATAATATGCATTTTGTCGACCTCTGTTGCAGAGACGTTAACGCTTTGTACTATCTGTCTTCTAGATAAATAAAAAATAAACGTTCATTTGTTAAAAATTTCAAACGAGTCGTGCATAATACGATGTGCACAAAACTTTGTTTTACCATTCTACGGGTGGTATCGAGACAGCTCGGCCGGCCGAAACGGTGACATGAACGAGACAGATTACGCTCCTAACGGCAAATCACGTATTGGATCTCCAAAGCGTGATTTATACATAGATAACTCGTCCGGTGCTATATCGGCACATGAGCGAATCGCCCTGAAGGCAAGTGAATTTTGCAGAACTTTAATCATGCGCAAACCAGTGCGTCTAGAATATATTCGTTTAGGGATAATTTACAATGTTAGCGCTACAACATTCACACATTGGCAACGGTTTCGCGAGATCGCGGCGTTCTCATAAAAATATAAATCGTAATGTAGGAGGTTTTTTTTGCCAACATCTACAGTTGGTCAGCCCTGCCACTTTTAGTAGTCAATAGATGTTTGACAACACGTCTGTGTTGGCGTTTGATATCATCACATTGACACATTTTTAAAACTCTATTGACACCAGTATTATTGACTCGGATAAATTCTTTATAACCAGTTAGATAAGCGTTAAATTCTTTGATATTTTAGTATGTACAAACAATATGTACTTACTAGCACGTTGCTAGTACTTTATACACAATAATGCGACAGATGTGGGGCAAAATCTATGCGTTCGAAAAAAAAACCATTTCGATTATTGGGACTTTAAAATTAGACTATTCTAGATAAGTACCTAATATTAAAGAGCTTTAAGTATAAAACATAAAATAATGTCGAAATCAATCATCCAAGTGTGTTGTTAACAAATACTAAAAATTATAAAAGTTCCTGTTCTTATAAAGAAATAATAAAATATCCCCTTGTCAATATTTTTTAAGCTTTAGTAATAATATGAAAGTTTGCCTAAATTATTATAGCTTACAACCTGTGAAAAATCATGGAAAATCTTTCAAAATTTGAATTTTTAATGAACAGTTTTGATTTTGAAATTCTTCTCCAGTAGTAAGAAGCTAGTATAAGATAGATGACACAATCTCGCATGTACATTGTACATCAAAACATGCTAATTTTGGTTGTCTGTGAGGTTCGTTAGTTATTCCTGCGTGAAATTATCCCTGTGAGACATCTGGCTCAATGAACTCAAATTTGCCTTGATGTGTCATTTTCAATATTGGAACAGATTGTTTGAAGAATTCAGACAAGGTACCACCTACCTTTAATATAACATTTTTGACAGAAAATTATTTTAATATGGAATTACAGTAAATTGAAAAAATAAATATACATATATTTATGAAAGTACACTTTCTAACTTAAATACCACTATGTTTTTACACAATGTCGATTTCATAGTTAAGATGATTTTCAAAGCCCGCCAAAACGATTGGAATCTGACGGGGTACGAGTGACGTCATTCGTTTTGTCGGTTAACAGTAAGGTCAATTGGACCAATCACAGGGCGTTTAAGTCTCTTACGGTTTTATTCGTTTTCAAATGACGATTTATGAATTCTATGTACAATAAAACTTACATTTTCAGAATCGGCGTTTGTTGATCTATTTGAATATGTGTTATAAGTCATAATTTTTTTCACTCAAGTTCCTTTTTTCCATCTTTAAAATTGGAAGTGATTTGTCGAAAAATCATTCTCTGTCAAATGTCAAATAAAATTTAGATTACATAATAACAATTGCCCGAAAAATTGACATTTGTAATAGAATACTTATAGCCTGTTCATATTTCCTCCTATTCAATAGCAAAGGAGATGCCTGCAGCCAGCATTACAATTACAATGGGTTTAAAGTGCAGTTTCCTTGACCCGCTGTTTGTAAATACATTTCAAAGTGGAATAAGTACGATGTACAAGTACCTACCTATTATAAAATACCGAACTCTTATGATTCAGTTTGCTGGGAATCCTCTAATCATATCATACTCTGCTCAACTACATATAAAGATAATAGTCATGATGCATGCTAACTTGTGACTTTGCAAACACCTTGACAACAGTGCATATAAACTGTTAATGATTTTTAATGAATAATTATCACGCTGGCACAGTTTTCCACACGCTAAACAGGTTTAAGAACGTAGAGCCCGATTGTTTCTGTAATTTGCTAAATTACACCGCTTTTCACGCTGCCTATTTTGACGTGGAAAAATGCCACGCTTTAAATAAGCAAGACCGCCTTCAACAGAAAACAAAATAATGTCTGTATTGTAAGCGCAAGATATTAAGTCAATTCCACCATGATCAAAGGTTTCAAAATTAGAAATACACTAGCTGACGTGTACCCGGCGTTGCTTGGTGTTAATTTGATATTCAATCGTAAAAGATCAATGGTTTAGTTGCTTGTGTGGCACGTAGCGCCATCTTGTTGAAAGTAAACGTTGTCCAGATCAATACCATTCAATTCCGGCCATAAAAAATCATTAATCATCTCTCGATAGCGCAATCCATTCACCGTAACTGTTGCTCCAGCCTCATTTTCGAAAAAGTAAGGTCCAATGACTCCGCCGGACCATAAACCGTACCAAACAGTCACACGTTGAGGATAGAGAGGCTTTTCAACAATAACTCTTGGGTTTTCCGAGCCCCAGATGCGACAATTTTGCTTGTTGACGAAGCCACCGAGGTGGAAATGGGCCTCATCACTCAAGATGATTTGCATTTGATTCACTCAAGTGAATTTTAATAATTTCAATGCGTTGTTGAAGCGTGTATCGTTCCATTTTTATTAATGGCGTGGTATTTACTTGTCAAATGTCAAAAAATGACAGCTTCAAAAGTAACATCTACCGAAATAGCGGGCTATTCAAAATAACACCTCTTATTGGAAAACCCTGTTGTAAACAATTGAAAATTTTACTTTTCATAAGTTTTGTTTCACTTGATGGTGCGATGTCTTCCTCGGGCGTCCCCGACTTCCACCATTATCCACGGTATACCACATTGTTACTTACTCCGTATCTCATTCCAGTGCAGAGATAGTGCGTTAATTATTTCTCGGGCATCCTCGACTTCTTCTACCATTAAAACCATTCTCTAGACACCCCCGATACTAATAAGAACAAATTTTCAGCGAAATCGGTCCAGTAGTTTAGAGTCTATATAGGACAAACAAAGAAACGTTCATTTTTATACATAGAAACAGAAATAAGTATAAAAATTCGTAGATCATTCATGTAATGTAATTTTATTTTATTTCATCTGGTCTCTGAAATATCTATATAATATTTAATATCTGGCATGATTTCATTGATTAATTAAATTAATTGAGCTGAAAGCTGTAAGTAAGGTTAAAAATATTTTTTTATGGATTATCTAGGGATCTACGGAAGGTTACTTTTACATTTTTAAAGAAAATATAGTTAGCGAATTAGTTCCTACCATACACCGGGAGTACGTGCACTTGTACACGGTACAGACTTATGATGCAGACTTCTGGGTGAACACTTCATAAGACGGAACACTTCTGTCTGAATATAATGAGAAAACTTTATGTGTGAATAAATGGAAACCTGGATTCGAAATAACGTATATTGTTGTATTGATTTTGCTCTCCTGAAAATTTATATTATTGGAATCTTAACTATAATACCTAATATATAATCTGTGTTCTGAAGTAGTAAAAAAGACATAAAAACAGATTTTTAAATTGTCTGAAATTTCTAGGCTAACACAACTATTCTCAGCACTCGGCGTGATGTTCTTCATCAGATATGGATCTTTAAAATACCCATCTGGTTAAAAATAATTAATTTGATTTGAACCCGTAAAAACAAAGTTCCAATTTTTCAAACTATTGTCAATTTTAGAACTAGTTGACCGGCTAGTAAACAATTTATTTATACATATATACATAAATATATATATTTTGGTTTGACTGGGGATTGAACGTTCCTCCCCAGGTACTGACACTCCAACTGCTGTGAACTTTAAAACTTGCCATCAAAAGTAGATATAATGCATTGACAACGACTGTATCTGCAGAGTTTTACCTTTCAGATGTCAGGGAGGGGGTTAATTTCCACTTCCAAGATCTGCATTATTCAATTTAGGAAAACAAAAATGAATTTCAAATAGATTAAATAAAAAGGGGTAGAAAAATAGGTACTAAGACCGTAGAATTAATTTCAATCGCCCTTTTCTGTGATATCTACAGAATAATATACTTTATTTTTTATAATTAGAACAGTTAATTCATGGTAGAATTACATTAATCTTTATGCAAAAATCCAAATCACAGGCGAAGTCGGGTAATAAAACTATGTGTAAGTAGGTACCTACTCATAGGTCCTTCCATAATAAAACTATACCAAAGTACCTACTTAGTTCGTTTTGAGTGTGCCCACACGATAAAATAACTAGGTTACCTATAACTTATCCAAGTAAGTAGGTACTAAGTTGCTTTTTGCGTGCTTTACAAGTTACAATCCATCTTGTGTTTTTCCAGCAGATGGTAATTTAGATATTTCTTTTCAAATAAAAAACAAACAAAACTTACATTTTATTTTACTAAAAAGCCTCAAACATCGAATAATTTTATAGATATATTTATTATAAGCTTAGGACGAAAAAAAATAAAATGTTGATAGTCAATCATAAGTACCTAATAATGAAAAATGTTTTATCCTTAGCTGTAATAAATAAACAAACATTATTTAAAAAATTGCAATATGCATATTTCCATTCTAAACACTTCAATCACTTCAAATTAAAAATTGTGTCATGTGAAAAATTTATTCGAATGAATTTGCACAACAAATTCATGGTCAATATTTAATTTTAGTTGGAATGGTGTTTTGACGTTGTTGCTCAGATATCATAATCCATCGTCGTGGTCCGAATCCGGAAGATTAGCTCATCATTCGATGTTTTAAATATAAAAGTAACGGATTTTTAGATTATAACCATCATCGCCATTTAGAAATCGGTCTCTGGCTGGGATCCAAGCAATTTCATTATTCTACATTATTTATTATGGTTGCGCGAACCATTGCGTAATAATTTATTTTGCCGCAACCATGCAGATACTGGATAGATATTAATTATAAATTTTAAATGAGCATGCCTGCATAAAATTTAAAAGTATGCCCTACCTACATATTATAAACAGAAAACAGCTGATGGCACAATAACAATGACAGTACCTACGCACAGATGTATAGAATTCTGGTCTTACGGATCTGACATCTTCTTCGTCCAATATCTTCTGGACCTCCTCCTGGGTGGCCTTCTTCTTCCGGAAGCAACAGACGCCGTAACCATGGCAACAGTCGTCAGCCTCCTCCACCTGCGGCGCTAACGGCGTGACCGTGGGGCTCATCACGTCGGACACTTTCTCCTTTGGCGAGAGATGTTAATATAGCGGGTGTAGGAGCGGGCCCGCCCCGGGCCGTCCATTCAGCGTACTACAGGGGACGATGCCGCCCAACAAACAAACAGAAAGGGCGCGGCGTATAGACTTATCATAATAAAATAATATAAAACTATACCACGAAACTTCGCAATCTAACAAGAAATCTGTGAGCTACCGTATCTAATCACAGTAGGTACATCTGTCACCGTGACACACTTCACAATTTGGAAGTCATAACGCGGCGTTTGTTCGCCGTGTGAATTCCGCCCGCTGAAGCGTAGAGATTCGCGATATCTGGCCGCAGTGTTTGCTTGGGCGGTGCGCCCAGGGCGGGGGCGGGAGCGGGAGGGGAGACATGTCGGCGCAAACACAGCTGACGAATTGACGTGCCGCACAAGACAAAAGAATTCGCCATATATTATATTTAAAAAATAAGATGCTCATTAAATTTGATGGTTGAACCCATAATAAACTTACTCAGGCCATTCCCAAAGCCCAAAAAAATTGAAACACATAGGTAGGTACCTGCATCTACCGCAAATATTTATCAGCAAAAATGATAATATAATGGGTTGGTAGGTTGGTACTTGCCTAAGAACGAAAAAATAACATTTAAAAAAAAGATGTTTGTTGGCATAATAAATATTTATTGTTTAGTTTCATACGGAATAATAAAGTAAATATCGCGGAAAATAAACAAACTAATAATAATCATTTTGCAGTTCGATTTGATAACTAGAAAATAAATAATTCCTACATTGCAATAAAACGTTAAAAAATATATTAGATTTGTGTCACGTGCGCAGTATTTTGACAGGCCACTGACAGCTGTTCTAGGCAACTCTAAGTAAATACTATAGTAAAAAGGTTATCTCTACCAGAAATTCATCCTCGATTGCTTCCCAGGCATCGTCTATCTCTTCTTCAAAAGCCATTTCACTTCATTGACCAATTTATTACGAACTGACACTTAATTTGTTTTCATATACCGGTTACGTGTTTCTTATCTTTCATTGGTAAACTTTAACATTGGATGACACTGCACTTGTAGAATAACAAAACAATAATCTCTAGTCCATGTTTTAAAGACACTTTCTTATTTAATTTCACTTTTGTGTACGATATTCAATGCAAGTCAAGAAGGCGGTGACAGTTTTCGTTTTAAGTTTGATTACATTATTTTATCTATGGTTACCATATTGAAATTCGATATTTTTTTACTTACCTTTTCCAGGACCGAAACAGAACAGAAATTTGAAAAAATAAATATTAAAGATGGTGAAATTGTTTTTATGGTTACCTAGTTTATAGAAATTTCAGCTCCGGGGGGAGACAATAAACCTCCAAGAGAGATATTATTTTTTCTTATGCTTATGGTGAACCAAGAAATATATCAGCCTTTTTGTGATCTGAGTAATGAATCTGAACGTAGAATAAAGAAGAACACAAGAAATGCGTAGTGGACTTTTTTCATGATCTAAAAGTCTAACCGATCGAACCTTAAATTTCAAATAAAGAAATTAGTTTCATCCTTAGATGAATTAAAAGGGAAGATAGGTTACTGAGGCAACACGCGTGGTTTCAATGAACTGGGTCCAGTCGACAAACTGCATTTAGTATCGAACATAAGTCCGTCGGTCAGACAAACACGTCGCATTACTCTCTTTTTTGTGAAAAAATGCCTTCCTGTGCTTTTGAGATGCATACAAATCATTCTCGAGCAAAAACCAAATCTGATGGGATTTTCTTTCCTTTCGCACTAATGTAATAATAATAATATTTGGATGACTTGTATAGCGCCGTTTTTGTGCAAAATCCATGTACTCAAAAATCACTTATTATTTCAATTAATACAATTATGTATCCACAATGCTTTTCGAATAAAATAAAGTGAGACAGCAAACACTGAAACACATAAGAGTATGAAGGACAACCTAGTGACAGTACGTCGTATTCTACTACTCTGCTCGCTCGTTCGTTTATCAAGAACAGTAGAATAAAAGCGACCCACTGACAGGCGAGTATGTGCGCAGCAAGTAGTTTGAGCATGACGTCGATACGAAAATGCTCATCGCTCGCCTGTGACGTCATGCTTGCCGCAGAAATGCTCGCCCGTCAGTGGGCCACTTTAAGCTTGCAACTGGTGTTGTGAGGAGGCAAGAGAAACAAGGGGCTTTCATAATTATATAGTCGTTTCAACCGTACACATATTTTTCACACCATTTGCGGTGGCTTCATTCCTGTTGAGTTGAGGTTCAGTTCGGCAGTTCGGTTCACTTATATATACATAGCATAAGAGAGACTAATCACATGCTAAATGGGCTACAATCAAAAGGTACTAAGTCAGTGGCTACAGTGGGCTTCTTTCAAAATGACACTCCTATCTTGCTTGTATTAATCTATTCAATGAATCGAAAGGACGGGCTTATTGAGATAGATTTTTTTTTTTGCACCGTACATTCTTAGGCTGAAACAATTCTTATAGTATATCGAGGACTTGCCTTATAGAAGATAGTGTTGAAATTCTTGTCCCTGGGTATGCCCTAAGCATCTGGATTAGTTAATGTAATATGGTTGCTTTCGGTGGTATTTTTGATTCATTCATTCCAGAGTAGAAGAAAAATTTAATTTGCCTCGGTGACGGACATCATTCAGAATTAAAATGTTGATGAAAATGGCATTTGGTGTTTAGTAACTAGATTTAAATAGCCAGGTACTAAAATTATCAATCTTATCTTCCAACTCACATAATTCCCTAATACCATATTATTGTGCTATATTTACTGTAAAAAAAATGTTATGTCACTTTATTGTGAGGATTGCACTTGCAATAATTGTGCTGTGCTATTTTCCAATATGTAAACACACTAATACTACTTAGATTGTAATAAAAATAAATTTCGATGATGCAGAATTCATACCTAATTGGGCTCAGGAATTAATGACATCATAGAGTGTTATTGATTATGCCTCTAGTACATGTACTTGGGTAATTGGATTATTATCTATGTGTATGTATGTACTATAAATACGACAGTACTGCAGCTGTACTGTGATTGCTCAATGTGCAGTTTTATATTTGTACCAGTTTCCATTTGTAGGTTGTTTACGCAAGTTCTAGAACTTACTGGCTTGCAAGCAATAATTTGATTGAATGTGGATTGTATTCATTCAAGCTGGCAATTAAAATAATTATTATCCATGATGTGATGAACAGATTTTCAATAGTTTTTCTACTGCATTTGGTCGTAAATCAACAGAATAATTATACTTAAGCTCTATTGTAATAATAAGATCCATTTGCATTGCTGTAAAGTTATTTGTAGCATAAATATAATTTTTACAATATTTGCAATAAAAATACATATCTGAATAACGGCGCAATTAACGAGGTAATCAATGAACTATCAAGGCCATGAATAGCAAAATACATGTGTGAAGATAAAAAATAAATATTGAAAAATGTTATTTTCTATTTACGGTGTTTCCAAAGGATGTCTTGAATAGCTCAGTAGTTTAGAGCAGTCAGTCCTCCAGTTAGTGGATGGTTCCGAAGGTCAAATACTAGTTCAACAGTTTGGTTAAGTGATTGCAATAATCTACGGCTACAGTTACAAGCCATGTGTCCAAAAAGAATACTGCGAAATTAAATAAAATTCAATATAAATTAATGAAGATGTGTGGTGAAAATAAAAAGATCAAATAGGTCTATAAATCAAAAATATTTATTAAATTATATAATAACTACGCCTTATAAATTAAGTATAAACTAAGATGCCCTCACAATAAAAATATTGGCAATAAGGCAAAAGCTCAGAATGCAATAAAGTGGTGGTGAATTATTAATTAATCTGATTTTGGAAAGAGCATGTTTTATTTTATCAGGTAACAGCAGATGGGTAGATGGGTATCAGAGTTGCGTGGTCCTCTTGGCGCCAGACAGTACCAGATAGGGGGCTCTGACTTCCTTCTGCCGGGCTTGGAGGAGTGCCAGGGTTCCGAGGGGGGTGTCAGTGGAGTTCATCTTCCTCATGAGCCCCTCCTGCTGGCCCTGCTTGATGCGCTTCTCCTGCTTGTTTTTGCCGGGGCCCTTGCCGTGGAACTTGTGAGAGAGGTAGCGGAAGGCCTCCTTGGGCTTGAGGGCGCGCCCCTCGTCATCCACATAATCCAGCTTGACGTGGGGGCGGAAGCCCTCCTTCTCGCGGAACTCGCTGGTGGGGCCGGCATGGCCGCGCTCCCGCCGGTTCAGCTTGTCATCGTCCCTGCAACGTTGTTAGTATTATACGATTAATATACATCATCTAAATATTACATTAACGATACAATAAAAAAAAATTGACAATAGAAAAAAAAAATGGTGCAGCTAGAATAAAGAAGCTGCCTAAAAGATGAAAGGATAATCTTTAATTAGAAGATTAGATATCTACAATTTCAAAGCAATTGGTCAATAATATATATATTTTTTTTAAATAAAGACAAACATTCCCGGGTTACGAATAAAATGACAATATTTGAAAATCTCTTACTACCACCACAGTAAGCTGAAAATGTTGCTTGTTTAATAATAATATAATAATAGAACCTTCACAGAACTTGAAAATCAACTTTGAAATGTGATGTATTGTTCAAATTCTGTGATACAACCCGTCCTCAGTTAACATTTTTGATAGGGACAAGGAATAAAGTAAGAAGTTGGTAATGGCTTGCAATGGGGGTCACATTCAACTTTTTCAGTCAGAGAATGATTCATATCGACAATATACCAATATTTGATAGGGACACCTCATACTGCAAAGATTCGATATTTGCAAGGAGAGACGTCGTACATATTATGATAATTTCAAATTTTGTTCCCTCACTGGGTAATACTTGTTACAACATGTTTGCTGCCAAGCGACCTTAGTGAGAGCTTTTTTCTGGGCACAGCGCTGGGCTAAGGATATATATAGGGTAACACCCCTGCCATTATTATACTTGCCCGACTAATTATGTTTTATGTTGTACTAAAACAAATATTCTACAATGAAAACAACAGTTTTTTTATTTTTTTATATTTTTTAAAAGACAAACATTCCCGGGTTACGAATAACCTGACAATATTTGAAAATCTCCTACTACCACCACAGTAAGCTGAAAATGTTGCTTGTGTTGTGATGGAGGACTTAGCCGGCCGAGGAATTGAACACACTACGCCCGAGTGAGACCCAAGCGCGATGTCAACTCGGCCACCGACCGGTCAAGTTGATTTGACACATCTCAAACAAAGAGCTAATATCAGTATGATCTGGATTACGTAAGCATTATTATAATCATGTCCGAGGAATGTAATTCTTACCCATGAGCCTTGTCGTCGATGGAATAGTGATGCGCCTGCAGGTGCGGCAAGGCAGGTGGGGCAGGTCGGGCATCCCCTCCCCTCTCCAGGTAACCCTTGCTGAGCGCAAGACGCAGGGCGCTGCCCAGGCCCGAGTCGAGGCGGGGTTCAGCCTCTAACGCTCCACCACCATCTGGAATAGATGACAAGATTAGTACATTGGTCAAAATGAAGAATTTCTAAATATGTTCTAAATGAGGGGTGACGGAAGACATCACACTACATGGCTTTGTAGTCTACATAACTGGTACTCGAGATAATTGCAAATGGTGTTCCCTCACTGGGTATTACTTGTTACAGCATGTTAACTGCCAAGCGACCTAAGTGGGGGGTGTTTCTCTAGGCTCAGTGATAGACTAAGGGTGTATATAACACCCCCGCCATAATTACACTTGCCTGATGAATTGCATTCAAACAATGTTTTGTGATTGAAATAGAATTCAAAGCTAAAAAGAAAAATATTCAGCTTAATAACACGTTGCATAACATGTGTAAAATGAAAACAACAACATTTGATCTGAAGGTTAATAATAATTAATACAAGTGGGTCATGACTAACTTTTCAATGAAGTTACGAGTAATTAGATTTATTTGTAAAAATCAGTTAGAATAATTTGACTCACCCCTGTTGATGTCGACGGGAATGTGCTCCAGATGGGGGTCCACGCTGCTCCAGGCACCCCCCTCCTTGCCCACTCCCTCGTCCTCCGCAGCCGCCTCCTCAAGCTCCATCAGCTCCTGGGCCCCCACGTCTCGGTTGCCCGCCTGCCCGTACGTGGGAATGTCACCCAGAGTGCGGCAGAACTCTGCCGTGCTGTCCAGGACTATGCCGCCAATCGTTTCTTCGACTTCTTCTTCCCCTTCTTCGCGCTTTACGGCTTCCACCAAGTCCTCCAACTGCCAAATGTACATAATAAGAATGAATAAATCTCATTATCGAACCAAAACGACAATAAGGTTACCCTATAAACTGTCAAACCAATCAGGATAACTTTTGTGGAAACACAAGGCAACAAAAGGATAAGAAATTGTCTGGATAAATGATATTTTCAAAGAGGTTAGTGTTCCCTCACTGGGTAATACTTGTTACAGCATGTTAACTGCCAAGCGACCATAGTGAGGGCTTTCTCTCTGGGCTCAGTGATGGACGATGAATGTATAGAACAGACCTGTCTTTATTACACTTGCCGGATTAATTAATTCAAAATCAAGTTTTTCAAGTCACAGCAACTATATTGTATATATATATCAAGCATAATAAAATGCTGATAGTGGAATTAGCCTTCTGTTACCTTGGGTAGTTTAGGCTTTAGGCGGCTGGCAATGTTGATGCTCCGAGTACGAGCCAGGGCCTGTTCCAACTCATTGTCCTGGTCATCATCATCCTCTTCCTTCATAGAAGACAAGGATTCCATCTTCACATCTGTTAAAACCACAAAAACCTGTTATTACACGATAATACAACAATAATTGCATATTATTTGATGGGTTCCATGATAACTCAACACAGTGACAATTCAACACACTTTTAAAAAGTGATACAGTAGAACCCCGTTAATTCGAACCCCGATAATTCGAAAAAACGCGTTATTCGAAATTTTCGCCAAAAAAATTTCCGCAGAAAAATTTTTTCATACAAAATTTTTTTTAATTCGAAATTAGTTAATTCGTAATTCGAAATTTATTTTTGTCCACGCACGAAAATTTGTTCGTGTAATTCGAAAAAATTAGATTTTTGCGAAAATAAATCATAATATTTCGTAAATCTGAATCTAAAAGTCAGCCATGGCGGTAAAACGCCGAAAAATGTATTTTTACGTGGTTATACATCTTCCTAATAGTATTATTATTTTGTAAATCTGAATCGATTTACACTGGAATGTCGTACTTTTTCAAATTTATTTCGAATATTTGAAGGGCCGAGAAAATACGTTTTATACGGATATATGTTGTAGTTTTACGAGTTTACACCAAATATCTGAATTTAAAGGGTCGGCCGCGAAATTTCGATTTACGCCTAAATGTATTGTATATTTACGAATTTATTTCGAATATTTGAATTTAAATGGCCCGCTGCGACGGAAATCGGCCACGAAATCTCGATTTACGCATAAATATATCGTATTTTTACGAATTTATTTAGAATATCTGAATTTTAAAGGGCCCGCCGCGACGGAAATCGGATGAGAAATTTCAATTTACGCGGAAATATATCGTATTTTTACTAACTTTACTTCGAATATCCGAGTTAAAAAATACGGCGCGACGGAAATCGGCCGAAAAATTTCGATTCACACCGAAATATGACATATTTATACGAATTTACTTCAAATATCTTAACTTAAAAGGCCGGCCGCGACGAAAAACTGCCGATAAAATTCGATTTTCCGCGGAAATATACCATATTTTTACAAATTTACATCAAATATCTGAATTTAAAGGGTCGGCCGTGATGGAAATCGGCCGCGCATTTTCGATTTACATGGAAATATATCGTATTTTTGCGAATTTATTTCGAATATCTGAATTTAAAGAGCCGGCCGCGACGGAATATGGCTGCGAATTCTCGTTTTAAATATATCGTATTTTTACGAATTTAAATTCGGATATTTGAAATAAAGGGCCGGCCGCGACGGAATATTACCGCGAAATCTCGATTTACGCGGAAGTATATCGTATTTTTACGAATATCTCAATTTAAAGGGTAGGCCGCGACCGAAATCGGCAGCGAAATCTCGATTTACGCGTAAATATATAGCATTTTTACGAATTTATTGCGAATATCTGAATTTAAAGGGCCCGCCGCTACGGTAATCGGCCGCGAAAATAAAGAAATAATTGGTATTAATACGAATTTACAACTAAAATTCCACCCGGATTTGAAGAGGCGGCCGAGAAAATCGAATTTCGGCATTTTTTTTTTTTTTTTTCATAAAATTTCGAATTACGTGGGAATTCGTTAATTCGAAATTTGATTTTTGATGTCCCGTGGATTTCGAATTAATGAGGTTCTACTGTATAAAAGTCATTAGAAACGATGAAATTTTTTATTTTTTTTAACCTAACCTACTTAACCCAGTTAATAAAGTTTTTGTTTCATCACTTTCCACGACTTTGTGATGATTTATCCGGTCACCTATTTCATGATATGGAAAACAAATACAATTATAACTAGTGTTTCCTCACTGGGTAATACTTATTACAGTATTTTTACTGCCAAGCGACCATAGTGAGGGCTGTTTCTTTGGGCACAGTGGTGGGCTAAGGGTGTATAGAACATTCCTGCCTAAATAACACTTGCCGGAAAAATACTTACTAAAAATATAACCAACATACAGGGTGTATCGGCACTAACCCGACAAACTTTAACCAGCTATTCCTTAGCACATTTGGAGTAAAAAATGTTATGTGCACTTTGCTGTCCGGTAACATTTTTTTTCTTTTAAAAACAAAAAATAAATAAAATTTCCACACTCCGCTACTGCCCACAGTATAGGGGTAAAATAATTGGCAACGCCGCGCTACTGTCATCTCTTTCACACATATTCTGTCTCAAGTCCCGTGTGGTTCCCGCCACCCCGTCTCGTATCAGTGGTCAGTGCTGTTTTGGGAGTTCGCATGTCATCAAGTTTCTAGTTTCGTTTTTGTTTTGTTATCTAAGTTTTTACTGTTGAAATATGCCCCTCAATTATCCACCTGCCGAGCAAGCAGATATTGTTTTTGTTTATGGATTTTGCAATGGAAATTCACGAGCAGCCGTAAGGGAGTATCGCATGAGGTTTCCTGGAAGACGCGTCCCACACCATGCTACCTTTGTCCAGGTTTGTACCCTATCAATTGTTTATTGAAACTATTTACATTCATTGATAATGCCAAAAAGCGCTTTTGAAATTTAAACTGGGAACATTAAAAACATAACAAGGGGCCACCAACTTTAAAAATGTAAATTGTACTTTAGGTGATTTGTGTTCAGTGGTCACTAAACAGCGTTTTAAAAAGTTAATTAATTTTAATCTCTAATAAATGCATCATTCACTGCAATTGAATTCACTCCCTTTCTCACCATGGGATTATTTAAATTACTTGAATTCAATTTCACCCCTGTGAATCCAAGATATCAACCGTACCTAGTTAAGAAAATTATAATTTAAAACACTTTGTTATACATTTTACTATAAAAAAAATGAAATAAATGAAGAGAAAACGTAAGTTTTCTGATATGTGCCTAAAATAAGTGTTCTTTAAAAATAAAATGAGTGAAAAAGCCCGCGATTGTTTATTTGACATTATTACTGAGCTGAATAATAAAAGCAGTTGTTATTTGTTGTTTTGTTTCAGATGTATCAACAATTGCGTGACTGTGGCATCGGAAGGATTGAAGGCGCCGGCGGAGGACACAAAATCGTTCCTGTGGCAGTTGAGGAGAGAATCCTGAACTTAATTACCGAAGATCCCACGCTGTCCGTGCGTCGGGTCGCTCTGATGATAGGACACAGGGAACACATGGCGGTATGGAGAGTTCTGAAGAAGCACGGGCTCAAACCTTTTCACTATAGGCGCTGCCAAGGCCTCATGGAGAATGACCACTTTTCCAGAGTCGTGTACTGCAGAAGAATGCTGCATAATGTCATAAGAGATGCAGACTTCATGAAAAACATATTGTTTACCGACGAAGCACAGTTCACTAAAACAGGAGTGCTAAATGTGCACAACTTGCACCATTGGGCTGAACAAAACCCCAAGCTTGTTCGGGAGTCGTCGAGCCAGGACAGATTTTCCATCAACATGTGGGCAGGAATCCTGGGAAATCAAATACTCGGTCCAATCGAGTTGCCTCCCAGACTAAATGGACCGATGTATTTGGAGTTCTTACAAGTGCAACTGGGCGAGATTCTGGAAGATGTAAACCTCGAATTACTACGGAGAATGTGGTTCCAGCACGATGGAGCCCCACCACACTATTCGATTGCCGTACGGAACTACTTGGAAGTCGAGTTTCCTGGTCGTTGGATAGGCCGTGGAAGTCCGGCCATTGCTTGGCCACCAAGATCACCCGACCTGACCCCCCTGGATTACTACCTGTGGGGGGCTCTCAAGGAAAAAGTGTATGCTAAGCCAATAGCCTCAAGAGAGCAACTGCTCGAACGAGTGATGGAAGCCGCTGCAGAAATTAAAGCAAATCCTGCAAACTTAAATAATCAAAATATAACAAGACTACACGCTTGCATTGAAAATAATGGTAGTCACTTCGAACAAATGCTCCAATAAAAAAATTAACATAAACTACATGTCCGCATTTTCATTTATTATTTATTGGTAAAATTCTCACAATGTCATTCATTTACACATCAATATTGTATTACCTACATATCAATATTTAATCAAATCTGTAGAAGAGTATGCCCGTCGGCATTCAACAAGTTTTTCGACAAGTGTGTCGAAAAGCGTCTTCTCTCTTTCCTACACACTAAATATTAATGGTTAAAAATGAGACGAATGATGCTTGTAAGCGCGCCAATACGTAAAAACAACGAAACTCGAATAAGAATTGCCAGGTGGGTTTTTTAATCGCTTTAATCTGACTTCAAACAATAATTAAACACGTAAAAATTATTTAATATAATATTACAGTACAGTACTTTGAACCTTCGCAATAAATTTATTTGATTTTAAGTTTAGTTTGTAGAACTCCATTTCAATTTAGAGATTTTTTTTTATTTTTAACAGTCTTATTAAAAAATTTACAGTGTGTTTATAAACAAGTTCTGCTAGTTGTAATTATTATTACGCGTGACAGCTGTTTCACCTTCTGACGGCATTATCAAACTTTGGTAAAGCCACTTACAGACGACGTAAGTGATAACTTTCTTTTTTTATTATTCTGGCTTTATTGATTTCCGAGTAAATTGTCGTAAATTATTATTTGCTAATCCCAATATTATTTGCTAATGCTAATAATTAAGTGAAATTTTAAACAATGCAATAATAGGATTATTGCATTGTTTAAAATTTCACTTAATGTCGTTGGTATTTCCAACTGATGACTCAGGGGTTTATTTCCCTGAATAATTAAGTATTTTGGGGTCTAATTATTATGCATTTCATTACATCCGATAATCTACACAATTTTTATGTTGAATTGGGGTAAGTTTTATGGCTAAGGGAAGGAGTGGAAGGTGAGGAAGTACCTGGATATTCAGATCTGGTCACTAAATACGGCTAGTCATTTCAAGCAACGTTTAAATTCTAAACCTGGATATTCAGATCTGGTCACCAAATACGGCTAGTCATTTCAAGCAACGTTTAAATTCTGAACCTGGATATTCAGATCTGGTCACCAAATACGGCTAGTCATTTCAAGCAACATTTAAATTCTAAACCTGGATATTCAGATCTGGTCACCAAATACGGCTAGTCATTTCAAGCAACGTTTAAATTCTGAACCTGGATATTCAGATCTGGTCACCAAATACGGCTAGTCATTTCAAGCAACGTTTAAATTCTAAACCTGGATATTCAGATCTGGTCACCAAATACGGCTAGTCATTTCAAGCAATGTTTAAATTCTGAACCTGGATATTCAGATCTGGTCACCAAATACGGCTAGTCATTTCAAGCAACGTTTAAATTCTAAACCTGGATATTCAGATCTGGTCACCAAATACGGCTATCAAGCAACGTTTAAATTCTGAACCTGGATATTCAGATCTGGTCACCAAATACGGCTAGTTATTTCAAGCATTGTTTCAATTCTAAACCTGGATATTCAGATCTGGTCACCAAATACGGCTAGTTATTTCAAGCATTGTTTAAATTCTAAACCTGGATATTCAGATCTGGTCACCAAATACGGCTAGTTATTTCAAGCATTGTTTAAATTCTAAACCTGGATATTCAGATTTGGTCACCAAATACGGCTAGTTATTTCAAGCAACGTTTAAATTCGGAATTAATTAATCAATTACGAAAAAGCGTGGGGTTTAGAATATTTTTTTAAATTATAGTTGTAATTTATTGTCGATTTTTTAAAAAATTTGCGATATTTTAAATAAAATTTAATAATTATTATGTAAATAAATTAGCAATCTGGCAGCATTCATTTGCAGGTGGTCAATCCAATGCAGTCATGACGTTTGTGTGAGTGCTTTCCTTTGTGTGAGTGTGTTGCGCAGCAGTTTTATATGAACCGTTTTTTGATTCATCGGGATTGTTTTTAAAACTATACATTCTTTGTACCTTCAAATTAGTGGAAATAAACTTAAGTGTGTCAAGCTGCTCGTTATATTCCGGTAATTCTGGAAGGCTTTTAACATAAGCAATAATATTCATAAATCACATTCCGCGAAGTTGTAAATAACTAAATTTATTAAAAAATATACGTTGTAGGATAGCCTAGCAAGTAACATTTTGACAGAGCACTTACGGTGATTTAAAAAACAACGGCGCTGTTCAAATAATCCAATTATTATTATTGATAAGTACCTAAGTGAGGAAAATTGTTTTTAAAAGTGCTCAGAATTATTGGACTTCGATTATAAATTCAGGAAATCTACTAATTAGTTTCTTAGTTTCAAAATTAGACTATTTAATACGTGAAACGCGTAAGAGGTGAAACCAGAGCATTCCAGAGGTGAAACAATTTAGATACAAAAATAAAACTGATTTGTACAATACAAGAAGACAATCAGTGATTCGCATACGAAAAATGTGAATAATCATCATTGTTAAATAAAATATTTATTTTCTGGTACTGGATTATGTAATACGGGCTTCGTTCACGTTCACGCGAGTTAAGTTGCGATGTTGCTTTCAAATTTTGACAAAGGATAAAACAGTGGTGACATGTGGTGAAAATATGTTTAATTAATTTTTTATTAAAAAAAAACGTTACCGGACAGCAAAGTGCACATAACATTTTTTACTCCAAATGTGCTAAGGAATAGCTGGTTAAAGTTTGTCGGGTTAGTGCCGATACACCCTGTATAAACAAAAAAGAATTTACAAGTAGACGGTAACAAATTAATGGATACAATGTCCATTTACGTCATTTTACAGGACGTGTGAAATGACGCAACATGTATATACGTCTTTTAGTCGGGGATGTGATACAACAGACAGGGAAATCAAGTTTTGTATTGTAGTATATAGCCTGTCTACAATACACACGTGACAGCACGTGTCATATCAAAAACCTCTTTTACGGCAAGGGTCCTTGTCAATGTGTTCAATTTTTTCATATTAAAATAAATTATTGATGTTTTTGGTTACCTGTGTCATCTGTGATAAGTCCACCCTTACGGACAATGTCTTCATGGGTGTCTTCTTTTTTCACCTTAGGCCGCATTTTACCCTAGAAAACAAAAATGTCAAATATTAAAGCTGTTTCCAATGACCAGACTTTGATGTGTAATTTATATAGCCAATAGGAGTATCCAACCAATTTGTTTCCTCACTGGGTAATACTTGTTACAGCATGTTAACTGCCAAGCGACCATAGTGAGAGATTTCTTTCTAGGCTCAGTGAGGGGCTAAGGTATATAGAACACTCTTGCCAATACTACACTTGCCAAAATAGCAAAAAAAAAAAAAAGATTCAAGGCAGAAAATTTAAAAACAATAATGGCATGTATGTTCGTTTTTTCACTCACAAATGATTCCATTTAGTCACTTACAGTTTTAAATGCATACTGCATGGTATCATTCTTAACCCCGCAAATACATTTATATATTTATTTTTTTCCTTAACCCCATACAGGAGACCCTGACAAAAATAATTTCCCCGTCATCTTTTGCTATGCTGTGTGGAGGGGGTTTTTTAAGGAAGGAGATGATACAATAAATAATGTATATTTCTTAATATTCTCATGTAAAAGCTCCGAAAAAGGGAGTTAATAAATAAATAAATGAAGTTCTGGGAAGGTAAAAGGTATGTAGGTTGGATAGGAATCTAGGGGTCAGTGTGTTCGGGAGTGACGGACATATAAATATACCCCTCCCACTGCAGCGCAAGGCGATGGGCCGTGAGACCAGTTGGAGAAGTAAAAGGAAGCCTCTCCCGATCTGGCAGGCAGGCGCATCCTGAACACACCCGACCCACTTGGGGTGACCTATGGTAGGGGGGTTAATATGGAATAGTGCAATTACCTTCTTTCTCTTGAACTTGGCTTTGAACTCTTCATCAGTGTAGTATTCGGCTGCTTGCTTGAGGGCGGGCAGTTGGAGGGACTCCAAACGCTTGTTGGAAAGTTTCTCTCGTATCTACAAAACATAATGTAAAAAATCAATTTCTAATCCATATTAAATGATGCAAATCAACAAAACATAGAAATATGTGGTTACACAGTTACAAGTTTAGTGTTCCCTCACTGGGTAATACTTGTTACAGCATCTTAACTGCCAAGCGACCTAAGTGAGGGCTTTCTCTCTGGGCTCAGTGCTGGGCTAAGGGAGTATGGAACAACCCTGCCATAAATTCACTTGCCGAAAAAAATGTTTTTATAAAAAGCAAAAAGAATACTGGACCTCATTGTGCAAACATCAAAATCAATAAGTTAGATTAAGCATCAAAACTCTTTCATAAATAAATCAGTGCACTATACACGGTGTCCGGAAACTCGTAGTACAAGCGGGAAACTGGAGAATCTACACCACATGGGAAACCCAAATAAACATAAAGTTTTGTGATTTGAGCATTTTCATCAAAAAAATAAATATTTTTCAGCTATTTCAGGGTTAAAATTTTTTCATCATTCGATCTGAGACGCCGACGCAACGGATAGAAATTATTATTACCATAGGTAGGTACTCACAATATGTAGCGATGTTCCGATCTCCAATTCAAACACACAAACACGTCACATAAATTATTTTAAATGTTCACCGTTAACTTCCAAGCACAGTTGGGTCCGTCTGATAATTGATTATCGCACTATTTGAATCATGTCGGAGTTAATTTTTACCTCGTTGAAGGCTCGATGATAAGTCTCAAAATCAAAACATTAAAAACGTACAACTGTTTTCAAACACGTCGAACGCATCGATTCACTATCAAAACAATAATAACGCGTATTAAAACAGAAAAAATTTCGACCACAATTCGCTTTTATGTTTAAATTAACGAGAAAACTTCTTAAAGCAAAATGCAATGTAAACAATCACATGAATGCGGCCACGTGCGGCGACCCGTAAACCAAAACTGACCTACCTACTTACGATTTAACAGAAATGTGACATCTGCTTATCGTGCATCTCTTTCCTTCATATGTTAGTTGAACCCAGAATACAAGAGAAAGCTATATTTTGCGAATATGTCAGAGATAGGTATGCATTTTAGAACAACAGATGTTTTAACCCTGCAGAGCAGAAATATTTTATGATTACACCATTAAATGAAGGGTGATTTCAAAATAATGCTTTAAATCCGGGTTTCTATATTTGTTTTACTTTTAAATAGTTTTAATTAGTTGGGTACTTTGATCTTCAGTAATAATTTATAAGAATTTGATCAAAAAAAAAATCAACTTTTGACTCAATTTACTCGAAAACGAAAGCTCAAATCAAAAAAAATGATACTACAAAATCGACTCCAAATGTGATGTAGATTCACCAGTTTCCCGCTTGTACTACGAGTTTCCGGACACCGTGTATAATATGCAGATAGAAAATTGAAGTGTAACGGCACAATTGTTTTAAGAATGAGAAAATGTTAATAAATCATTAGTACCATCATCTTCTTGAAGTTTTCCATCTCTCTCTGGTCATCATCTCCGATGGTGAATCCCTTGGCCTTCTTCTCACCGAAGATCTCCTCATCGTATTTGCTGAGAAGCTCCTTCTGTTGCTCCACACCGTACAGGGTCGGGTCATCTGCACCCTCGTAGGGTGTGTATCCAGATTTGGACTGCTTCTTGGTGTCATTGTTCTGAGGGACAAAACAGTTAATTAGTTCAAAAGACTGTTAAGGATAATTCAATGCAGTTTAAAATAATAATATTTGAAGGAATTTAAGAGAATGACGTGTTTTCCCTCACTGGGTAATATTCATTACAGCACGTTTAAATTGAAATTATAGATATGTTACTGAAACCAACAGTTTTATCACATTAATGACTATTTTATTTTACTACCCATATTTAACACGTAAAATTCGAAGGACAGCCTAGCATGCATGTTTTAGTTTACAAAAGCCGGAACAGTTGTAAATTTGAGATTTACAAAAAATGCTGTCTTCTATAGAGCATCCTTTATCTCATTTTATCAATATAAAAGTAAAATGATGAGAGAAATATTATGAAAAATATTTTTAGGTTGCTACCTAAGATATATAGTACATATATTTCGTACCTTATCATATCTCTCCTGGTCCCTCAGGTTGACGTTGACCAGGGTGTCTTGTCCATCATCCAGCACATCGCGATCCTCTAGCGTGAGCACCAGGGTTGCCCCCTCAGGTAGGCGGTCGCACGCGTGGGCCACGTGGAGCCCCCGCAGGTGCTGAGCCCCGTAGGCACGACCTAGACGGGTGGCTTCTTCTTCTTCGGCAAGGGCCCCCACGCCAAACTCAGCATCGAGCTCGTCGAGAATGGCAGCCTGGAAATGTACATTAGTTAATATTGCGATAAAGATAATAATTGGAGAAACAATATGACATTACACAGGTATAGTAACTAAAAATACAATAAGGAATTTGAGTCCATTCAAAAAAAATATTACAACATCCACACTTTGAAACATAAAACATGTTTTTTTTTAAAGTTAGTTTTCATGGTTAAATTAATTCTCCAAGTTTGAATATTTTAAAGCCCATCAAAACAATTGCAATTCGAGCGGTAAAAGGCGGGAGGGTGCGTGACGTCATCCGTGCGCTGAAAACATCCTGTGGTTAGTGCATTTTGGAGACTCTTTTTTATTATTTGGTAAGAAATTCTAGTTCATTTTTTATCAATGTTTACCGTCCAACTAAATTAAGGGTATTTTTTTTTTTAATATCAAAATTTCATCCGGCTCAGAACAGATATTGTCTAGTGAGTCGGGTAGCACCCATGATTTTGTTAATAACCTTAACTAAAAAATTTAAAATATTAGAGTCAATAATCACGAAGAAAATCACACCTATCTTTAAAAACGTACTGATCGAGGAACAGCATGGATTTAGATCTGCTAAATCTACTACTACTAACTTACTATCCTTTACCAATTCCATCGTCAGTGGCCTAGAAGTTAACTTCTATATACCGACTTCTCTAAAGCTTTCGACAAAGTAAACCACTCAATCCTTATGGCCAAACTATATGCTATCGGTATTAGAAACCCCTTGCTATCCTTCTTCAATTCTTATTTAAGCAATAGAAAACAAAGAGTTAAATTAAACAACTTTGTGTCTACTATTATTGAAGTAACGTCCGGCGTACCTCAAGGAGCACATCTAGCACCGCTTCTTTTTAACTTGTTTATAAACGACATTATTAGTATTTTCTCTCATACACGATTTTTGCGGACGACAATAAGATTCTAAAAATAATAAAAAATCACGATGTCTACTACACTAAACGATGTCTACAACTAAATGTCGATAAATGCAAAATTATGTCCTATAGATCAAAAAAAACGATTGTCTTCGAATACAAACTTAATAATATTTGCTTAACAACTGTTACATCTATTAAAGACCTTGGTGTCTCTCTTGATAGCAAGCTTTCTTTTCGGGATCACATAACTGCAATCGTTAATAAATCCCTCAAACTACTTGGTTTCATCACTAGAATCACTTCGGACTTCAAAAACGTAAATACCCTTAGAACTCTTTACTGCTCCTTGGTTCGCCCCCATCTTGAATATGCTTGTGTTATCTGGTCTCCTTTTTATGCTGTCCACATTCGACGCATTGAATCTGTTCAACATCGGTTCTTAAGGGATTATATACAGAAATAAGAATTTTTTTTATTTCATTTTCGTAATGAACATTTATTTAAGTACACACAAAAAATTTCAAGTCAATCCGGCTATTATTTTCGAAGTTACACGCATATTTGTAAAGGCGTGTCAGAGCGGAGACGGTGACTCCAAAGCGTATTCGGGGGTTTTAAAAGTTGCACCTGACGACGATCAAGAAGTTCTGAAGAAAGAATGTATTGGACACGTACAGAAGAGAATGGGCACGTGACACCGAGATTGTGTGAATTTAAATGTGGAAACAGTTGATAATAAAAATGAAAAAAATACAAAAAAAAACTTTTGGTGGAAAAAGCAAACTTGGTGGTAAAATTATCAACAAGTTGACAGTTTATTATGGCTTAGCAATTAGGAGAAATTGTGATCCCATCGAAAAAATGTATAATGCTATCTGGGCCACATATTATCATTATTTCTCAACGGACAAAAAAACCTCAACACGAGAAGTACCCGGTCGGACCAGAGTCATGGTGCAGTTGGCAATGGGCAGTAGCTGCCAATGAATTACCCACTTTCAAGCATGATCATCCGTCATTACCACAAGATTTTGCTGAGGCTATACTTCCCATTTATACAGATCTCAGCAATGAGAAATTGTTAGAAAGATGTGTGGGTGGTTTCACCCAAAGCAACAACGAGAGCTACAATCAACTGATATGGAAAATCTCTCCAAAAATAGTACAGGCCGGTTCCAAAACTGTAGACACGGCTGCATACATGCTGCTGGCATATTTAATGAAGGTACAACATCATTATTATATTACATGAATGCAATAGGGGTTTTACTTGGGCCCAAAGCGCATTCCTACGCCGAAAGAGAGGATAAACAGCGCGTGGCCCGTCTTTGACCGCAGAGCACATTATAGCACACGAGAGGGAAGAATGGTCCGCAGACAACACCAACTCGAGTTATTAGAAACTGCCGAAGGGGCGGAGGGTGTATTATATGGCCCTGGAATAGACAACTCGATGTAAGTTAAAAAAATATTTTTTTTACTCTATGTAAAGTACTTTTCAAACTTTAAACGCGTTTTTCTCAAAACTTAGTTTTTAAAGTCGGTGACCAAGATTACTCGAAAACGGCTCAACCGATCAGTCTCAAATTTTAACACAAGCTTCTTAAGTATATTTAAGAGTTATTAATCGAAGGCCTGTTCTCACTGATAAATACATTTTTTTTATAAACAATATAAGGCCAAAATTTTGGTAAAAAGTTGTTTTTTTTTTTTTGAGTAGCCGCCATTTTGTCAAAAAAAAATATTTTGCTCTGTCCTTCGATCAATTAGAGGATTATTTTATTATCATGTATAAAGAAATCCGTTTGGTTTTTTCATTTTAGATAATCCAGTCCAGAGATATGATGGTCACCGCAAAATGCCTTTTTTGAGAGGAGCTTCTGGAGAACAGCTATAGCAGCTTTCAAAATTATTATTTTTACAAATAAAAATTCTTAAAATACTGTTTAAAGTTGCCATAATATGTGTACGAATTTTTTCTTTAATAAATTAAAAAGCCTTTCAGGAAAAATTCTTGAAAAATCTCTTTTTTTGGGCCTCCTGACTGTATATAACCCCTTAAGAGGAATTGCTAGGAGGCTAGGATTAGAAAAAGGCAAATACTCATATGATGAAATTGAACTAACTCTAAACCTCTCTCTTTTGGAAGTCCGTCGGGAAAGAAATGACCTCATTTGCTTCTTCAAAATTATAAATGGTATTATTGATTCATCTACTCTACTGCAACTCATTCCTTCAATATCCCCTCGCACAGACTCAGAAATAATGAACTGCTCTTCCTCAACCATCATTTGACAAATTATGGATATTATTCACCATTATCCAGAATGTGTAGACTGGTCAACTCAAGTCAAAACCTTTTTGGGATAAGTCTTAATGATTTTTGCAGTCGCTAAACAAGTGACGGAATATTATAAGTGTCCTGTGGTCCTGACCCACGGCGTAGTCTTGACTTGATTCGACTTGTCACTTTATTTTCTTGTATTATATCTGCCTTATGTCTTTGCTTTCATGTACCTTTGACTACTCCTGTATTTATCGTTTTACTATACATATTCGTGTTATTATTTTGTAATTTGGACGATGTCCGTTAATAAATAAATAAATAAAAATTAATAAAAAATAAAATGATATTACTTGTTAACGTTAGAATTTGTTATTATCGCCAATACATCGCTAGACAAAGCCCGTACACTGAAGTTTACATGGTAGCATCGATGTACCTACGTAACTCACGCCGCGGCAGTTCAGTGGGTTCTCGCCAGCAGGGTTATTGTCATTGCTTTTAATTTAAAATGAGTTCCTACTTACTCATTTTTACAAAAACCTTAAATTGGCATGTAGGTGATTTTAGTCACACTAGTTGTTTGATTTGCATTTTATTGTGGAATAGCTTTAATTTTACCACATTGAATTTAAAAAACCTTCTAAAATATCAGGAGATACTACGATGTAAGTTAAAACAATAAAACTAAAAAGACAAGCACAAATCATCTCAAAAACTCAGATCAACATACCTAACTACACAATACAAAACTGTATAGCGACTTCTCACTCTTTATCAAAGTAAGAGAAGTTTAATTATTAAGTTGTACTAACTTAACACATAGTACATTTGACAACAGATTTCATTCGACCAATCATGGAGCGTATACACATTAAAGCTTTTAAATAGTTTTAACACATGATTTTGTATACGTAGTAATGCAAAATCATGTGTTTTTGGTTTGAAAATTTGGTCGGCTAGAAATGTTTCAGATGCTTTAATTAAATACTGCGAGTGGAATACATCTTGGCCTTTGAAATAATCGAGTATTTTTTATATAAGTGTTTTTATAAGCTCAGAAAAAAATAATGTATAGGCCTATGAAAACTGCTTTAAAGTTCAAAATCTCCTACTTACGAACCCATTTTCGGTTATGATTTTATTGTATAATGCGGCAAATTAAGTTATTTATAAAATGATCAGAAAAAAATTAAATATTTATGCCTGAACATCCACAAAATAAAATAAAAGGCACTTTTTGGCCTTGTTTTTTTCTTGCATAAATCAAAACAGGCGGATGGTGTTGAGCAGGAATTTAAACCTTATCGCCATCTACGTAAGGGTTGTTATTGATAGCGGCTCAATTTAAAATATTACACGACGTAGTACATCGCCTTAAAGGACGATTTATTAATTCTGTGAGTAAAAATATATAAGTATATTCAGAATCGGTGTTTTTTGATCCACAAGAATATATTTTTAAAAATTCCTTATTGGAAGATACTGAAGTGAATAAATCTGGTACTTTAATAAAAAAATAAAAAAGGAAGCAGTGAATTATGCAAATTCATATAGGTAGCTTAGTTTTACCTAAAGTGCGCTATGTACAGTAGAACCTCGTCAATTCGAAATCCACGGGACATCAAAAATCAAATTTCGAATTAACGAATTCCCACGTAATTCGAAATTTTATGAAAAAAAAAAAATAATAATACGCCGAAAATCGATTTTCTCGGCCGCCTTTTCAAATCCGGGTGGTATTTTAGTTGTAAATTCGTATTAATACCTATTATTTCTTTATTTTCGTGGCCGATTACCATAGCGGCGGGTCCTTTAAATTCAGATTTTCGCAATAAATTCGTAAAAATGCTATATATTTACGCATAAATCGAGATTTCGCTGCCGATTTCGGTCGCGGCCTACCCTTTAAATTGAGATATTCGTAAAAATACGATATATTTTCGCGTAAATCGAGATTTCGCGGTAATTTTCCGTCGCGGCCGGCCCTTTATTTCAAATATCTGAATTTAAATTCGTAAAAATACGATATATTTCCGCGTAAAACGAGAATTTGCGGCCGATTTCCGTCGCGGCCGACCCTTTAAATTCAGATATTTGATGTAAATTCGTAAAAATGCGATATATTTCCGCGTAAATCGAATTTTATCGGCAGTTTTTCGTCACGGCCGGCCTTTTAAGTTCAGATATTTGAAGTAAAAATATGTCATATTTCGGCGTGAATCGAAATTTTTCGGCCGATTTCCGTCGCGCCGTATTTTTTAACTCGGATATTCGAAGTAAAGTTAATAAAAATACAATATATTTCCGCGTAAATTGAAATTTCGCGTCCGATTTCCGTCGCGGTGGGCCTTTTAATTCAGATATTCAAAATAAATTCGTAAAAATACAATATATTTACCCGTAAATCGAGATTTCGCGGCCGATTTCCGTCGCAGCGGGCCATTTAAATTCAAATATTCGAAATAAATTCGTAAATATACGATACATTTACGCGTAAATCGAAATTTCGCGGCCGACCTTTTAAATTCAGATATTTGGTGTAAACTCTTAAAACTACGACATATATCCGCGTAAAACGTATTTTCTCGGCCCTTCAAACTCGGATATTCGAAATAAATTTGAAAAAGTATGACATTCCAGTGTAAATCGATTCAGATTTACAAAATAATAATACTTATTAGGACGATGTATAACCACGTAAAAATACATTTTTCGGCGTTTTACCGCCACGGCTGACTTTTAGATTCAGATTTACGAAATATTATGATTTATTTTCGCAAAAATCAAATTTTTTCGAATTACATGAACAAATTTTCGTGCGCGGACAAAAATAAATTTCGAATTACGAATTAATGAATTTCGAATTAAAAAAATTTTTGTATGAAAAATTTTTTCTGCGGAAATATTTTTGGCGAAAATTTTGAATTACGCGTTTTTTCGAATTATCGTGGTTCGAATTAACGGGGTTCTACTGTACCTTGTAGAGCTTGAAGAAAGTAAGCGAGTTGTTTGTTCCCTCACTGGGTAATACTTGTTACAGAAAATTTACTGCCAAGCGACCTAAGTGAGGACTGTTTTTCTAGGCAAAGCTTTGGGCTAAATGAATATAGGATTCACCTGCCTTTTTTAAACCTGCCGTAAAATTTAAATGGAAATGTGAAATGGCAGATATAGTATTTGCAGAGTTTACTAGATATATAGTGGATGGAGAGTAAACTCACCCTTTTGGCAGCCTCCGCCTTTTGTTTGGTGAGCTCCCGGTTCTTTTGTACCCATTCTGCCGCCCCCCCTTCTCCCTCCTCTTCATCTCCTAGAGCGCGAACTGTCAGTAATCTGATGGGGAACAAAATAAAGCCATCTATAAAAATGTAAATGTTCATTTGTTCAAAATCTTAAATCTCCAAAAGTTCTTCAATGATTGCTTTGGAATTTTGACGTAATGTTGAGTGTGTTTTTATATACCTATAATATATAAATGTCACCTGTGGTAGGTAAAAAAAACAACTTTTTTTTTTAAACAGTGCCACCTGTCGGATGTAAAAGCTAATTAATGTGCTATTATTTCTCTATCTGAACAGACAGACTGAGCCACAGCAATGCGTGGCGGGGCTAGATAATTATAAAATTGTAGATTTTATAATTTTTTTGGTTATATATCAATCAGCGGCAGGTTTGAAACTACATACAAATCTAAGGACTCTAGGGGCCTTACTAATAAATGTGTTTTAAATTTTATTCAACTTATAAACAACCATTTACAATACATAAATGGTTGTTTATCAGTTGTGTAAAATTTAAAACATGTTTATTAGTAAGGGGGTAAATAGATTGTGAATGTGTACAGACAAATTAATTACTAGATATTATTGCTCTATCATTTATATTATTTTATGTCAGTATTTATAAGTGTTCCCTCACTGGGTAATACTTGTTACATCATGTTTGTGTCCAAGCGACCTAAGTGAGGGATGTTTCTCTGGGCACAGTGCTGGGCTAAGAGGGTACGGAACCCCCCTGCCATAAATTCACTTGCCATTTTTTTATACCTATAACTTCATTGATTATAAGACAAACCATCAACTAGAATTTAAAGCAGCCAATATAATACACTAATCTAAATTATCAATGTGGTGTAAACTGATGAGGTAAAAGGTAATTAGAACTATTCCTACTTCCGGATACTTAAGAATTTAGTACTTACTTGGACTCTACTAGTCGCTTTTGTTTTCTCTCGGATATCTTATTTCTTAGTTTTTCCTGTTGTTTCTTCTTGGCAATATTCTCGGCCGGCTTATGGTAGAACTCCCCCAGGTCATCTGTGATCTTTCCATCATCTGTTGAACACATAACACTTGTTATAACATTGTATCAAAGACTGAAGAGAGTTAGTGAACATTCACAAACAAGGTAATTACTATACCTTATAGAATTTATGTTCCCTCACTGGGTAATACTTGTTACAGCATAATAATTACTGCCAAGCGACCTAAGTAAAGGTTATCTCTCTGGGCTCAGCGATGGACTAAAAGTGTATAGCACACCCCTGTCATCATTTCACTTGCCGCAATGTTAGCTTCCTCTACAGTTCTATAAATTCCCACTAAAGACATTAATCACGGATTTCCAGTCATTTTAGACATTGAATACTGAAGCCAAGCCATCTCGTCACCCTAGTGCTCATTTGTCCAAATGACCAATTAGCAAATTTTATACGAGAGGTTTTCTTTCTTTCAGAAGAGGTTTGTACAATTCAATTAAGCACTAGGACAATCTGGATCCACGCTTTTGGGCAGAAGACCAAAACAGCACTTTTTGGGCAATGTGCTAGCCAATCCGGAATGGCTGAGAGCAAAAACCAGATGACTGCAGTAAGTGGAACAGCATCAGCTAGGCTATTAAAGTCTACGAGAGGAGATAAAGAAAATTTCAGTCTTACCATCAGGAGTGTCAGCATGGACCTGCAGAGGTTTCAGTCCGAGCTTGGCTCTGAGGCGGTTGCTCTCCTCGATGCTGAGGCTATCTCCGGCAGAGACAGCGGGCCCAGCACTGGGGGCAGGCACAGGGGCCGGGGGCGGACTGGACAAGTGGGAGTCCACCGGCACCTCTTCAACTGCAACAATACACCGCCTGTTAGAGACAAACTCTCCAGCTCATTTTTGGAGTTTGGCAGATGAGTTAAATCAGCATGGTTATGATTCACAAGTCAACAATCATTTCAAACATTTTTGTTTAAGTTGTTTTTTGTCCGAGTCACAGTCCTTTTTCCACAGGGATAAATATCCGAGGCATAAGATGAAAGTATTGCATCACTGGGATACCTGATCAACACTTTTCATTATCAAGTGACCATGTGATAATTGATCGATATTAGCCAGTGGAGCATGAGATATGACTGGCATATTCTACTTCAAAACCACTTCAAGGGGGCGAAAATAGGGTCCCATTCTGATAAAATGGATTTTGCTTAAAACTTTTGAAAATAATACATATATATTTTTTTTTTTTTTAAAAGAAAGACAAACATTCGCGGGTTACGAATAACCTGACAATATTTGAAAATCTCCTACTACCACCACAGTAAGCTGAAAATGTTGCTTGTGTTGTGATGGAGGACTTAGCCAGCCGAGGAATTGAACACACTACGCCTGGGTGGGACCCAAACGCGATGTCAACTCGGCCACCGACCGGTCGATATATTTGAAGGATGTTTTTTTTTACTTGGTAGTCACCACACCCCAATTATAAAAGTACTGTCTGAATTTGAAGTCTACTTTGTAATACAAACTTTGTTTTTCATAAACTGAAATCGAGAAACTGATCAGTTTTGGGCCATTTAGTGATGTTTGTATGTGTAAAAAATATAAATATTTTATTACATTTTATTTTCACTTTCGCAGAAATCATTACAAAAAAGGGAAAAAATTCGGTTTATGGGAGTCACTCGAATAACCGAAATTGAACTTGATTTAGACTAATTTAGGGCTGGGGAATCCGAATCTGTAAGAATTAGGTGGGGGTCGGCACTATTCACTGAGTTATAGGGTTTTGAAATTTCGTGCGCGGTACATAGAAACCATGTTTTTATTATCAACTATGACTTAAGAAAATCAAATTAAAGACTTTTTAATACTTTGACATTTCAGAAGTGCCAACCAAAAAATAAAAAGTGTTGCCATATAATAATAATATCAATGCATGGAAAATTCAGAAAATTAAATATCATTTGCCAGATTTGTAGTTTATTATTTAAAATCTTGTAAATATTAAATTTATATATATTTATAACCTAACGTAACTGTGATTTTCTATAACAAAAAAAATGACCCTTTAATAACGCCCACTCGCGTCCCCTTTAGAGTTACATCCCAGTTTTCAAATAATTTGTGGGCTACGCTAGGTTTGTATAGACTGGTTTGTGATTTAATTCTAATACCTTTTTTCCATGTTATTTCCTGTTACAAAAAATTGCCCCTTTAATAACGCCTGCTCGCGTCCCCTTTAGAGTTACATCCCAGTTTTCAAATAGTTTGTGGGCTACGCTAGGTTTGTATAGACTGGTTTGTGATTTAATTCTAATACCTTTTTTCCATGTTATTTCCTGTTACAAAAAATTGCCCCTTTAATAACGCCTGCTCGCGTCCCCTTTAGAGTTATATCCCAGTTTTCAAATAGTTTGTGGGCTACGCTCGGTTTGTATAGACTGGTTTGTGATTTAATTCTAATACCTTTTTCCCATGTTCTTCTGCCTACTCTAACCCAAACTAAAAACCTTACCTATTTTGTAAAAAAAATATTATTAGTATATGGCAACACTTTTTATTTTTTGGTTGGCACTTCTGAAATGTCAAAGTATTAAAAAGTCTTTAATTTGATTTTCTTAAGTCATAGTTGATAATAAAAACATGGTTTCTATGTACCGCGTACGAAATTTCAAAACCCTATAACTCAGTTAATAGTGCCGACCCCCACCTAATTCTTACAGATTCAGATTCCCCAGCCCTAAATTAGTCTAAATCAAGTTCAATTTCGGTTATTCGAGTGACTCCCATAAACCGAATTTTACCCCAAAAAAGTATGATTTCCACATCTCCAGTGTCATAAGTGCAAGGATTTATTACCCATTCGACAGAATTGGCAAAGATTCCTTTTGATTTTTTTCATTTCATTCTTCCACACAAAACAAAAAAGATAAGAAAATAGGAGTCTTGTATCACATTGTTTACACATATACACATTTATAGTTGAGGCTTTAAAAAAAATTGTTATACAATATGCATATAGAATTATTGGACACCAATGCTTTTAATCATTCCGGTAGGACGGGCGTAAAGGGTAGAACTACCATTCCCATCGGAAGTGTGTTAACTTATATAAACTAATGAAATTTACTACTAGGTATAACCTCGAAAAAACTGAAAGGCAGTCCACGCTCCTTGGTAGCAATTTAAGATTAATGATGAATACATACAGCCATAGGGTATAATCCAATAGGACAACCAACCTCAGTTATCATCCGGTTCATCCCACAGCAGCTTCATTTTCCTGAAATAGAGGAGCAGACATTGCTATTAAGTGAATCGAGGTTACGTCCATCTCAAACGATATTGGCGGCATTTAGAAATAAAAGGCTGTCGCTGGACCGCACGCCGAGACCATTTGATGACAGATTAAGTAATATTTATATAAGTAAGAAATTAAATTACCATCAGGGGATCTGTCACGTTTCCTCTTCTTGTGGTCTTTGTGGTGACGGCGTTCCTTTTCTCGCGTGTCCGAGACTGGCGACAAGGGAGACCGTGATCTACTGCGGTGTTTACGTTTCTTTGATTCCTTTTTGTGCTTTTTAGAAGATCCCATGGTGGAAGTTATTAATATAATGACATTCAGCTACGGATTACGAATACGCATAAATATAACACATACGAACACGCGAGGCTCCGACTTCCAAGGAAAATAAAAAGATGGATGACAAGACGGATACAGCGTTTGTCTATGGTGGTTGCGTTCAGTCATCGCCATCTTTATTTTCTGTTAGGTGGTTCAATGATCAGCACATTTTATATTTAACGATCAATTTTTTTTTCACTTCATTTGTAGAATAGTTAAATTATTTTTACAACCAATGAAAGTTTTGTGAAATGAATTTTTACTGTAATAGCGATTCAGACGTATCAATTTTAGTTGATCAACTTTTGAAAAAAAATGTTCAACTTTGTTAAAAGAGGGTTCACACCATCGACCTAAAAGCTCTGGACAGAGCGTTAGTGCGTTTTTGTATGGCATTGTAGCCAAATCTAGGGTTAGGGGAAATTGCCTGGCAGCCATCTTGTATGACTAAGTTTTGAACTGATTTGTATGCAAAGTGGTGCATAATGAACTATTATTATGAACGGCTTATGATTTTTATGGGTATTTGACAAAATAAGTAATGGGATAAGTCATTAAAAATTTAAGTAGGTTTTGACATTTTTCATACATCATCGCCTCACCCCGCGACTTCAAATTGCGGCTGGACATTTTAGGTCCAGGGCTTTTTAGGTCCATGGTTCACATTAACTTGCCAAACGACCATAGGTCCATGAATGCAACAGAGACTTGATCAACTAAAATTGAAACGTCTGAAACAGCTACAAATGATAATTTCAAAAAATCTCTTTAAGTTATGTTATCACAGTTAGTAGACCCCTTCTTCTTATTCTAGCAATAAAATAAAAATATGTTGGTAGGTTTTATAATGAAGGATAAAATGTAAGGCCTGTTTGGATTGTTATAAAAACTTACACAAAAGCAACTTGACAGACGTAAATATCTCTCAGCGATCATAAAGAACAATTGAAATGTCGGGTCATAAGAGTTATTTATTAGTGTAACAATGATTTTTTTTAAAATTATTTAATTGTGCCGTAAAACACAATAATATAATTGTAACATCCTTCTGAATTACTTAAAAAATTGAATTTCTGTAAACGCTATCTAACAAATATATATATACATATAAATAATGATGGTTGATTATTCATGGAACACGTAAAGAAAAACAAATAACAAAAAATCAGTAATCACAGTCAAAAGTTGATCGTTTAACAGTGCCCGTAGCAGTCCCGCTATCCCCTAATTATTGGTAGTCTGTTCGACTGCTCGACTGCTGCCAGAACAGAATAGAACAGACAAAGACGCGAGGTCAAATAAAGAAGACGTACTATAATAATATGCAGTTCGTGCACAGCTGTTTATTTCAGATTCAGCTGATTTTTGTGTACACTGCCTTGTCTTAAATTTGTGCAAATTCGTCAATATTGCGACCATCTCTACTGTTATTATCGTATTGCTATCCGAGAATTCGAAACGTCAGTTTAGATTGAACCCAAAAATCAATCTCTTTCCAAACAAAGAAATGAATCGCGAAGCTATTCTCGCTGGCTTGTGACGTCACACCTAAACATCGCTCAGCTGTCTCGGACGGTCCCAATGGCTGACGGACGCTCCGGAGCCTCTTCGTGACCGCGTCCGAGCCGCGGTGGTCAGCGCGATAGAGAGATTACATCGGCTGCAGTCAGAAGTAAGCCTGGCCTCTACTGACTCGTCGGGGGACGACGGTGCCGGGCCGCAGCCGCCGCGCAAGAGGGCCCGCATTCTCCCACCCTTCGGAGACATGCACCAGCCAGGCGGCGCGCCCAACGGCGTGCTGCAGGTGAACGGGGCCCCGGCCGCCGCGCCCGCCGCCGCCTCTCGCAACGGGGACGTGTGTCCCCGCCCCCCGCCGGACCAGATGAGCCAGGAGATCGTGCGCCTCATGGGGCAGCACCTCAAGGCCAGTGGCTACGAGTGAGTCCCTACTAGATGTTGAATGCTTACCTTTCCATCTGACAACCACATCCTACATCCTTGCGCAGCCACTCACGTTCCACAGCAGTTCCACTGAGAGAACTCTGTCGAGAGAACTAGCATTCTATGGAAATATGATGGAATCTCATTGAAATAATTGACCAATATCGACAGTAGCCTGGTCTAACTCCTTTGTTGACATCGGCTGACAGTTGTCGGATGTTTATATTAATGCTAAATTCAAGTGCATTCTTCACATTACAAGGGTTCATTTTTTTGTACCTTCATTTTAAACTTCATCCTATCTTCAAAGAGTGTTGTTATTTGTGTTTATAATTTTACTAACAGTGCCATCTTTGCACACATGCTGCTTTAGTATGTTACAGTATGTCAGTTTCAACAGGTCAACGAACTGAAAATATCATTAACAAAGAAACAATACTGGACATTAGAATAATTTTTCCCGTTCATAAGACAAGATTCTTGCCAAGCTTATTTTGTAGTTGTTTTTTTCCTTACTAACTAAAATTTGGGTTTGTAATTTTTACCTTGCAGACGCACAGCAGAAATGCTGATGGAAGAGACAGGCTGCCACCTGGAGCACCCTGCGGCTGCTACCTTCCGCCACCACGTCCTGCAGGGGGACTGGACTAAAGCGGACCATGACCTCACACAGCTACACCACCTCCTCGACGGGGAGCAGGACCCCAACAACATGGTAGTAAGTCCCTGCATCAGTCCTCTCATAGTGCTTGGCTAAAGTGGTGTTTAAACCTTCAAATTAACAGTTCAGGATTATCAACCTACTTCTGCAGACCTGTGAAAAATCATGACATAATCTGAATTTTTGACAAATTTTGAAAATGGCAAATAATAATTTTCTGTTAAAAATGTTATACTATTGGTAGGTACTTTATTGCTTGTTTGAATTCTTCACACAATCAATTTTAAAAATGAAACTTAAATTCCAAGCAAATTTGAGTTGATTGAACCAGAGTTTCATGAACAGACATACAACTGAAATTAGTATTTTTTATGTAACAAATTTTGAGTGAAACAGTAAGGAGGGGTTGTTTCGGAGAATTTTAACAATTCATCAAATTTCAACATTCATTTTCGGGTTCTGTGAAAGTCCTATTCAAGTTCTGTTATTATATCATTATAGGCTAGTTGCTTGACAGAACTGAAATAAAAACAGAACTTTTAAAAAACTTTCACGGAACTTGAAAATGAACTTTTAAATTTGATGAATTGTTCAAATTCTCCGAAACAACCCGTCCTTAATCAAACCTCTGAATGATCGATCATAAGTTTTAACAACTGCTTTAACTAAACTATGGATTAAAACAACACTAATAAGTGTGCTTTAAATTTTACTCATATGATAAACAACCATTTATGTATTGTAAAAGGTTTATTAGTAAGGTAGGTAGCCTTTCTTGATTTAATTCATCGAGAGACTTGACCCTCCATCTATCATAACTGTTGCGCTTTAACTGTGACTGTTCTTACTTGCCAGCAGGAGATGAAGTTCCTGCTATTGGAACAGAAGTACCTGGAGTATCTGGAGGCGGGGCGTGCGCTGGATGCTCTGCACGTCCTCCGGAATGAGCTCACTCCCCTGCAGCACCACACCCCGCGGGTGCACCAACTCTCCTCCTACATGATGTGTGCGGACAACCGGGAACTGTATCGCCGCACAGAGTGGGCGGGCGCAGGCCCCGATACCCGCGCCAGAGTGCTGGAACGAGTGCAGGCACACCTGCCTGCACGGCTCATGCTGCCACCGGCCCGTCTGCATGCTTTACTCGCCCAGGCGCTGGCCCGCCAGGCGGAACGATGCCGTTTCCACACCGCCTCGCTACCCAGCGTGATACCCCCCCTTCTGGGACTCAGCCCTGGAAACTCCCTACTGCAGGACCACGCTTGCACTCGAGATAACTTCCCATCCAGCACCATACAGGTATGCGTCGTCCTTCCTTTCCACTTCCACTTGACATCCCGACACCCGACTAACTACTTTGCTCTGCCCGTAGGTTTTGAATGACCATTGCGACGAAGTGTGGTTCTGCAAGTTCTCTAATGATGGCTTGAAGCTGGCTACGGGTTCCAAGGACACCACCATTATGATATGGAACGTGGACCCTATCACGCTCAAACTCTCCCACAGGTACGAGATTATTTAATTAATTTCTAATCTGGTAGTACTTGTAGGAATGATTTATTGATGATGATTATGGTTTTGTTGCAGGAAGACCCTGGAAGGTCACTCCCAGGGGGTATCCTCCCTTGCCTGGAGCCCCGACTCGCGGCATCTGATTGTGGCGGGCCCTGAGGACTGCCACGAGCTCTGGATATGGAACATGGAGGTCCGTAATTTACTAACCAAACTTGAAAGTGCAACAATTTATCAGTTGCTGTCTGCTCTTTTGTTGATAAAGATCAAACAATGAATTTGTCGTGTTTCTGACGGAAGAGTTTGATGATAACGGGAAACAACAATGTATTTGCCATGTTTCTGATGGAAGAGCTTGTTAATAACAGGAAACAACAATGTATTTGCCACACAGACATAGGAATTAATAGACGAGAAGATAATGGCGAGGGGTAAATTCAACTGTTGAAGAACGAAGGGAGTAAGGCTGACTGTGATTCGTCAATAAATCAATCTGACAGTAAATAGGCATCTCGCATTATAATATCACCATTTAGTTCTTAAAAGTAAAATCTGCTTTTGAATGAATAGACATTTCTACATGGGAGCGCAAATTACTCGCCACGTTATGAACTAATTTGCGAAGTCCAAATTCGGCAAAGTAAGGCAGCTTCTATTTTCAGAGTCGTAGTTAGTTTCAGAGTATTTAGTTAAGACACTTTTACAAATGTCTCATAATTTACTTACCCCAGTAAACAACGATGAGCACACTTGAGAATCGCTACATTGTGATGTGATAGTATATGTTTCTAAAACTGATCCATATAATACGGTGTGAATAAGCTTAAAATAAAGTAAAATAATGCTTACTTATGGAATGTAATACGACTATTGGGTTTATTCTCTTTTTCACATCTATTTTTACAAGTTTTCATAGTACAAGTCAACATTTTGCCGTGTTATTTGGTAAAATGAACCGATGATGCCTCGACCATAGTTCGCACAAGAATGATGACGTCACGTTTTCAAATTTCACTTGAGGCCATATGCGAGCCCAGCCGGCTCAATTGAACCGGTATGGGGAGTGGGGATAATACGCTTTTAATCACTTAGGGCAGGTCTACTAATATTCATATGTCTATGATTTGCCATGTTTCTGAATGAAGAGCTTGTTAATAACAGGAAACAACAATGTATTTGCCATGTTTCAATGAGAAGGGTTCAATCAAACGTTGATAGAAGTAAAGCAATGTATGTTTGCCATGTTTGTTTCAGACGGAAGAGCTGGCGGTGAAGGTGTCGCACTCCCCAGAGGACAGTCTGACGGCCGTGGCGTGGCACCGAGACGGAACCAAGTTTGTGGCCGGTGGTGCGCGCGGACAATTCTACCAGTGTAACCTCGAGGTTAGTAGTCCTGATGCCTATTTTCATTGAACATAATGATGATGTTTTATTATACCCAACAACTTACGGTAGAATCTATTCTTACTTCTGTTGTACACTCTTTTGAATTGAATATTAATTTAACATACGTTCAATATTAGTAATTCTGTCCATATGTACTTGTGTAATTCTGGCAGTGTAATATTGGTACATGAAATTCACGCCTGTCTAATTTCGTCCTGGCACCATATGTTTATATTAATGGTGGTAAAGTTGGATTTGATATTTTTGGCAATTTATGTCTTAAACCTTTTAATAAAATATATATTGTTCAATACTTTTACGTGAATTTTGCCAGTACGTAGTTATCGAGAGCCTTTAAAAAAAGTTAATATGAATCTGCAATTATTATAATTAATATTTAGTAAATCACTATTTTTTTAAAAATTTGATATTGGACCATAAATAACCCTCGTATTTTAACCTTTCCCCAGATAAAATATCTGGCGAACAGATTAATCAAGCACTGCCTCTCGGAACAGTCGCTTTCGTCAATTGAACTGAGCTAAAATTTGGGTCAAACTTGCAGTATCAGTATCACCGATGTGGCTACACAGTGGTAAACTGAAAGTTAAGCCACCTACCTGTTGACATGCTAACGGATTTTCCACCACAATGATGGTCGTTCTAAATATGCCGATTCAATAGAATTGGGTAATCTTTGGTTTATAAAACCGTTAAGGCAAAACTTTCCAGAATGTTTATACTATGTTTAAATTAGCGCAGGCAGACCTTTGAAAAATCACGAGATATTATAATTTTAGGATTTAGAGAGCTGAGAGTATTTGCCTCATGATCATTGCCTTTTGAATGAACTAATTTATCTATCAAATGTTAGTAAACTTACGACATCCAATGACCTTATAAAAATACAAGATGCATTATATTTGTAGTAATCGAACAAAAAATGTGGCACTGCTTTTGAAATGGATAGCCATTCCAAGATTATGTATATTAGCGGGTCTCTACAGTATGTCCACTGGACCTAGTTCAGTGAAACCATGCATTATTTTCACCTAATCTATTCTATGAGTCTCTATACTATATAAGTTGAAGCCCATTCATCTTTGGGTATCTATTCCGTAGAAATGCCTGTTCCCACAAATCTATTTCATAGATTTTATGAAAGAGATCAAAGAATCTTCACTCTATTGATTCATCTAAGCATCTGTCAAGCATTTGAAATAAATAAATATTTCAATTACATACTTCTTGCACCAACAACCGAAAGTGTAATGTTATATTACAGTGTTTTGTTCTTGTTGTTTTTTTTTTTGCTTTAACTCTGCACTGCAAGTCCCCGAGGAAAATAATTTCCCTCGGTGCTTATTTCATCTTTGGGGATGTTGTGTGGAGGGTCTTTTGGAGGAAGGATTGAAATGGTCTTGAAGGGACCCATGTTGTAAGAGAGGAAACACAGAGGCCGGCAAAACATTCCACAGCTGAACTGTTGAACTCAAAAGCAAGCCGTAGAAATGACCCGTTCTCATGTGGCAAATGTCAACTGTGTGCATCTGTTGGGCGTGCCTTTGGCGTGTTTCACGACTGTGCACCAGTGCCGAAGGGATCATTAACACTAGTTCCTCGACAGCATTCCTACCTGAAGCCTGTGCTCCAAAGATTGTGCAATCCGTTTGTTAAGATAGGGGATCTATCAAACAGACCGCCCGTTTTTGCACAAAGTCGAGAGTTTTTTTTCAAGTATTTCCTAGCTCTTTTCAAGCACCTGTGCTGTGGCTGTCAAATTCAACAGAGAGTGTGATTTGTACAGGGTCAGCTGTACCTGCAGACCCTGAACAGTACTAACTCGGGCTTGTTTGGAGCCCCCGTACCTGAGCTGGTCAGTTAGGTTTACACCAACCATATCAATGGAAGGCATGTTGGGAAGATTGCTTCCGTTGAAGAAAGAGGCTGTATATAATATGTATTTGCTTCCGATCTATCCAGGGAACTATTCTATACAGCTGGGAAGGAGTGAGAGTGAACGCCCTGGCCTGCAGAGCAGATGGCTGCTCAGTGCTGGCAGCTGATACTCACCACAGGGTTCGCTCATATAATTTTGAGGACCTCACAGACGCCAATGTGTAAGGACATTTACATATTTTTATATCTGTGAACTTTTAACTGACTGTAAAAAACAAACACCATAGAAGTGACGACATTAAATTTATTCGGTTTTAGTTGTTTTCCATCTTTTGCTGATTCTATAACAATGTTTACTAAATCAATTTGAAACCATGTTATGAATTAATAACCCATTCATTTAAAATTTGTGAGACCTATGAAACCTAATTTCCAATATTATTAACTAGCGCAAACATTATAATTGTAAGATATGCGAAGCTGAAAGTATTTATAAAATATTGATTATATTTTTTTGTTAACAAATTAGAGACGTCAGAAATTAACCGTTCAAATGAACACTGTTAGAAAAAACAAAATCATCATGTCTCTAAAATTTAAGCATAAGAAATACACATTTCAAATATCGAATTATTAATTAATTAAAATAAATTTTTTTGGTTGGTACCCACTTTATTGCTTGTCTGAATTTTTCCCACAATCAGTTCCAATTTTGAAAATTAAATATCATTGAACGTGAATAATTTCGTGCAGGAATATTTCACATCACTAAATACCCGAAATTAGCATGTTTGATGAATTACAGTTAGATTAGATTTATTTGAAATTACAATGTTATAATGCATTTCCACTAAATGAACAGTTCCAAAAATTGTAATATGTTTACTTCTAATCCAGAATCCAAGAGGAGCACCCTGTTATGGCGTTCAGCCTCAACGCGGCAGGCACGCTGGCACTGCTGAACGTGGCCACACAGGGGGTACATTTATGGGATGTGGCGGCCCGCTCGCTGGTGCGCCGCTACCGGGGACTCAGCCAGGGACACTTCACCATACACTCGTGCTTCGGGGGCGCCAACCAAGACTTCATAGCCAGCGGAAGCGAGGACAATAAAGTATGCTTTATGTTATATTAATATTGATGGCTTAAAGCTGAGATATTGTATTTACTAAAATGATTATTTCCAGATAAACAGTAAATTTTTTTGATTTGATTTTAACTCATTGAATTATGTAAATATTTTAGGACTAGTGTGAGTTAGAGATGCCATACTTTTACACATACATACATACAATTTTGGGTTCTCCTTAGTAGAGTCTAGCATTGCCAAAAGGTGGGGATACAATAGTTAGGCTTTAACCAGTGGACTGTTTTTCGCCCCCATATGCGCTTCACTTTTTACTACCGTGTTTGGCGCTCGCCCACATTTGTGAGCATCTGGAGCTTCTTGCGATGGAGTTTTTTTTTTTTTTTTTTTTTTTTTTTTTTTTTTTTTTTTTTTTTTTTTTTTTTTTTTTTTTTTTTTTTTTTTTGTGTAGCTTTAAGATTGATTTATTTATTTATTTAACGCCCAGAGGGCTTTTACATGGTTGGTAGTATAATTTTAATTTGACAGATATTTTGAAACATAAAAAATAAGAATATAATTACATTTGATAAAAGCTATGCAACAAGTCATACAAACACAAGAAAGAAAAACAGAAAATTACAGCTATTTGTAGGTTTACATGATGTGTTTAGGAGTATTGTTGAAATAAATGTTTTAAATGATCCACAAAACTTGCCAAGTTGGTATTGAATATGTCAACATCACCCAAGTAATGATTTCCCATGGTGTGAAGTCGTTGTATCGGAGAGTGGGCAATGTAGTTACGCTTATGTGTGCTGCTGTAGAATATTGTATTTTGTCGTGTTGTTACTGTGGGTGTGTGTATGTTTATAAGTTGCAGGAGTTCACAACAGTCGAATTTAGAGTTAAGTATTTTGAATAAGAACGTATCGTTTATTTTACGTCTATCTTCTAATGTATGTATTTTTAGAGTATTTAATAAAAAATTGTATTTTAAGTCTTCGACAGGGATATTTAATTTAAAATTTATAAAACGTAGAAATTTTTTTTGTATTCGCTCAATGTTGTTAATGTGAATTTTGTAAGATGGAGACCAAACTACTGAGTTATATTCAATTAGACTTCTTACTAGAGATACGTATAATAGTTTAATGGCTTGTAAGGAATTAAAGTTTTTAGTTGTTCTTAATACGAAGCCTAGTGTTTTCATACCTTTGTTCACAATTTGATGGATATGATTGGTGAAACTTAGTTTTTCGTCCAAAATAATTCCAAGATCTCTCATTTCCATGACTCTTTCTAAAGCTATGTTATTGATGGAATATTCGAATAAAACAGGATTTTTGTTTCTGAAGAAGGTCAAGGTTTTGCACTTTACTACATTTAAAAATAAATTATTTTGAACGCACCAATCTCTAAGCTTACTAATATTTGATTGTAGTATATGGCAATGATTTATGTCAGTTATTTTCTTGTATAGTTTGATGTCATCTGCAAAGAGCAATACCTCGACATCGTTGAAGCAATTGGTTATATCATTGATGAAAATGAGGAACAAAACCGGGCCAAGGTGACTACCTTGCGGTAGGCCACTGGTAGCCCGGAAAGCTTTCGACATCCAAGATTTTATTTTAACGAACAGTTTACGATTTGACAAATAGCTACTAAACCATTTTAACAAGTTATCCCTTATTCCTAGAGCAAATAGTTTTTGGATTAGTAGTTTATGGGATACTTTGTCGAATGCCTTCGAAAAGTCTGTATATATACAGTCGACTTGTTTATTTTCTGCAAATGATTGTATAATGAAGTTTTGAAATACCGTTAAGTTAGTTGCGGTGGATCTTCCTTTGATAAAACCCTGCTGTTTTTGATTTATTAATTTGGGATAGATTTCATCAAGGACCAATGATTCAAAAAGCTTTGGCAGTACTGACTGTATACAAATGGGGCGATAATTAGCTATGTCAGTATCGTCTCCTTTTTTGTAGATCGGTGTAATGAAGCTAGATTTCCAGCGGTCTGGAAAATGTCCAAGGGACAAGAGACGGTTAAATAGTAATGTGAGTGGTTTAGATAATGTATTAGAGCATTTTTTGAGGAATATTGGTGGAATGTTGTCTGGGCCAGCGGATTTGTCAGTGTCTAAGGAAAGCAATTTTTGTTCGCAGCACTTTTGTGTGATTTGGCAGTTTGTTAAGTTTGTGGTCATATTAAATTTGTATTCGGGTATTTTATCATCTGGAGTGTCTTCATCATATACATTTTTGAAGAAGTCCGAAAAAAGGTTTACAATATCCTGTGTATTGTTTGCACTGATTCCATTCATTTGCATTATTGGCGGGTAGTCTGTGTTTTCATTGTTCATTTTTTTAAGAAATTTCCAAAGGTTTTTGGATTTAAAGACAGTGTCCTCGACAGAGGTTATGTACATTTTGTAACATTGTTTGGAAAGATCTTTACATTTTTTCCTAGTTTCGCTAAAAATTATATAATCATTTATGGATTTACTTAGTTTGAATTTTTTGTGTTGACTCTTTTTTTGCTGAAGAGAGGCTGTAAGCTCTGATGAAAACCAAACCGGGTAGGTATAGCTTCTCGGTGTGTAAAAAGGTACATAGGATTCAATAGTATTAGAAAAATATAAATAAAGTTTATCTAACGATTCATCAACGCTTTCATCGGATAAAAAAGACCAGTCTGTATTTGAGAGATGGCAGTTAATTGAGTCGAAGTCGGCTCGTTTAAAGTTTAGGACACTTTGTGAAGGTTTCCTTTCATTATCATATGTCATATTTAATTTAATGTATAGGGGAGGATGATGATTATCTATAGGTAGAAGTGGATCATTTGAGAGTTCAACAGACATTTCAGGATAGTTTGATAAAGCTAAGTCTAATAAGCGATTGTTACTGTTATATATAAAATTATGTTGATGAAAGTTTAGAAAGTTTACCATGTCCAAAATTTCACGTGCACGATCGTTTTCACTTTCGTTTATGATGAGACCACAGTTATTTGCTTTCCATAGTAAGTTTGGTAAGTTATAATCCCCAAGAATAACAATTTTCGAGTGAGGATATTTTGATGAAATTGTTTCGATGTCTTCACAGTGGTTTCTATATGACTGAGGGTCAGAAAGTGGTGGTAGATAGGCCGTTCCAAATATAATTTTCTCGAGAGGAGTCGTTATTTGCACAAAAAGATGTTCGATATTATTGTGTTTCGTGGTTAATTTTCTTGCTGACAACTTCTGTTTTATTGCAATTAAAACTCCTCCACCTCTTGACTTGGAACTTGATCTGACGTTTCTGTCGCAACGAAATACTTTGTAGTTAGTAAGACCGAGTTCAGTCGATTTGATTTCCGAGTTTAGCCAGGTTTCCGTAAGTATAATGATGTCATGATGATGAGAAGGTAGAGCTGCTTGTAGGTCATCGAGTTTTGATCGCAGTCCGCGGATGTTTTGATAATAGATTTTTATAGTTCTGGTTCGGTTAGGTGGGATTGCTTGAATATCTTTGTAACTTCCTAGTTTTTTGGTCGATTCGGCACGATTCGGGGGGTGGAGTTAATGTATTTTATGGTGACATCTTCACCATTTTCTTTCCTTTTCTCCAGCTGAACCCTCAGATCGCTTAGAAATTTTTGTTGCGCCGGTGTTGAGTCGGGGTAAATTCTGACATTGTTCTTGAGAAGACTAACCTAACCCTTATGACTAGACTAACCCTTATGCTTTGAAAAATGTATAAAGGAAAAAAATCTGAATCGTTTCCGCTAATATCACAGTAGATTCTATTGTTTATTTCATGAATGTAGCCGCTGTGACAGCTTACGAAATAATTTTTCTGTGAATATGAAAATTCTTTTACTTAGAATGATGTTGCAAAATTGCATTTTCCACGTAGTGGTCATTATTTCTTATATAACACCATTTAAGTATTCATTGTATGTATATGTAGAAATAATGAAACCATTTTATATATATTCATATAAATACTTTTTTTTGACAGTTGTCTCCGAAATGGTAGTTTTTTTTTTCAATTAAGTTAGGTATTCTGGGGAAACGTCTTATGATATAAACATGAAATAAATATAAATAGTAAGATTCGTTATCTGGTAAACAGAAAAAAAATCACAATTTTTTTTTATTTTTATCCCGATATTTGAACAAAACTCATCAAGGTAATTTCGAAAATTCTCACCTGCCCCTTGGGGGTGTTGTGACTTCTTCTCGCTCCGAAGTTCAATAGATTAAGATTTCAATAGATTCAATCAATATGGTGCTGCATTTGAAATATGATATCAGCAGGTTATATTAATCATGCATTACTATTTAAGTTCTTTAGTAACAAATCATTTTTGGACTTGCCGAACCTTCCTATTATTTATCCTAATTGGGGATGCCACAGTTCCACTGGCGTCGGGCAGCTGGCAGCTTTTTTATTTTATTTGATTGTGAAAATAATAAGGAAAAGGTGGTGTGTAGATTTTGTCTTATATGTATGTAGTGCAAAACTTGCGGTACATCAAAAACAGACATGACTGTATGAATAATGTTGTTGCTTATTTCAATTTGCATTATATTACAATTTTCAACACATTAAAACTATAATGAAACATGTAGAATGGTGTTAAATCTTAAATTTTTCATTAAAAAAGAGATACTTCAGCATTCCATTAAACTCAACCACTACAGACTTCTGCCATACAAAAATTATTGCGTGGTTTTGTTTCATGATATTAAATAGTTTCCCAAATGTTTTTCATAATCCAAATATTTGAAATGGTTACGATCCAAAGTATGCCTAAATATGAACATTTAATCCCTAGAAAATACATAAAATTATAGTAGTCGCCAAGAGAGATGTACGGAGTCATCAACTATTGTTCTCTTCCTTTTTGCATGTCTTGTTTGAAAACCAAAAATATCGAAGATACGAGAACGATGGTGTCATGTACAATCTTTCTCTGGTATTACTACCTTATGGCTTTATTACTAACTATGCGACTGGTATGAGTGTAGTTCTGCCAAGTTATTGTGGTGCTGCAGTCAGCAGGGTGAAGATTGCCCTGATAGAAGACTGAAGAAGATAATACGATGCAAAAGAAGATAATATGGCAAATTATATAAAATTTTGTTGATCTATATGATAATCAATGCCCATTGATTATCACGTTATAAAGGTATGATTTGCCGACTAATCAGATACCATAAAATGTAGTTCTGATTCTGCGTTTTGTTCCAGGTGTACATCTGGCATGTACGCGAAGAGGAGCCCATCGTGACCCTGACAGGGCACACGCGCACGGTGAACTGTGTCAGCTGGAACCCGGTGTACCCCTCCATGCTGGCCTCCGCCTCCGACGACTGCACCGTCAGGATCTGGGGGCCCACCAGCCCCCCCGCCTAGGCAGATCCCTTAATCCTCAGACTGAAGTGGGACTGATTTCTTTAAATGTATAAATTTTATTTACGTCGATTGCGAAAAACTAGTGTAAGCCGAAGTGTGGGAGTTACATTTAAATCTAGGATGTAAATATTATATTTAAAGTATCTTGGTTTAAATTTGAATTCGTCTGAGAGTGAAATTGTTTTTTAATTTGACCGCAAAACAAATTTTGATGCTTCGTCCACACTAAATTGTTGTTCATTCTTTTTTCGACCTTCAGTTGTGCCCAAATCCACCACTTGCGCATTCATTTTTAATTCCTAATGTCATAACATGATAACATTTTATATTGCGACGAAACTGACCGTTTTATTCCATTGAAGAGAGCCACTATTCTTACAAAAATAACAATCTCACCTTACAAGAGTCCACGACTTTCATATACATCTCTGAATTTACTAACATTCTTCAGTTACAATAATATACCAATGTATCACACAGTTAAAATAGATACAGTTCAGAAGTTGCATTCACATTCATTTGATTATGATAATTCCGATGGCATGTTTAACATAATATAAAATTGTCTGACTGTTTCCACATTTGTCTTCTGTACCGATGTCAGGATCTCACCCTGTGTCATTGTACTCCGAGATTGTAACTTACATAACTGCTGATCTAGCAAATTCATATCTTGAAGCATATAATAAACTTTTTATGATAATGATCACATGATCTGTTAGTGGTCTGCATTGTAAAATACTTTTGGGCCTATCCTGTTACTAACAATATTTTATGCTCACACCTGAGCAGAAATTTGATTTATGTTTGCATAACCTGTCGACAACATAATATAAATACGAGTTTAATCATTCTGTTTTCCATATCAAACATTTGCAGACCTCTTGGATTGATGCTTCAATGGGAACGTTTGTATTGTACTGAGTGGTAGGCTAGGAATAGATGCAGGGAAAAGACTTGTATTGTAGCCACCGATTTGTGAATGAAAACAATAAGTATGATTAATGTGAAATCTAAGGTTTTATTGTATGTTATTTTTTATAAAGTGTAACTATGCTTAGTGAATGAAGTGGACTCGAAGAATACCTAATTTATAATATTCAATGTGTAATGACGAGATTAAGTAGTAGTGGAAGAGGTGAAGGTGTTGCCGAGTGAACAAGCGGTGGCCCCCGAGTGTTGTGACTTGAGATGCAGAATGAGACGTTCGCATCTTTGAGATTGTATTATTAAAAACACCAATGAAATAATTATTGTACTCAGTGCCTCGAATAATAACTTGTGAATTCTCTGGAATATGGTAAACTTGGTGGTTGTGTGTTGCTTTTGTCAAGTGCCAAGTGATCCTGTCCTCTCCCTTCCCCGCTCCTTCCCTCCGCTCCACTTCCCCCCTCGTGGTTGACGTGGACGTTGACTCCCATTCACTACTTGCGCCACTATTTGTAGCTCGAAAGTAAGAAAATGCATTTGAATGTCAGTTGTTTTTATGATATTTGATGAAACCTTTAAAAGTTATTATTTAATTTTATTCAATGACAGATGTGATAATGTTTTTAGCGTATTTTATTTGGTATATTATTTGGAAGGGTTTAATTTGATAAGTTATTGCATATTTTGATAACCTTACCTGGAGAGCAAAGGGGAGTGATAACGATATGCTTGAAAGGTTTTGTGTAATTGTATTATGTATTATCAGTGTAGTTATTATTGTAGCAATACGGACAATCACCAAATATGATGTAATGAACCAACCGATATCACCCGAGCCATGCATGTCTATCCGTATAATAACCGTTATACGTTACTTTAAAACAATCTTTGTTCAAATTTCTACTAAAATGAGTCTTTTGTAATTTTTATTTGGAATGTAATAAAATTGTTTGGGAGCAAAATCTGTTTATTTCTTTGTGTTATCTTATGTAATTTATACAGCAACATTCTTGGCAACCTCTGTACTCTGTAGCATAATGTCTACATATCGGATTGTACAGGCCTGAGATTTAATTGCAGCCGTGGCCCCATAAGAGCACCACACAATCGTCCCGAAAAACATTCAAACATTTTTTTAACAATGATTGGTTGCTGAATGTATTTGAGGGTAAAACTAAACTAAACTAAATGTGAGAGAAATAGGATGAGATACCTAATGGGGGGGGACCTCGCTGGGATGGTGACTGAGTTCACTGACAAACAAGAAGACAGGAGTCATTTCATGTAAATTAGTATTGACTTGAATATAAAGTGAGGAGTGTTGACATAATATTATTCATAGCTAATCCGTTCGTGCAAATTATTGTTATTATTATTCATAATAGCATATTGCTTATCAAACATCTCGAAACAATTTCTAAAAGGTAGTGCGAGGTAAGTGGTTGCAAGGGGCTACGAAATTTTACAACTAAATCCTGATTATTTTTAAATGTCCAAACAAAATTCAAAATATCGAAACAGGCAAAGTACGATTAATTTATAGCAAATTTCCTTTATTACGATTTGTGTCGGCAATAAAAGTTATGTTGACTTTAATTTTTTTGTTTGATTAGTATTTTATATTCCGTTTAGATTGCTTTAAATCATAGACAAAAATGAAAACATTGTACTGTCAAATTGACACCGTTGACACCTCAAATTTGCTCAAATTGTTTTGCATGTTTAAATACTTTTTGTGTGTTTATTAGCATGGTTATATATGGAGTTTATATTGTTAGTAAATCCGGCGGGTTAATATTTAATCACGATCATAATGTTCCAAAAATTGAGACGGAGAAAACGTTCGGATATCCTTTGGATATCAAGTTGCAATATGAGAATAAAAAGGTTGTCGTAGCATTTGGGCAGAGAGATGGCATAAATGGTGAGTAATACTGAATAAATCTCTTCAATTAGCATTGTGAACGAAGCGTTTTAATAATAACCCCAACACTAAACGGCGTATTTGATTTTGAACAAGATACAATCATTGAAGTGAATTATGTTGTTCTTTCAGTTGGTCACGTTCTGTTGTCAGTAAACGGTTCCCCCGTGACGGGACGCCTGACGGAGGATGGACGAGATGCGTTTGAAATAATTGAGAAGAAGGAAAGCTATCCCCTGAGTCTGAAGTTTGGGAGGTTGAAAATGACTACGAACGAGAAGATTTTCCTCGCCAGTATGTTCTACCCGCTGTTCGCCATCGCCAGTCAGCTCAGCCCGGAAACGCGCAGCTCGGGTATAGAAACCTTAGAGGCTGATACCTTTAAATTGTACTGCTTTCAAACTCTCACAGGTAAATAAATTATATTTATAATATGAATCTTACTAACTCTTAGTATGGTGGTTCTATTTTCATCATAACTTACTTGTGTTTTGCAAAATGATGTTTTTGTAAATTGTAAAATCTTACCAGATAATGTGTATATTTTTTTTTCAATCTAGTTATAATCTACCTTTATGTAGTTTCCTCAGAATCCTAGTTATATTCAGATAAATGATGTGCTGGCTTTTAAGAGTTCTCAGTTTTAAAGTTTCATGCAATAATACATGCATATTTACTAAACCGCCGCACTTTTAATAGACATAGGTTATGGAAATTACTATTTTTTATTAAAGGTAAACATATGTTACAAGACAAGGTTTTATGCAAAGCACAAAGGATAAAAAATTATTATAAGCACTTATTTTTTCAATTTATATTTGTGTTAGAGGCTAATAATTATTGCTTAAAATAATATGAAAATTACACTTGGTTTCAACTTAATTAACACAAAATAGATTATTAGATTTTTAGTTTCAATTATTTAAATTGTGCGTATTTAGATTGAGATGGAATCTTCCGCCAAAAAAAAACAATGCTGAAACTGTCATTTGAAATTTTGAACTTTGACAAAAAAATGTAACTTTTATGCATTTTTTACCATCTATCCCAATGAAAATAGTTGTGTAATGAAATTTCCATAATGTGTACCTATTAAAAGAGTGGCATTTAAATAAATATCATTGACTTTCTCTTTTAATTTGACTTGAATAGTATTTGATTGAACTGCAAATACAAATTAATCTATCCTATAAAAACCACAAACTTTCACGATTCCAATGAATTTCTGTATTATCATAAATCTTATTTCTAAAGAGAATCTTGCTCCCAAGAATTTCTGAGAAATCTGTCGGGAATGCCCAAAATATTGTTTCTTAGAAATTTCCAAGAAATGTTACCTCGCTAATTACCAAGAAATATTTTCTATATAAAAATTACTAAGAAATATTATAAGATTCTTCAGAATTGGCATGCATTTTGTAATAAGCTCAAGAACAGGTTATTATTAATCACAAATCACAACCTACAATTTCACGACCAATCTTTTAAAAAGCATTAACCATATTTTTTATGTAACAGTTTCATCGACTAACGAACAGTTCTAATATTACAAGAACTCTCTATTTTAACGTGCTTGCTATTCTCATAATGGGGTAAAGTTAGTTACAGGTGAAACATAACCTGATAATGTAGTATAGGTTTATACAGGACATAATTTATAATTTAATTATTGAAAACAATATTAGCGATTTCTAAACGAAAATCTGAAACAGAAAATCAGAAAAGGATACGGTCACATCTAGGACTCGAACCCAGGACCCTTGCACCCTTGACCCTTGCGTGGCAGATTGGGAGAGGCTAGTTTGGGACGACCCTTTGACCTCTCCAACTGGTTTCTCGACCCATCGCCTTGTATATTCATATGTCCGTTACTCCTGGACACACTGACCCCTAGATTCCTACCCAACCCTCGTACCTTTTACCTTCCTTACTCTCCTTCCTTTCCTTAAAAAAGACCCCCGCAGAGCATCCCCAAAGATGCCAGCTGTTTCTATTTTAGTAATAACTCACTTGTTTTTGTAAATTGTACCATCTTGCAATTTATGTTTATATATTTATAAAAATAGTATATAATCTACCGTTAGTAGTTTCCTCAGAATAGCTCAGAGATTTTTGTTATTGTACCTACTGGATACGGCGGCACACAATAGGAGCATCCAGTTTTTGTGCTATTTTACTTATGACCCTATGGAATTTCGCTCAACTTAAGCAGTTCGCTCCGGGCGCCGAATTGCCAAAGCGTTGATAATACACAGTCATAACAGATTACACAGAAATTATACAAATAATTAAAAAAAGCAATATGATATGTACCCTTTATGATTTCCTCCGCCAAAGTTTACTTCCTCTTTTTTATCCCCGCCCACTAACGTTAACGTTCTGTCTTCCTCTACTAAAGCATTCCTATGCAGAGCTCGTACCCACAGCATCATGGAGCATTCGAAAGGAACGTACATCGTAACTTGCTTCTTATAATATTGATGGGTGACAAAGACCATTCTTCTATAATTGACGGGACCTTTACAACATAATTAATTTTGGAAGCGTTTGACGGGTACCATTCTCTGGGTTACCAACACCCCTGCCACAGGTCACCTGAAGTGATTCGCTTCGTTTGGTGACTTAGCGGGGGTGCTCGCGCTCAAGGGTTGTGTTAAATCTGGTACACACTGATGAATGGGTTGGCCTACTTACAGAGACCCTTTAAGTCGGTTATCGTCGTCTGGGCCGCTGGATAGTACAGGGGCCGACCCTGGTGTTCACGACCAAGGGTGGGCTGCCCCATCAGCCAGCAAAAAAACCCCTCCACTGATGCTGTGACGGTTCGTGACCGGTGAGGAAGTGGGCGACCTCCACACCTGGACTCTCTTGCCCTATTGCCTTGAAATTATAGTACTGTGGGTAAAGTAGTTTTAGTGATTTGTTTTATATGTAGTATTGTACTAGTTTCTATTTTATTTTATGTTACTGTTACATGTTTTACTAATATTGTTTCATAGATTGGTTTAGGAATAGCGGCAATTTGGGAAATACAATTTTTTAGAATGTTAAGCATTTAAGTTTTCTATAAATTACCGCATTCATAGCTTATTTTAATAGGACCCTTCAAAACGATATATAGAGGTTATTATGTCCAAATAAACATGACACGATTAAGCACTCACGGTGAAGAGATGAAGTCAGTCCACGTTAAGATTTGCAAATGCAGTTGTTTTAGATGAACAGATTCTGGGACGTTTTCCGCTAGTGGTGGTAATGCATTGTAAGTTGATATATGATTTTGTCTGTGGCCAACTGTTAGTAGACAGATACACAGTCTCCAGGCCTTCATCTAATAGATTTTGTTTTCCAGGCGTGAAGTTCATGGTTGTGACGGAGCCGAACCAGGCCGGGATGGACGTGATCCTGCGGCGGATCTACGAGCTGTACTCGGACTACGCATTGAAGAACCCCTTCTACTCGCTGGAGATGCCCATCCGCTGCGAGCTGTTTGAGACCAACCTGCAGGCGCTGCTGGACACTATAGACAAATCCGGCATTACCGCACTCTAGTTATATCTATGATAATTTATTATAATAAACATGTAAAACAATATTGTTTATTTTTTCACAAGTCTCATGCCTCCCAATGTTCAAGTTTATTCATGAACTAATGTTGAATATTGTAATTATTGATTTTAAAATATCTTCTGCTCGGAGGTTGGCTATCGTCAGGGTAATTTTCACCCTGCAGTCTGCAGTTCAGGACAACTCTGCGGAACTGCAGTCTTACCAGTTAAGTAGTTTACGAAAATGTACAATAGTAACAACTGCTCCCGACTGTCTGGAGCCAGTGAGACTATGGCATCCCCATTTCGGGTATAATGCGAGGCTGAAGGCTGAAGGAAGTGGGGGGGAAAGAAGATGGAGAGGTGGAAGGTGGGGAAGTATCTAGCTATTTAAATCCAGTCACCAAACACTGCTAAAGCCATTTAAAGCAACATTTCGATACTGAATGGTGGTCTATCACCAGCGCGATGTTGAAAACACTACCATTTTGGAATGTGCCACAAAAACACTACATAGTTTTATTTTTAATTAATAAATTGTGGAAGATCGCAAATTAATCGAATACTAAAAATTAAACAACTAATAAATTTACTTGCGCTCGCCGGGATTAGAACCTACGACCTGGATTCGTAGCTGAGGATAGTAACCAACCTGTGCTACTCATTCGCGGAAGCCATCTTCACTGTAATCTAAAATAAATTACTAGATTTATGGATTGCCCAAGAAAAAAATTTGTGAACCGAAGAGAGAATGGAATGCTACAGAATTCTGCCCCGACAATGAATCCTTGCCTCATCCACATTTATTCACGCTTTTCTGTTATTCCAACTATTGACTTGACTCGACTCAAGCACTTGATTTACTTGATGCTTCCCGGGATATCCCTGACGGTGTTTTCTTCTTTAGATCGTTTTCATCATGCTCTTTCTCCGACCATCCTTTCTTTAAAAAAATAACAGGATAGTTTTTTGTGATGCTTCATTGGGCTACCGACTACCCGGAGCCAGGAAAAATGGCATTTTCATTTAGGGGATGTTGTGGAGTAGAGGAAAGAGAATAGGAAGTTTAAGCAAGTTCCTGGCTACATGAATCTGGTGCAGCTGATGCCATTTGCATGGTGGTATTTCACTATGTGGTGGTTATGGAGAATAGGTACCTTCCATACTGGCGAAGTAAACTCTTATTTGACCCCTCTGGAATTTGAAACTGTGATCTTTGGGTTGAGAGCCAATGAACATACTGCTCTGCCATGGTGGTCCACTAAATCCTGCATATTCTGCCTTCTGTCTCTAACAGATTATTTGATGGTAACTGAATTTTCCTTTATTCGGTTCTCACTGAACAAATTGAGAGTGTTAACCACTCGAGCGATATATTTACATTTAACATATTATTTAATTAATACCATTCCTCAAAATATTAATATGGAAATATATGAACTGCTTACTGCGGTTTAAAGCCAATGAATCCACCTACATTTCGCTGTTTTTCTCATATTTTTAGTTTCTATAAATTTGGCAATTAACACAAGCAATCTCTCAAAACGTTCTTGCAAATTTGCCATAATATGCCAAAAATCGCTCGAGTGGGTAGGTAGGTACCTAAGCTTGGTCAGAAATTTCATTTAAATGTGATAATACCAACCTGAAGAAAAAAAACTGTAGAAATTTTTTCATATATTTTAATTTACATTAGTTCCACACAGAAGGCCCTTTAAAAAAATAATTTCCTATGTCATCTTTTAAGGAAATAAAGAAGAGGTTCTGGAAAGGAAAATGATGGGTGGGTAGGAATCTTTATTTTATTTAGATTTATTGTTTATTATCAATAAAAAAATGTTTTACAGGAGATTTTCAATATCTGTCTCACTAGGGGTGACCGGATAAATCATCAAAATTATAATTCATCACTTCTTTAAAAAGTTATATAAAGTCATGGAAAGTGATGAAACAAAAACTTTATTAACTGGGTTAAGTGGGTTAGGTTAGGATAATTTTCTTTTCATCGTTTTTAATGACTTTATATCACTTTTTAAAAGTGTGTTGAATAGTCACTGTGTTGAGTTAGCATGGAACCCTCACTAGGATATACCTGTGTCGAGACAGAAGTATTGGATACATAAATGAGTATTTACATATTATTTGATAAATGCATGACAATAACTAAAATATAAATTATAAAGTTGTATACATTTTAAACCGTGGAGACATAGTAGAAGGTGTAGGTTATCCTACAGGGATAAAAATATTATAAATGTATATGGAAAAGGTAAGATAAAAAAGTTAGTGAAATAATAAATGGAAGTTAATATAAGCAGTATAACCTAAGATAACGTAATAAATATAAAAAATATTTCATTACATTAAATGACAGGTCAATCAGCATCTAGTTGGAGTACATACTTATGAAGTGGTTTTTATAAAAAATTTGATCTTAGATCTGTCTTGGCTGATGATCCAAGACTGTTTTATATTTCAAAAAAATTGTGTTCAGTCTAATGGCTAGTGGAAGAGCATTGTATAGCCTCGATGCAAAATATCTAAAATTTCTCTGGCCAAAAGCTGTTTTAGCGAATTTGGGTCAGTGTGTCCAGGAGTGAGAGACGTATGAATCCATCCCTCCCACTGCGGTGCAAGGCGATGAGTTGAGAGAGCCCGGCTGAAGAATAGGTCAAAGGGTCCCCTCAACTAGCCTCTCCCGTCACCAAACGTAGCGAAACACTTAGCTATAGCAGCTATACTTATATATAGCAGAAGTGTTGTTTATCCAATAAATTGTTCCCTGGGTACACACACCCGCCTCCCAAAATGGTTTTGTAAAAATCATGTTCTACCAGGAACTCACTCATTTTCAGCATATAAGGGTACGTATACATTTGCGAACCGAAACGCGAACCGTACCACGAATTACGTGAAACGAACGAATCAACTGCTTGCGGCGTTTCGCGCCTTTTGCGGTTGCTTCGTTTCTTTCCCATAAGTTGAGGTTCAGTTTGACAGTTTGGCTCGCGGATGTATACGTAGCATTAAAAATAATTGCATTTAAAGTTAGAATCATCGATAATTAACTTTATATTTTTCCTCCAATAAATAAATATGGACCATTACTGTGAGGCATATTCATTGCGCCCGCAGCAAGCAGGGGCGGGCTATGATTATAAATTAATTATGAAGAAATGAGTGCATAGTGCTGGAGTGGTGCTGGCTTTATGGGCAGGTACCTTCGTGTAATATGTGGCTGCGGCAGGAGGAGGCGTGGGAACATTCCGCAGTCAGCAGCAGTGTGGATGCTCCACATTCCTGCATTAATTATTGGCTTTCGCCATATTGTCTTCTGTTCGAAATTTCGAAACGCCCTACATTTTAGATGGAGCTGTAATTTGATGTCTCTTTTTTATTTCACCCGATTTTGGCATCATGCTAAGATTAAGTATTTTTTTGGGGAATGGGAATAGGTATCTTCAAATGAAGGGGTTAAATCGTTTATATTAATTATCTGAGGACTAAAAAAAATAACGTCCATAATCCCTTCCATCACGAATCTCACTAGAATCTTACCCAATCTTTGCGTTTTATAGGTTCACTTGAAAATACAACGTTGCAGAAGAGATTGCAGATAATCGACCTTAGCATGGCGGGCTAAAATTTTACATTTAAAACATGTACCTGGATTTAACAAGAAAAAGTCTCTTAAAATGTATGCTTTTGGTACCTACTTACACACGGGAGCGTGAATTATTAGCGGGGAGTAGTCAAGCATTAGCATCGAAACATTTGGAAATGCTAAAGTAGGTACCTACCTAAAAAAAACGTAGTTGTCAATTTTGATTATTCGAATGTGAATGCAACTAAATCGAAACATTATTTGAAAATGTCTGTGTTATTATGCCATCACTAGTATGAACCTACGTATGAATGAATACGTACGACATATCTAGGTAAAAGGTTAAACTGTTCTTATGATTCACCCCCGTGAGATTTCTGGAAGATTTTCCTCAACACTTGGTGTAATTATACGTATAGGTATAATTTAGACATCAATTATTTACATTTCTCTCCGTCGATTATTATAACCGCACTTTCTTCTTCTCTCACAACATCTTTGAAATTCTTCACCGTGAATCATTGATTGAGACGGTGGACTGAGGAAATCAGCCGGAAAGGGGATTTAAGACAGGTAGTGTAGGTAAGTACTTAAGTAGCTATTTACCAGTTGATTTTGGAAAAGAATCAGCACCCGTAACACCGATTCACCCGCAAAAAACCATGATACGGGCCATTAATCGTTGAAGGGATGCTGTGTTGAGTTGGTATTCAATGTGTCGTCGATAGAAAATTTGGTTTTGAAGGAACACGTCGTAGGTTTTTGTAGGAGAAAACACAGGAGCTTGTAGGTCGTTCTAGCTAGAGCCAACCCAGATCTAACCTATCAACTTATTTGGGAGGCGGGCTTGGGTACCGTCACCCCGGGAAACATTTATTGGATAACCAAAACCTCATCCATAGGTCACCCCAAGTGGTCCGCTACGTTTGGTGATTTAGCAGGAGTGCCCGGGTTCACCACGTGAGGTGTGTTCTGGACGCACCTGCCCACCTTTTGACCTCTCCATCGCCTTGCGCCGCAGTGGGAGGTATATGTATCCTGATTCCTACCCAACCCTCATACCTTTTACCTTCCCATAACTTCCTTCCCTTATTTTTTTTATTTTTATTTTTTTCCTTACTTTCCTTAAAAAAGACCCTCCACACAGCATCTCAAAAGATGAATAGGCTCTGAGGGAAATTATGTTAATCAGGGCTTTATGTGTGGGATTAATGTAAAATAAGTATGAGTTACATTTAAACATATTATATTTAACAAAATATTACATTTAAGGGCATTATTAGTTATGTATAGTACCTTATCAGAATAGAGGAGCTCTTGCGCCTGATAAGAGAACCATGATTCTTATTTTGAAAATGAGTTCTTGAAGTTGTACTGAGTAAAATGTTTTAATATGTACAAAAAGAAACAAAAACTTATATTTTAGCATTGGAATTTTACAGTTTTAACACCAATATCCAGTTAGGTACCTATCTACATATTTAGTTTCATTTTGATAACATTTAATAAAATGAACTTATTAACTTGCCTAACTGTCGACTTTTTTTGTTTCAGCACAAATATTTTTATTTTATAGGCGTCAAACCGAATATCGTTAAAGAATCACTGCCTACTTTTTACTGTGAACCAGCTGACGTGTACCCAGCGTTTCTCGGAGTCTTTTTTCTTTTTTCAACTTCTATAAATATAATATGCATGTGTTGTATTATATGTAAACCTTCCGAAAAACTAACTGCACAGACTGACCCGGATAGCGAATTTGTTTCATACTATCTTTAAATCATTACATCTAAATGATTACACATCTGCCCTGATGATGGACTCTGCAATGCTGTCCAAAACGTTGGCTAAAGAAGGAAGTAGCGCAACACGGAATAATATCAAAAAAAAATTACTATAATACATTTGGCCGTGAAAATCTCCAAATAGTATATAATAAAGTTGCTATTCGCGTCTCTCTGTTTGTGCGCTTAGTTCTTCTAAACTATGCAACGGATTTTGATACAGGTTTCACTGTCATTTATAGAAATTCTTCTGGAAGGTTTAGGTATGTATATAGTACATGGGCATTATATTTACAGAAAGTAGAGAAATGTATATCTTCAAAAAGTCTACAGAAAAGTCGGCGATGGTTCATATCCACATTGTCTATCTCCTATAAGGATTACCACCAGCAACGCGGGGTAAACTTCCGCTAGTTTAGAGATCAAAATTAATATTTATTAGTTATATCAGTTATCTACCCTCTGTTATATCAGTTATCTAAAAACGGTATCTACAAAAATTTATGGTATAATAATGACTGCCGCAAGTACAAAATCAAAGACGGTTAGGGACAAATAAGAAATTCAACTACAGGGTTTTCCAATAAGAGGTGTTATTTTGAATAGCGCGCTATTTTGGTAGATGTTACTTTTGAAGCTGTCATTTTTTGACATTTGACAAGTAGAAACTACGTTATTAATAAAAAATGGAACGATACACGCTTCAACAACGCATTAAAATTATTAAAATTCACTAGAGTGAATCAAATGCAAATCATCTTGAGTGATGAGGCCCATTTCCACCTCGGTGGCTTCGTCAACAAGCAAAATTGTCGCATCTGGGGCTCGGAAAACCCAAGAGTTATTGTTGAAAAGCCTCTTTATCCTCAACGTGTGACTGTTTGGTGCGGTTTATGGTCCGGCGGAGTAATTGGACCTTACTTTTTCGAAAATGAGGCTAAAGCAACAGTTGCGGTGAATGGATTGCGCTATCGAGAGATAATTAATGATTTTTTATAGCCGGAATTGGATGGTATTGATCTGGAAAACGTTTACTTTCAACAAGACGGCGCTACGTGCCACACAAGCAACGAAACCATTGATCTTTTACGATTGAATATCAAAATAACAGCTCTTATTGGAAAACCCTGTAGTATAAGAACAATAAATCATCTCACTGAGGCGAGGGGCGTTCTCCAGTATAAGAATAGCATTACAAAGCGAATCGATGCGGTTTGGTTTTGAGAATTAAATGTGTTATTACGAACCAATTTAAAATTTCCAATAATGTATTTCCTTTGCCCTTCTTTGAACAACTTCTAAATACCGCCACCGTGGCGGGAAAGGCCGAGTTCATTGGGAAATGAGATCTATCAAGATTAGAATTTATATTTCTTGGAAGGGTAGACCCAGGGCCCCGGGGCAGGAAGGAAGTTCGGCCCAGGACCTGTGATCATCTTCTCGAGTCTCGAGAGACACTTCAGAGAAATAAGCCCCAACCGATTATTTATATTGGACCTCATTCATCAATCGAAATTGTTCCTAGAATTGTCCTGAAGAGTAACCGATAAATTGGCGGTTCCTTGATCGGTGAAAAGTGTTTTATCAATTCAATAGATTATTATAATACAATGATTTGATCTAAAAAAGAATTTTAAAGTTACTCGCTAACATGAGAAACCTGCAGGAGGCGGTTAAAGGGTTTGATGATTTGAGAAAATTACATTGCACCATCAATAATAATTGAATCAATTGGAAAGGTACTTTAATAGGTTCCAGAAACCACTCACAAAACATACAATGATTTAGAATTTGTTTTCATGATTCCTGAAATTAGTAACTTACTTCTTTTTGTACAAAATTTAGGATTTGTTTGTTTAATTAAGCAGTGCGAGTGCGAGCAATGAGTAAGATTAAGAAAGGGACAGGATCAAGTGAATCAGATACTTGAGTTGGGCCATGTCAGGAGTCAGAATAATAGAAGAGTATGTATGAGAGGATGTATGAGGATCTGAATGAGGCAAGGAGCGTTTGGCAAGACAGAGTTGTTTGGCGGTCCGACCTCTCTGACAACCCCTGCGGGGAAACGGCGTGGTGGTTAGTTAGTTAGAGTACCTATTTATATTATTAAATTTTTTGCTTCTCATAAAATAACCAAGATATTGAAATATATTTTTTTCACTGTCAAGTGGTATAATTTCGTAATTTTTGGTTTCAATGAAAACTTTAGAAATACTCAATCGGTTCAGGGTATTTTGAATATAGGTACATAATATTCATGAATATTTAAAAAAGCCTGATTTTGAAAACATATCTCTTCATCCAGTGATGGCTCTATCACTATCTGTCGTCCCTGTAAAGAGGGCAAAGTTTTCTCTTCAATATTTCAGCCATCGTGATGCATGCAACACTGAAAACAGATTTTATTTTATTTGAATGCCAGACGCCACATGATTCGCACTTTTTGTATTTCAATATCATCGCGGGTCAAGTGCTAATTCCGGGAATACGGCTCCGGTAAGGCGACCATAAATTAACCAAAGCACTGCCAAAATTAGAACTCAACACAAATAACATAGTCCTGCCACCCATTCAAACCTCTCCTTCTGTTATACGCCTCGTTTAGAGGAAGAGGGAGAGGTTACAGTGGATCTATCAGCGGTATGTTGCATATCTGTAGATTTGGTGTACAGAACATCAGCACTATGTGTTTGTGAAGATTGTGGCTAGAGGTCCTCTGGTCCTGCCCACTGGCCATCGCCTCTGTATGGCCAATGGCCAATGGGAATGAGTTAGGCTTCATAACATATTTATTTATATCTGTCGGTAATTTGGCAACACAAAGTGCCAAAACAGATAAATTCACATCACGGTTTGATGCAGAAATCAGGGGTACTCAATCAATGGTGTAATAATAATGCCGCTTTTATTTATTTATTTATCGTTTTTTTTCTTTTTAAGTTAAAATACTTCTTTAATCATTTTTTTCCTTTATACTATTTATATTAATCATTTCTGCCGGGAATTGAATTAATTGGACAGGTGATAGATCACCCCAAGTGGCTCGCTACGTTTAGTGACTTAGCATTAATAATAACGAATTTTTCCAAATAATTTTATATTTTCTATATTTTTCTTCATTTCGAAGATGTCGTCAAAAATACCATTTAAAAAACTTTATAAAATCACCTTTTAGATGTTAGTATTTGAAATTTACTTTAATATTAAATTTAATAATTAATATACACAATTTTAATTTCAAACTCGAAAAAAGTTGAAAAAAAACTACAAACGTCGAAAAATTTCAAAAACATTTATTTTATTTAAGGATTTTTTAACATTGTTTATACCAGGGCTTCCCTAACTGTGAGTCGCGACGCCCCGGGGCGCCGCGGGATCATCCCAGGGGCGTCGTGAGGCAATCTTTATAGCAAGGCTGCCCAACCCCAGGCCCGCGGGCCACAATGTGGCCCGCGAACGAATTATAAGTGGCCCGCGTGAAACATTTTCAAAAAACCCGCCAATCCGCCAATTTGAAAAAGTGTCGCGGGCCCGCGGTAAAACAAACAATGCAGCTTGCGCGCGGTCACCAGTGCTGCCAACGACGGCGATTTATCGCTATTTAGGCTACTCAGAACGAGAATCAGCGACGAAAAAATCTAACCTGTTGAATTTACTTTTGAAACAAAAATACACGGGTTTTCGACATAATATTTTTTGCGTCGAAATGGAATCCTGTAGCCACCCCCCCCCCATGGAATTCGAAAAATTGCTGTGGCGTATCACATATGATGTTCGGAATTTTTTCTCAGCGAAGTTCCGTAACAACCCCCCCCCCCCATGGATTTCAAATATTTTGTGGGGAGCACTCATTTAGATTTTTTTTTTGTGGGGAATTATGTTTTATAGAAATTCTCTAACAACCCCCCCCCCCATGGAAATAGGAACCGTCAGGTATTCAGTGGCCCGTCAGTGATTCAACATCGTCAATTTGGCCCAACTGCTAAAAAGGTTGGGCAGCCTTGCTTTATAGCGTCTTCCACACGCACACTTCGGAGTGACACTGCGCTGTAAACCTATCGGTCTTTACTTTTCTGCGCGGCGGCCTGAAGTGGCGTGGGACTCGGTCGCTCTGAAGTGTGCGTGTGGGAGACGCTAATAGGTTGGCTGTCTGTGTTGACGCGATTTTAGAAAAATATTTTCCCGAAAATCTGGAGCAATATGATTGGGTTAGAAACCCTATCCAGTCGACCTCACCATCAACACTTTCGACAGTAGAAGAAGAACAGTTAATAGAATTGTCCTGTGACTCCAGCTTTAAGCTGCAATATAATAAGGATAAAAAATTAAGTTGATTTTAATTTCCAGAAAAAAACAAAAAATAAAATTAGGCATTTATGTTATTAAAAAAAATCACTTTAATGAAGTTCTTATAAAATAATAATAGACCATAACGTTCAATTGAATATTGGTATAACCGTTTAACACCACTTTTTGAAATAAAATGAAAGCACATTTTACAACATGTAATTATTGTATAATTACTGACGAATTACACAAATAAGTTGTAAATATATTGAATTATTCGAATATAATGGTAAATTGTAAATTTTTTGAACAAAACACATGAAAATATTACTAATTAAAATAATTATTAAAATTAATGATTCACTGCCCAAATTCAAACGTGGCATCGTGTCAATAATATAAACTGTTCAATGCGCATACATACAGCCACACACGTACACAAACACACACACACCTATAAACTACACACGTCACCTGGTAATTAAGGAATAAACATACCACTTAGCAGACATTACAAGGAAACATATCGTAGGTATCGAACATGAGGTATCTTATTCCCGTAAATTGTTTCATCTCTGTAAATCATGTACTGTTTGTTTCTATAATATAAAATAAATAAATAAATAAAAAAAAATCCTTAATTTTTTTCTAATGGTCGTAAACAAAGCAAAGTCAAGAAGTGATTTTGAATACCTGGAAAAATCTGAAATAACAAAATGTAATGCTGCTTTTCTAGTTAGAAGTATTATTATTACAATTATTATTTTTAAGAGCCACGCAATTAAAATTTGTTTGGAAATGATGTTTTTATTAAACTGTTAAATTCCCCTGTTCCTGAATCTGCAGTCTGCATTGTTGAAGAGCTCAATCAAGAGACATTCGGGAGGGATAGGGAGGGAGCATCGCACCTGCCCTCTCGCTCTCTGCCAGTGGAGGCTCGTGAGGGAATTGGTATATCTATCCTTTTTATTGACTGAACTAAACTAAAAAAAAAATCAAGATACATCCTGATTATATTTGTAAAATAGCAAATATTAATTATTATTACGTGATTCTAATCTACATATACGCTTTTTGGAAACAAAGTACAGGCGATTTTTTGTTTTTAGCTTTCGTTTTTGAGTAAATTGAGTCCAAAGTACGTATTTTTTTAGATAAATTCGGTCGGGTAAAAAAAAGTGAAAACAAAAGATAGAAATGCTATGTTCAATTTTTTTGTTGTTTTCTATATGACGTATATTCACCACTAGTTTCCGGACACCGTGTATTTTACTAATTTTACGTAAGTTCGAAGATGCAAAAATTATGAAAAAAGCTGAAAGATAAGCACAAATACATTTTATTTGACTAATTTGTGTTATTTCATATATTTAATCAGTTAAAAAATAATATTATATAATGAAGAAAAGGGGAGGGGGGATTTTTCGCCCCCCCAGAAAAGAACCTCCCCTAAGGGTTGAACCCCCCCGTAACGAAATATTACTACTTAACTATTTACATACAGTGACGCTTATTTATCATTTTTAAAAAAATATATTTAATTTTAAATATACATATATAACAGTTAACATAACCAATAATAAATGTGTATAAGTAATGATACGATTTTTAAATTTTTTAATGTTCAGATAAAAAATGATTCAAAAGCAGAATCATTTTTCCGATATATATATAACCGGCGCTTATCATATATGTAAACTGAAAGCATCTGTAAACTGTATGTAACGAACTGTAAGCACAACAAAACATTACTATATAACCGTTTATATACATTATTATTATTTTTTTTTTGGACACGGGTTCAAGTCCCGTTGGCGTCATGTATCTTTAATCAGGAGATTTTTCAATGTGGATGAGTGTTTCAGGCTAATAATTATTGCTTATAAAATAATCGTTTATACACAGTTACTGATTATTTTACATCCTTTTACCATGCAATTATCATCTATGTAAACTGTCAACATAGATGATAAGTCTAAACTGTATGTAAGAGTATAAACATATATAAATATTAAAATACTCCATTCCTTACACTTTGCATCTACATATATGAGTAAAGGTCATTTTGATTTGCTCCTATTGCATTACCTCCACTGTCCTGTTATAGTCACTAGTGTTGTAAGTGTGCTATGAGGAAAAACCTGCGATAAATTCCTTCCCCTCTCTCCTTCTCCGTCCGGTTCCATCGCCTCTGCTGCCCCTCTACTCCTCAGTCTCTCGGTATCCACACTTCCTGGTATTCTTAATGGAACCCGCTCTACCCACCGTAGCAACATGCGATAATTCAACTGATAAACTATGTACTATATTAGTACATTGTTGTCTTTGATCTCCCAATCTTTCATTATATTTTGCTTCCTGTCTGATGAATTCAGACGTCCCTCACTCCTGGCCACACTGACTCCCAGATTCCTACAATACCCTCATACATATTTTCTGCCAAGATCTTCCTCTTGGAAAAGATGAAATAGGCCCTGAGATATATTATTTTTCTCAGGGCCTCCTGTGCGGAGCTAATGTAAAAAATCATATGTCGGTTGTCGGTTTGTCTGTGAGTGATTCTAACTCAAGTTCAATGAACTCGGATTTGTTTTGAACATTTGAACAAGTATCATTTTAAATTGGAACTGATGTGCCAATAATTCAGACAAGCGATAAAGAACCTAAATATTTCAATTCATTCAATGCATTCAAACACACTATTGTTGCCACTAAATTAACACAATTTTTTTGAATTTAAGTGCGATTTTCAATTGGAACTGATTGTGTCAAAAATTCAGACAAATGATAAAGAACCTACCTAAAATATAATAATATTTTAACAGTAAATAATTTTGATTGTAATTTTCAAAATTAGGAATGAAGTGCCAAGAATTATGATAAGTACAATGTATTGTACCCACCTAAAATAAAATACGTTTATACCAGAAAATTATTTTAATTCTATATTTGAAAAATGTATTTCTATTGTTTAAACTTGGTAGGGTTAACCTTTCAAGTTAAGTCAGATTTTAAGATTGTTTAATTGTCTGCGCTTTTTCCAAGAAAGCATTACTTTTCAAGTAACTGGATTTGCTTACATAAAATAATAAAAATATATGTAATGTATATGTAAATAAATGTATCCCATTCTCTATCAACAAATTTATATTAATACCAGAATTAAAAATTATAATACATCAACTTAAATGTAACAGAACTAATTGCAATCAAGAATGTTCTATACTTAGTCTTACTTCTGAAATTAAATATCTTGGTATATATATAGATCAACATTTTAAATGGAAAAAACAAATTTGTGAACTTGTCAAAAGAATTAGAAAATGTATTTATATATTTATAAGACTTAGAAATATTCTTAGACTAGAAAACCTAAAAAGAGTGTACTATGCAATTGTACAATCTATATTACAATATGGTATTATTGGCTGGGGAGGAACTTATAACAATATATTAAATCCACTTAAAATAGTTCAAAGATTGATAATTAAAGTAATATTGAAAAAACCATCCAAATTTTCTACTGAGGTTCTCTTTTCAATATTCAATGTACCCACAATAGACAATATATATAAAAAATATTCAATTCTACAAATTTATAAAGAAATACAGTTAAATAACTTACAATTTAATTCATCAGCAAGATATCAAAAAACTATCAAAATCCCAAAACTTAATACAAAGCACTCACAAAATACCTATCTCTATCTAGGTATAACATATTTTAACATCCTTCCATTATATCTAAAAAATATTGAAGATATTCAGGAATTTAAAATAAAATTAAAAAATTACCTAAAACTACTATAAAAGTCCATATCTTACTCTTATTATTATTTTCTTCAAATCTTGAAACTGTATTATTGATAAATCTTGCCTATTTCTTACTTATCCCTTTGGTTTTGCAAATATATTACTTTCTTACTTACATGATTCCATATAATTGAGCTAGGATTCACTCACCAAACACAAGAGCCTCGTCTCTTTATGGTGAGGAAAAGCTATTATTATTTACCTTTGTAACACTGTATAATATGTATAAATTGTATATAATTATTGTAAAAAACATACAAATATTAAATAAAAAAAAAATAAAATAAAAAAATATGATAAATAAAATATCTCATGATTTCTCACGGATCTGCGCTAGTTCAATCATAATCACATGTGATATCACGTAAAGAAACCAAAACGCAGAAATTGATAAAGGACATTCAAGATCTTTGTTTGATTGCCTACTTAAATATGCTAGTAGTAAATGAGATCAATGGGTTTTCCCCACATGCATTTAAAAAGAATAAGTGACTTGCTAAGGACAGTATAAATAAACACCGGGTCATTTGCACTAAGCAGTGCAACATGTTCTTGAAGAATAAACAATTTAAAAAACAACAGTCGAATTTCCCGGTAAGGCCCGCGGGCTTTCCCGCCGTACGTGAGCCGCATAAGCCTATTGATAATTTTTTCTACTAATCCATTCAAACTCAGTACCACCAAGGTCCCAATTTACTACTGCGCTTGGAGTGGTTCTGTTGATGTCGTCTATACGCCATTGTTCAATGTTGCGGTCACATCTTCAGAGAATCGCTTTCAAAACACGCCACAGCTAAGTAAGGATTGAATATTAAAACCAGAAAGGAAACCTATGCACCTGCCTGAAATGTAACTGCGTTACGAGATAGAAATCAATTATCACAAAGACTTTTTAGGTATTATTTGTTATGACCACAACTAATACAAAATTTCCGCAACCAGCACCTGTTAATGATCACTTTTTACGTTTGAAATGGATTCCCATTTGTTTCTGTCACTTTCTTACTTCTGTTAGATATGCTCGATTGACTTTTAATCTCCAATTCTGATTGAATTAATCCCCCATTAGCGAATGTTATAATTTCGCCCGCACAGAAAAGCGCGTATTTTCACGCGTGGTTTGTAGAGTTTCCCGCTCAGCACGAGCGACAAAGACGGCAGGAGTTGGAAGAGTTGTTCAGATGTATTCTTGAATGAATGGATTGTCGGTGGTCACTTGGTCAGCCCCCAGCAGCAGGCGGTAGAGAACAGGTGAGCGGTGTGCCCGAGAGTGACTCACCCCGAGGTGAGTAGTGTGTGGGGGCCGCTCTACTGGCCGAACAGCTTCCCGCGCAGTCGGTTCCTCTGCAGTGATCCTTCTCCTGCCAAGCTTGCCGCGGGTTGGTCTTGATTCAGGTACACATCGTTAACATCTGCATACCCGAGATGCCTTACCGGTGTCCTCCGACAAGTGTTTCCTGAAGTATTACGCTGATTTCCGCGACTTCAGTTCCGAGAAAAGTGCAATTATGTGATGACTAATGTGATTTTTGGCGAAATTTTATTGTCGCAATAATGTTATGAAACATTGATAGTTCTTAAGTGATTACAACCGCAACGCAGCTGAGTTTATCTAAGTGATAATAGTTATGTTTGATGACTGACGCATCGATCGCGAGTCGATAAAAACGCTGTCAGTGAGTGCGCGGATCTGTTCAAAAAATCTCCGTTCCCAGTGAATCATATTAACTGTTTTTAGTAGAGCAGACTCCGTACACAGCATCTCCGGCTGGTGATTAACTCAACTGTCTCTAGAGTAGAGCGGTGCCAGTACCTACCTGAGAGGGATGAATCAGATGGAGTCGCTCAGCTGAAAACTGATTCAACAACTTAATCAGACAGTCTTGGTCTGGTGTTGAAGAGGTAGACACATGTCCGATGAACAACTTGTTGGACAACATTCAAACGTCACCGTCGGGCGGGAAATTCATTCAGTTATTCGTTCGGTCGAGGATTCGGTAGTCGGAACTTCAAGCGGCCTAGCAATACGACAGTCATGGCAGGATGGAAGACCAGGCCAGCCCTTGGGAGGGCCAGGCAGGCTCTATAGAGGGCGGCGAGGAGGAACTGATGCTGCTGGAGGGAGTGTGGGGGGCGGGCGGCGCGCCCGCCCTGCTTCCCGCTCTCACGGGGCAGGACATCTTCGGGGAGGGCGGCCACCGCTCGGACTTCACCGAAAGTGGCAACGAATATTCAACCCTGTTCAGTACCAACTATTTAGAAAGAAGTTTAAGTTTTCCCGGGTATAGTGCGAAAGTGTCGGAACACAACGCGAGTTGTTCGGGACATTTAGAGAATACAGGGACGTCTCAATCGGTTCCTCCGGCGTATGGCGTTACGCACCGAGGAACCTTCGAGAGTTATGGTGATATAAGCTTAGAGAGTAGTGTTTTAGAACTGCCAAGTGATAGTGTAAGAGAACCTTTAAATCAATTTTCGAGTTTTTTTCAAATTTTAAGTCCTCCGGTGTACAGGCGGAGTCCATCCGAGCAAAGTGTTACCTTGACAGAAAGTTCAGTGCGAGACGCGAGTCCCTGTGAATATAGTACAAATGTGAACGTGTCTCCGGCGTACAGGAGTCCATCGGAACACAGATACACCCCGGTGGACGTGACGAGCAGCCCTTGCGACTATGGGCGGGTGTCCACCCCGATGTCAACGGGTCCCGCCCGGAGAGAGGCGAGTCCCTGTGACTACGAGGCCAGCACCAGAGCAGCCAGCGTGGAGACCATGACCTCCTCGCGATGTAGCGTGGACTCCTCCAGACACAGTGAGCCGGCAGCGGGACCCTCGAGAGCGGGATCCTCCAGGGCGGGATCCTCCAGGGCGGGCAAAGAGCCTGAAGAAGAGGAAGAAAAGGAGGATGATAGCGAAAGCAGTGAGGAAGATGAAGAAGACGTCGAAGAAGAAAACGGAGAAAAGGTGATGTTGCCAACTGGTAAGATTAAGTTTTAAATTAACCGTAATAAAAATAAAGGTGTACACGGAAAAAAAAGAACCTGACATAAAAGTGATAGCATGCCAATTTTATGATAAAATATTAGTCACTCAGAATATATCGAGAACAAGTGTTTTTTTCCTAATGAATAACTTATATATCAGTATCAATATTTGTATGAACACGTGTTCCGCCGTCCTCATTAAACGACAGATACTTTGCTACTATCCCAAGAACAATAATGCGTTTGGTATTTGACAGGTAGGCTTTTACAATAAATAATATTACACACTGCATTAGGTAGATTAATATTTATATAACCCGGGCGTTTACTTTGTACCTACACATAAACGATAGAAGTTTAATGTTTTGATAGGTACTTAGTGAAAAATATAGATAGGAAAGTACCTACTCTTACAGTCTTCGGATAGGAAAGTACCTACTCTTACAGTCTTCGGATAGGAAAGTATCTACTCTGGTACCTACTCTTAAAGTCTTCTAATAGGAAAGTACCTACTCTTACAGTCTTCGGATAGAAAAGTACCTCCTCTTACAGTCTTCGCATAGGAAAGTACCTACTCTTACAGTCTTCGGATAGAAACGTACCTATTCTTACAGTTTTCAGATAGAAAAGTACATACTCTCACAGTCTTCAGAAAGTTTTCATTGAAAATAATACATTTCACGGAATTTTAATTGGATTTTTTCTATTGGATAACATATAAATTACAAAATTTGGTATGATTTAGTGAAGTGAAATTATAAAAGATATGGATAACTTATGTTGATAAAATATACATAATAGGTATATTATAAAAAAAAATATTTGTTCGCATATAAAATCATGCATTTATTTAGCTCCAGATTTATAAAAGTGGAAATTACATAGAAAATTCAAAGTTAGTTATCCCTACTGTATTTACAGAGCAGATCAAGTTTGATTAGGCAGGCGTGAAAAAGCCTATTTTTGGGAGGTCTTAATTTCAGAGTCTTTTAAGTAAAATAAAATAAATTTCATGGTTATAAAAAAAAGTAGAAGAAAAAGTATAAAAGTGGTTATAAATAATTTTCGTTGTAATGCAAAAATATATCCTCATTTTCATCAACACGTGTTCCGACATCATGATAATATACTCGTAATTTAGTAAAAGTTTGTCAGAAAACCTGTTAATTCATTAGTAAGGCCCGAAATACCGTATTAACCGGAATTACCAATAATTTGAAAAGATTCTTAATAAATTAGCAATAGTAATTTTACTCCATGTCGGTGTAATTCTCTCGACGTGTAATTTAGTTCTTATCTAATTCTCTCTATTTGCAATTTAGTTGATATGTAATTTTGTTTATATGTAATTCCGTTCGTGATAAGTCTGGCAGTGTACACAGAGAAAACTAACTGATATAAAATATTGTTAATTTATTAAAAATCTGGTCAAATTATTCGTTTTCCTGTTAAAAATGGGACTACAGACTAAAAACAATTGACGTAACTAATTTCATAACGAACTTCAGTATGGTACGAATATGTTATGAAGAAGTCAGATCACGTGTTCTTCAAAATAATAATAGTTTCGCATCTCGTCCATTGTATTTATTCGTACAAGAGCACCTACGCGAACACGTGTTCAGATATATTCTGAATTACTAATATCATGCAGTCACATTTTTCACAGTATCTTCGTATAAAAGTCGTACTCATTTTTCTCCGTGTAATATTAATACTTACGTGAAATTCACGCCTGTGTAATTTCGGAGGTAACCCAGGAATACAATACCTACCTTCAAATCATGATTCATTTGTCGCAGGTGAAATTTATCTATTCCCCTTGAAATGGTTGTATGAACGATCACGTGAATCACAATAATTCTCACAACACAATTTAGCAATTTGATTTGTAAAATCATCGTGGTTATTCATAGTCAATTCATACGATTGTTGTTTAAGTATGATTACAGCAAGTAGTGTCACAATTACCCGGAGGCTGTGACACGTCACACTATGGCATATACACCAGTATGGAGAAATGCTAAGAAAAGCGGTCCGGAGAACCTTCCTATTCAAATCTAGTCTTTATGCAAATCGACTGAAAATAATGGAATGACTAGCATTTTTAACCATACATTTAAGTATTTGTTTCGAAAAGCTCCAGGGCGTGATTTCCAATTTAAAAACGTCATTTGTGATAACTATATGTACCTAAATTATATTAACATGAACATGATTCTTTATAAAAATATATTTGTACAATGCCATGTCAGAATCATTACATCAATGGTCAGTACGGTAAATGAAGCTCTCCACATTTAAAACCCGATTAACATTAAATTATTAAATGTTCCGACATCGTGATAATATATTCGTAATCTACTAAAAGTTTATCAGGAAACCTGTTAATTCATCCGCCTGCAATCCGGCTTTTAACCGGATTACCAATAATTTAAAGAGATTCTTAATAAATTAGCAATACTTATTTTTTCTGTGTACTTGAAATACGCACGTACACAAATCCAACCTAACTTAAAGTAAAATCATTAAAGTTTTTTTTTCAAATAGGAAAATTATTACACATTTGCAACAAAATTTAAACCTAAAAAAATAAGTTTTTTTGACGAGGAGTAATTCTCTCGATGTGTAATTTTGACCGCGTGTAATTGCGTCCGTGTGTAATTTTGGTAGTGTAATATTGATTTACGCCTGTCTAATTTCGTCCTCTCTCATATTTGTCAAAATATTGTTATTTATTAAATTAATGTAATTTAATTGATTTTGGGGTGTTATAGGTACCACTATCTGCTTTAGAGCGGACATTTATTAAATTCCTGTCTTTCATATTTTTCATAGTTTTAAAAGAAAGACAAACCTTCCCGGGTTACGAATCACCGGACAATATTTTCTCAATTTGAGAGGCGGGCTTGGGTACCGCCGCCCCGGGACGTTTGGTGCTTTAGCAGGGGTTCCCGGGTTCATCGGGTGAGGTGCGTTCAGGATGCGCCTACCCACCAGCTACGTGGCGTTCCAGATCGAGAGAGGCTAGTTTGGGGTGACCCTTTGACCTCTCTAACTGGTCTCTCGACACATGCGCCGACAAGGGAGAATATATTCAAATGTCCTAAAAATCTAAAAATTCAAATCTCATATTACCATCATAAATGTGCTTGTGCAATTATGGAGGAAAATAATCGAACTCACGGCGCCTGGGTCATTTGGATTATTTACACAATGATATAGATTACAGAAAAAATAAATACTACATAAGACTACATGTTCGTATTAATATTATGGCTGACAGATTAGGCTATACGCATGACTTTGCCTATTTCAGCGTATCGCTCGCCATACAATCCCAATGGTAATGTATGGTGAGCGATATGCTGAAATAGGCCAAGCCACGAGAACATAGCGCGCTTATAGCGTGTTTTGTCACAGGCCTTACAAATACAAGATTTAGTACATATGTATAAGTGTAACCAGGTAAAATAGAAGAATTAATACATATTTTTGACCGGTCGGTGGTCGAGTTGACATCGCGTTTGGGTCCCACCCAGGCGTAGTGTGTTCAATTCCTCGGCTGGCTAAGTCCTCCATCACAACACAAGCAACATTTTCAGCTTACTATGGTGGTAGTAGGAGATTTTCAAATATTGTCAGGTTATTCGTAACCCGGGAATGTTTGTCTTTCTTTTAAAAAAAAATATATATGTATAAGTGTACCTAGTCAAATACAAGATTTGGTAAATATTTATAATTGTACCCACGTAAAATACAAGATTTAGTACATATACAGGGTGTCCGGTGGTAAAGTGCAGTAACTTCGGGAGGTGATTCTACGTGATCGTAGGAGTAAAAAAGATAAATAACTTTTTCTGAAATTCCAACTTTTAGATGTACTTTTAAGCTAATAACGAAAAATTTCTCCGACGTGCCTAGACGGCATTATTTATTTCGTCGTTGCCAAATCTACATCCCGCGCCCCCTCGGTAACTAATCCCCGCTACCCCCGGCACCCGAATTCAGTCGGTCAGCTGGTAAACTGTCCCCCGCACCCCCTCCTGCACCCCCCGCTATTAGTAAATCGTGCTTTGAATGCAATCTGTCACAAAATTTGACGGGCGGAGTAAACAACTTTGAAAATTTAATTTATCTAAGAATTTTTGAATTCGTTCACTAGATTTATTGTTTGTTCTCTGCGAACTTTTCATTTGGTTTGAATTTTTGACAGATGTGAAGAGAACCCCGTACAATTTAGATGTCGGTACGTGTTTTAGAGGTATAATGGTTATGGTGCTGATTTTATCAAAATCAAATTTTATAATATTCTTATTATTATTATAATTTACAAGTACAAGTATATTACATTGGATTTATTAATATAGACGTTGTACATTATAATGATTTATGATCAATAAGATGGATCAAGGAAAAAAATATTTATGAGATGTAATATTTTTGGTATGCCTCGTTATTCTGCTGTGTCATTCGTGTGGAAAACGTTCTTTTTTTTAAAATGATTTTCGGCTATGTAATCATTGTTTTTTCTCACCTATAAAATTATGTCCCGTCTTTCCGGTTTATAAAAAAGGTCTGATTTTTCGGATTGAAATTTTCAAAAAATCCCCAGGGTTTCAAAAATACGATTAAAAAAATAATAATAATACAGAATGTCTTAGAATATTTTCCTTAACCGGAAAAAAAATTAAAAAATATGATGCAAGTGGCCTATTAGTAAAAAGCGATGAAATTAGTTAAGTGTTCAATGAGTTATTAATATTTTTTATAGTAAAAAGTGTAACGCGATTTTAGTGCAGTTCTCTTTTTGAATTTGGTAAAATATCAAAACATACGGCGAACTCTGTGTTGTTATTGTTTACAATTCACATGCGGTTTCCATGGATACGCGCCACTCACAAATATGCAACGTTGCCACGTTCACACTTGCGAATTTATCGGGTAAGTTTGCACCTACACTATGGCTTTTTAGCAGGTATGTCTTTTTGTATGAAAAATAAAAAATTGGAATTTCGGAAAAAGTTATTTATCTTTTTTACTCCTACGATCATGTAGAATCCCCCCACGAAGTTACTGCACTTTACCCCCGGACACCCTGTATATAACTCTTAAATCTTCTATTTATTAAGTGTACCCAGGTAAAATTTTCATAGATATATTTTATCAATACATTAAATTTTCATAGGTAGATTATATTAATATAAATTTTTTTGTCATAGTTAGAGTTATACCAATGAGGTAGATTAATTTCTTGTCGATTGGAGCGTCTTAACTAATATCCATACTCTTATGTCAGGGGTAAAATGCCGTTTACCGGTGACACTATTTTCGTAATAACTCACTTTTTTGCCAAATGACATGTTTGTAAATTATTTTACTAGATAATGTGTTCATATATTCATATTATTTTTATATATTTCTATTCTATGTATTTTCCCCAAAATAGTTAATTATGTTCAGTTTTTTTTAAATGTTATATAAAAACATAATAGGATGATTTACGAAAATATCCTTTAGTTTAAAAAAAAATTCTAGATAAACACAAGCGTTTTTCATAATAAAATTAGTCATATGAGCAATGCAATTACAATCACAAAATTAAGATAAAATGTGGCAAGTAAGAAACAATGTTTCCAGTAAATCATTAATTCAAACGATGTTCGTGTATGATAAAGGTGGACATTCAACAAATATACAGGGTGTCCGGTGGTAAAGTGCAGTAACTTCGGGAGGTGATTCTACGTGATCGTAGGAGTAAAAAAGATAAATAACTTTTTCTGAAATTCCAACTTTTAGATGTAATTTTAAGCTAATAACGAAAAATTTCTCCGACGTACCTAGACGGCATTATTTTTTTCGTCGTTGCCAAATCTACATCCCGCGCCCCCCCGGTAACTAATCCCCGCTACCCCCGGCACCCGAATTCAGTCGGTCAGCTGGTAAACTGTCCCCCGCACCCCCTCCTGCACCCCCCGCTATTAGTAAATTGTGCTTTAAATGTAATGTGTCACAAAATTTGACGGGCGGAGTAAACAACTTTGAAAATTTAATTTATCTAAGAATTTTTGAATTCGTTCACTAGATTTATTGTTTGTTCTCTGCGAACTTTTCATTTGGTTTGAATTTTTGACAGATGTGAAGAGAACCCCGTACAATTTAGATGTCGGTACGTGTTTTAGAGGTATAATGGTTATGGTGCTGATTTTATCAAAATCAAATTTTATAATATTCTTATTATTACTATAATTTACAAGTACAAGTATATTACATTGGATTTATTAATATAGACGTTGTACATTATAATGATTTATGATCAATAAGATGGATCAAGGAAAAAAATATTTATGAGATGTAATATTTTTGGTATGCCTCGTTATTCTGCTGTGTCATTCGTGTGGAAAACGTTCTTTTTTTTTAAATGATTTTCGGCTATGTAATCATTGTTTTTTCTCACCTATAAAATTATGTCCCGTCTTTCCGGTTTATAAAAAAAGGTCTGATTTTTCGGATTGAAATTTTCAAAAAATCCCCAGGGTTTCAAAAATACGATTAAAAAAATAATAATAGTACAGAATGTCTTAGAATATTTTCCTTAACCGAAAAAAAAAATTAAAAAATATGATGCAAGTGGCCTATTAGTAAAAAGCGATGAAATTAGTTAAGTGTTCAATGAGTTATTAATATTTTTTATAGTAAAAAGTGTAACGTGATTTTAGTGCAGTTCTCTTTTTGAATTTGGTAAAATATCAAAACATACGGCGAACTCTGTGTTGTTATTGTTTACAATTCACATGCGGTTTCCATGGATACGCGCCACTCACAAATATGCAACGTTGCCACGTTCACACTTGCGAATTTATCGGGTAAGTTTGCACCTACACTATGGCTTTTTAGCAGGTATGTCTTTTTGTATGAAAAATAAAAAATTGGAATTTCGGAAAAAGTTATTTATCTTTTTTACTCCTACGATCATGTAGAATCCCCCCACGAAGTTACTGCACTTTACCCCCGGACACCCTGTATATGTATGAATAAAATAAAAGATAGGACCAGGCGGCGTTTTCATATTCAAAAGTTGCGTCGAATACTAACCTAAAGTTACAAGCTTGGGCGCTTGAAAAATTTTGAGGTGTCAAGTGATCCAGTCTCTGCCGTGCAATAATAGAGAAACGACAGTTTTGAAAGGGTGGAAATTTTTGTTGATACTCGTTGCTACTGCTGATTTGTATGTTGTTTTACCGCAAGCATACAAATGAGTTATCGGACTACATTAAACAGTGAAATTTAGTTTGCGACAGCAACCTTGCCACCATTATTTATGCTAGGAGCATTTTTTAAGGTTCAAAATACCATAAATTGAGGCAAATGCGGTACTGCTAGTAAATCCACGTAATTGGTCGTTTGGGTCTGGACTTTAGCAGTATTAGTCTCAAGAATCAACTGGTCAGGAATAATGTTTTATTGATTTCTTAGGTTTCACTAAGGCGACGAAAAAAATAATTTATAATTCAAGTTTTGCACCCCCAGATCCTCGAGAGTGGACCTTGCCCCACGTGCGCTCCTGGCTGCGGTGGGCCTGTCGCCAGTGGTCGCTGCACCCCCGCCCCCGGGCCCACCGCTTCCCACTGGGGCCCGACCTTCTGGCACTGCGGGGCCCCGCGCTGCGCAGGGCCGCCCGCTCCGCGCGCGCCGCCCGCCTGCTCCGCCGCCACCTCGCGCTGTTGCGGCTGGCGGTCACGGGGGAGCCACCCTCTGGAAGTGAATCGGAGGAGGAAGAACCTGAACCTGCTAAGGGTGAGCCATTTATTGTATGGTTTAAATGTCTTACTCTTATGCTGCGTATACATAACACTCTTACACTCGTACACTCTTACAATCTCACTTTAGACAAAAAAATCGGAAGCAGAAAACATTTCAAATTCAATATTAAGATTTGGGTTAAAAAACAATAACTACACAAAATATGTGTTTACAAAAAATGTTATTGTATTGAACCCATGTGCAAAAATTCATCCATGACTGGAACTGATAAATAATTTGTAGGTATTTAAAAACTTGCATTACTACGAAAGAAAATACATTGTAGACCATATAAACATTACTTACGTAGACTGGTTGTGATGTCAGAATCAACAGATTCAGTTATACCAACCAAACTGTGAGTTTTAACGTGATGGTGTTTTATTCGTTTTAAAATGACGATTTATAAATTCTACGTACAATAATAAATAATAAAACTTAAATATTCATAATCATCTATTATTGGTATATGTGTATGCATATATTTTTTAATACATAATATTTTGCAGTGGAGTTCTTTATTGAGACGGTGGAGATGTATATATGAAAATTTGAAAGGAAAACATCAAACGGAATTAACACTACAAGCTCCGCTATCCTGAAAGCATCTGAAAATTTCAGGATAATGTACGAGTATTCATTTTACGCGAATTAATAAAGGCATCTACCTCATTTTTTACTTATTAATTGGTATTTGTTTTCTTACAAGTTCTTCGGTATTTTAAAAGATGTAGATAAAAAAAATATTTAGGGTTCTGAAAAACAACAAAAACATTATCGCAGAAAATATCGGGCTGAAAATCTAATTAGATTTAATCTGCGATAACTTGGGTCAATATAATAACCATCTCACAAGAATACATACTATTAAAATTATTTTAACTCACTTTTTAATATGGTAAAATTTATAATAGCACCTCCGAGCAATAGATAGGAATCAATTATCCCCCTTCTCTTCCTGCTCGCCGCGTGGTCGACTTGGTTGTAATGTGGATATATAATGGAAACATGGCGCCAGGTAACGTTTTTGCCATCTTTAAGGCAGGTATAAAGTTCCATCCACTTATGATTTACCATTTTTAAGATAGGTTTACTAAGTATTTTACTCATAATTGTTATTGTAACTTTAGGAAATAGATAAAAAATTATTATAAGCAATAATTAGTCGCCTTAGATATCAATACAAATTGTAAATATCTCCTGAGTAAAAATAAATTCCGCTAATGGGATGGTCCGATGATCTGTAGGGAACCCGCTTGCACAGCGCGGGTGTAAACTATGCACACTAAAGTTTAAGTTTAGACTTACGGAATTCAATACTTCGTTTGTGTGAAAGCACTATGAAACAATACATGATTATTACTTCAATGGTGAAAGCCAGAGATGAATTGAATTGGTCAGGTGCTCTGGACCTCTGAGCTACGTCGGCAGTAGTCTAGTACTTCAATTAACAATTACTGCATGCAATATTTTTTCAGCTGTAAACAACCAACTTTGTTTATAGTAAACAGAGTTTCATCCTTGTCAATTAGGCATTTCACATATATTTTCCACCATTTTCTTTGTATTTCTCGGTTGTTTTTCACTCTGAAAAAAAAAGTTGTACAATTACTTTATCAATCCCGAACGTTCTTCATCTTTGTCTAGCTAAAGTCCCCGGGGTGAGTTGCCCCGGCGTTACTCGGAGAAAAATGAGTATTGCGAATCTCTTCAAATTATTAGTAATCTGGTTAAAACGGGATTTAGATGGGATGGGATTAAAACATTTAGTAAATTCCTTAAGTATCGGAACACCTATTCATACACGTGCAATTTCCTTGATAAAAAAGTATTATGGTTTTTATGAACACTAAACTTTACTAAAAGTTTATCAGGAAACCTATTAAGGCATGAAATCCCGTTTTTAACTTTTCTATAAATTAGCAATACTTATTTTTCTCCGGATACACGTTTTTTACGAAATCTAATATAGACTGAGACCTTCCTGTTATTTTGAAGGTTAAGTATGCAAAATTTCTTCAGTTTCGTAAAAGATTTGAGACAATCTTTTTTTAAATAAATATTGACGAATTTTGTTTGAACAATTTTAATAGATGCTTTCAAGTAGATCCACCATTACTTTACTCTGTGTCTCGATGTGTCCTCAGCATCTCTGAACAACAAAAAACTAATGTTATTTTCCTTAAATTTTTTTTAAAAGACTCTCAATATTTTTTTTTTGAGTTCCAGGTTTACCCTCTCTCTAAGAGACCCACCACATTGCATCATCAGATATGAAATAGCTTTGTGGATACTGCAATAAATAAATTATAAAAACAAAGCTCAATTAACTGTTCAATGATACTAGAAATATTAAATATGGTTTATGAAGCTAGCGTTTGGACGCAAACTCTTATTTTCGCAACAACTTGACTGGTTTTTCTCAGAAATGGGATATTGTTGGGTACAACTGTAACGTATAATATTATTCCGGGCAAGAGATTGTCATGATCTACCCTTTCTACTTCAAATTTTTCCTTCTCTTCTTTCTACGATAATTTTCCTTAAGTCCCGTAGGTAACTTTTCCATAAGGCTTTGGTTATATATATATATCCGGGGAGGGAAGGTCCTCCCTGCCGTCTTTTCTTTATTACACACCCCTTCAAGAGTGTACATCCTAGTTTGTCTACGTGACGTACGACCTTGAACGTACTCATTTCACGTGACGGTTCAGTATAAAAAGGCTTCACCGAACGTTGTGTTGGGTTTTTGTTTCTCGGTTTAGAAACCTAGTTATTTATGTATGTGTGGTATCCCTTGGTTCTTTTGAGATAGAGTGAGTTGAATCCATTACCGCTGTGTTTTAAAACCATTTTATAAACCTTATCTTCTAAGTCGCCTGCTCCCCCCCACTAGCTACTCGATTCTACCTATCGTAGGGTAATGTGAATATAATAAAGTGTTAGATTTTATATATGTGATATACATACGATAAGTTTATGGTGTTAGTTGTCGGCGCCATCCATGTATATATTTTGGGAGGGGAAGGAGAGGAAAGGAAATGAACTTTTTCCAAGCTAAGACTGGCTCCTCCGCTTACCAAACAAAACTGATGGATGATAATTCGAACAAGGCGATCGATATCTGCGTGTCTGGATATCACAACCGGCCGGGTCTCCCCTTGTTCCAAATCGGCAACCTTCACGCCAGAATAAAGAAAACCAGGTCTCATCACCAATTTCAGAATTGCCCCAATCTCAAACACCTCCAGGAAAATCTACTTTACTGAGTGTAGAAGGGGAAAACCATGACATCCCTTGTTACGAATCTAGTCGCGAAAATGTGACACGCAAGGTCCTAAGTTACGTGCCACCTCCAGAAAACGTTGTAACTCCCACGCCGTCGGGGATTTACATCCCTTTCTAGGTCAATACATATATAACACACGACGATCTTGTCGACATTTTGCCCGCTTATTAACGATAGGTTGTGTGCCTACCCATTCAGCCAATTATCATGTGAGATATATGTAAGGTCTACTCGATATGCCAAATTTGGGATGAGGACTGTCTGTATTTTAATATTTGGTTCCAGTATTTATTTTATGAGGTTACTAGCATCCTCGTGTATTAGGTATGGGTAACTTCTACTGAATACCTATCCTCTCAGGTAAGGTATAAACGGATAATTGGTTTGATTTTTTGCATTTAATTTAAAGAGGCTGCCTACCTCTCGAAAGATACCTGTTGAGAAAAGTTGTTCGGTTGGTAGTTTTATTTCGGAGATTACCATCTCCCTCTTTCGACTTTAGCTTTGTTTTTGTGCATCCCAATTCGTAACTTAGAAAGTCAAACAATAGATGAAAAGTATTAAATTAGAAAAGTCAAATAACAGAAGAAAAGTTTTCATTTTGTTCCGTCTGGTTGCATCCGAACGCTTTCAATTCGGGACGGCATACGCTAGCAAAACTTCCCCTTTGACTGACTGTACCTGCGTCTTGTCCTATATATGAAAAGGTCGTTGACTCGTCTCTCGCTCACAGCTGATTGACGGTTCGCCTAGCACATCCCTGTTAATGATAACATTATTTGGGCGGCAGGTGTTGTAAACTCGGTTCCTGTGCCTCGGTTGTATCCTATTATTAAAAGGGTCCTCTGAAATTTGATAAATAATATAAAAAAACTCACCCTGTTAGTCACCTCCAAATCCTCGTGTGAAACTTACCTGGTTACACTATATAGCTAAATCACTTTAATTTTCGACCTCCTCCCTACGCTTATAAAAGGGTAATTAAATATTCCTGTAAATAAAATTGTACCTCCCTAATCTGTTAGGATTCGAACCCACAGTTAATAATCTATTTGATTCTCTGGTTTTCGGTCTCCGTGGATAGAATGCCATCTCGCCAAATCAATAACCTAGCCCGATTAAAACTTGCTGCCTTTATATACGGTCACTCTGTTTTTAAAACGCGATCATTATTTTTATTATTTTCATGTTTTTAAGACAAGCAATCTAGTTCAAACTGTATACGAAATCACGTTTAAATCAACACAACTTTATAACACAATCGCGATTTCACAACACCTGGCGCCTCTGAGGTGGGTTTTTACAAAACGGCGCTCTAAAAATTATCCGATTGTTCCTTACTGTCATTATTATTAATTGTTTTCTCACTGAGTCCAACCACTTTCACTTCACACAAAAACCGGTTCAATAATATTTCACTTTAGTTCAAAATTCCACAATACTATTAACACCATCTGAATCCACTAATTCACTGCAATTTCACACAACACTTCTCATTTGTATCGATTTCATGGAGATGTCAACGTACTCAAGTTCCAAACCTGACTGCCCGTCCCTGCGCCCTGTCCCGTGTGAATGTGTTTACTCCAGGCCTGTCTGTCCATAAATCTCCCGTCGTTGTCTAAACAAAAATTTTTTTTGAGCACGTTCGTTTCGTTTATTTTATGTGAGTGTCCAAAACATCACAGCCTCCCTTTAGTTCTAAGCCCAGCGGGTAATCTCGCTTCCTCGTGTTAGTCGATGGGATTAGAAATAACTATAGGTAATTTACGTTTCTCGAATACCTCTGTATTTATTTTTTTATTTTTATTTTAAATTTTATTTTAATTCTTCCAAAATGTTGAGCGCCCCTGTTCTTCGTTTCTAACCTAGCATCTGTTTATTTTTTGGTTCCCGTGATTATCGGCTTGTTCTGCTGGTGAGTTTTTTCCCGCCCTCAGCTTTTTCAAGTGTTTTTGTGTCTCTATGGGTAGAAATTCAATATGTCATGTCACACTTGTTTATTTTCGAATTTTAAACTCCGAGTTTTGTTTATTACATAATAGTACTTGACTTAACTTTGTGTTTTTTCATCTCAATGCGTTATTTGTATTATATTCGAGTGTTATTTATTTCCATGTTGATTTGTTTTTATTTTGTGTCCTCGGCTGTGATCCGATGGTTTTTTGTCCGTCTGTGTTATTTATGACTTAAACATTCTCTGCCTTTTAGATCTGGAATAAACAATAATTGTTTACAGTTATTCTAATATCAATGGTATAAAATATGCCATATACTTCACGATATCCGATGCAATGTTTATTTTAGATTTGTCCCAGCTATCTTATTCTTGTGTTATAATTAATCCGATTTCGATGTTTGTTTATCCTTTGGCTTCGTTGTTTATGAACATTTTAGATGTTTTTTGTCGTCACAATGAATTCAATGTTTTCCGGGTCTGTCTGTTTATTCTATTTTGCCTTTGAAGTACGATGTCTCTGTTATCATTTTTGACGATAGGTACCATTTCTTTTGCTGTTAATGTGAATTAATAAGGTTTATGAAATCCATTTTTTTTCTCAACAACAGTAATGAACTCAAGCCAGCTTTTATATCTATCCCTCCTGGTCACGGCACCAAATGTCATGATCTACCCTTTCTACTTCAAATTTTTCCTTCTCTTCTTTCTACGATAATTTTCCTTAAGTCCCGTAGGTAACTTTTCCATAAGGCTTTGGTTATATATATATATCCGGGGAGGGAAGGTCCTCCCTGCCGTCTTTTCTTTATTACACACCCCTTCAAGAGTGTACATCCTAGTTTGTCTACGTGACGTACGACCTTGAACGTACTCATTTCACGTGACGGTTCAGTATAAAAAGGCTTCACCGAACGTTGTGTTGGGTTTTTGTTTCTCGGTTTAGAAACCTAGTTATTTATGTATGTGTGGTATCCCTTGGTTCTTTTGAGATAGAGTGAGTTGAATCCATTACCGCTGTGTTTTAAAACCATTTTATAAACCTTATCTTCTAAGTCGCCTGCTCCCCCCCACTAGCTACTCGATTCTACCTATCGTAGGGTAATGTGAATATAATAAAGTGTTAGATTTTATATATGTGATATACATACGATAAGTTTATGGTGTTAGTTGTCGGCGCCATCCATGTATATATTTTGGGAGGGGAAGGAGAGGAAAGGAAATGAACTTTTTCCAAGCTAAGACTGGCTCCTCCGCTTACCAAACAAAACTGATGGATGATAATTCGAACAAGGCGATCGATATCTGCGTGTCTGGATATCACAACCGGCCGGGTCTCCCCTTGTTCCAAATCGGCAACCTTCACGCCAGAATAAAGAAAACCAGGTCTCATCACCAATTTCAGAATTGCCCCAATCTCAAACACCTCCAGGAAAATCTACTTTACTGAGTGTAGAAGGGGAAAACCATGACATCCCTTGTTACGAATCTAGTCGCGAAAATGTGACACGCAAGGTCCTAAGTTACGTGCCACCTCCAGAAAACGTTGTAACTCCCACGCCGTCGGGGATTTACATCCCTTTCTAGGTCAATACATATATAACACACGACGATCTTGTCGACATTTTGCCCGCTTATTAACGATAGGTTGTGTGCCTACCCATTCAGCCAATTATCATGTGAGATATATGTAAGGTCTACTCGATATGCCAAATTTGGGATGAGGACTGTCTGTATTTTAATATTTGGTTCCAGTATTTATTTTATGAGGTTACTAGCATCCTCGTGTATTAGGTATGGGTAACTTCTACTGAATACCTATCCTCTCAGGTAAGGTATAAACGGATAATTGGTTTGATTTTTTGCATTTAATTTAAAGAGGCTGCCTACCTCTCGAAAGATACCTGTTGAGAAAAGTTGTTCGGTTGGTAGTTTTATTTCGGAGATTACCATCTCCCTCTTTCGACTTTAGCTTTGTTTTTGTGCATCCCAATTCGTAACTTAGAAAGTCAAACAATAGATGAAAAGTATTAAATTAGAAAAGTCAAATAACAGAAGAAAAGTTTTCATTTTGTTCCGTCTGGTTGCATCCGAACGCTTTCAATTCGGGACGGCATACGCTAGCAAAACTTCCCCTTTGACTGACTGTACCTGCGTCTTGTCCTATATATGAAAAGGTCGTTGACTCGTCTCTCGCTCACAGCTGATTGACGGTTCGCCTAGCACATCCCTGTTAATGATAACATTATTTGGGCGGCAGGTGTTGTAAACTCGGTTCCTGTGCCTCGGTTGTATCCTATTATTAAAAGGGTCCTCTGAAATTTGATAAATAATATAAAAAAACTCACCCTGTTAGTCACCTCCAAATCCTCGTGTGAAACTTACCTGGTTACACTATATAGCTAAATCACTTTAATTTTCGACCTCCTCCCTACGCTTATAAAAGGGTAATTAAATATTCCTGTAAATAAAATTGTACCTCCCTAATCTGTTAGGATTCGAACCCACAGTTAATAATCTATTTGATTCTCTGGTTTTCGGTCTCCGTGGATAGAATGCCATCTCGCCAAATCAATAACCTAGCCCGATTAAAACTTGCTGCCTTTATATACGGTCACTCTGTTTTTAAAACGCGATCATTATTTTTATTATTTTCATGTTTTTAAGACAAGCAATCTAGTTCAAACTGTATACGAAATCACGTTTAAATCAACACAACTTTATAACACAATCGCGATTTCACAACACCTGGCGCCTCTGAGGTGGGTTTTTACAAAACGGCGCTCTAAAAATTATCCGATTGTTCCTTACTGTCATTATTATTAATTGTTTTCTCACTGAGTCCAACCACTTTCACTTCACACAAAAACCGGTTCAATAATATTTCACTTTAGTTCAAAATTCCACAATACTATTAACACCATCTGAATCCACTAATTCACTGCAATTTCACACAACACTTCTCATTTGTATCGATTTCATGGAGATGTCAACGTACTCAAGTTCCAAACCTGACTGCCCGTCCCTGCGCCCTGTCCCGTGTGAATGTGTTTACTCCAGGCCTGTCTGTCCATAAATCTCCCGTCGTTGTCTAAACAAAAATTTTTTTTGAGCACGTTCGTTTCGTTTATTTTATGTGAGTGTCCAAAACATCACAAGATCAATTATTATTACTACAGGGTTTTCCAATAAGAGGTGTTATTTTGATATTCAATCGTAAAAGATAGCTTGTGTGGCACGTAGCGCCGTCTTGTCGAAAGTAAACGTTCTCCATATCTATACCATCTAATTTCGCCCATAAAAAATCATTGATTATCTCTCGATAGCGCAATCCATTCACCGTAACTGTTGCTCCAGCCTCATTTTCGAAAAAGTAAGGTCCAATGACTCCGCCGGACATAAACCGCACCAAACAGTCACACGTTGAGGATAGAGAGACTTTTCAACAATAACTCTTGGGTTTTCCGAGCCCCAGATGCGACAATTTTGCTTGTTGACGAAGCCACCGAGGTGTAACTGGGCCTCATCACTCAAGATGATTTGCATTTGATTCACTCAAGTGAATTTTAATAATTTCAATGCGTTGTTGAGGCGTGTATCGTTCAATTTTTATTAATGGCGTAGTTTCCACTTGTCAAATGTCAAAAAATGACAGCTTCAAAAGTTACATCTACCGAAATAGCGGGCTATTCAAAATAACACCTCTTATTGGAAAATCCTGTATAATAGCCGATAAAGGCCAGTGTTACACGCAATCAAGATATTAAAAATATAATCAAGAACCGAGTACGGTAAACACGCAAAAAATTAAATAAATTCAGAGAAGGTGCTCAGGCCTACGATATCTTAGGTTACGATACATCATTATATTTATTATGTCGTTCAGATTGTCGATGTTTGAAGCTGTTATAATAAGTATTGTGTCTATGATTAAATGTGTGAATAATATTTACTAATATTTTATGTTCCGTGTCGCCAACAGCTGTCGCGACTGCTCGATGTTTCTGACCTTTGATGATAGTCATCGACCGAATTTACCTCACACTTCCAGGAATCATGAATATTGTTCAAGTCATATTATTTGTAATGGTGAAGCCAGATATAGTTTTCTATAGAGATCACTCGCTGTTCACTGGAGGCAAATAAAAAATGTAACGTGACAAGGTAACTTCTGTTGAAAATTAAGTGTTGATAAAAAACAAGAGTTTAAATCGTTTCCGAAGAAAATTGTAGGGTCTTTTTCAAGGTAAATTGAAAAAAGTTATACTTTTTACATACGTAATTTGCTACGTGCATGGAAGCATGTTTCCTAAATAAATTCATTAAATTTATAATCTATTGGGTACTATTTTCAGGAGCCCGTCATATCTTGCACCCCTATTGAGGCATTTTGTGAGCCAAGTGCGTTTATAAGACTGCTGAGGAGGGCCCCCCAGGGTCAAATCCCCCCATGTGAATGCTATAGCTACACTATAGTTGTAAGCCAAACATGAGATGGGGCGGATAAAAGTATAGATAATTCTTTATTCCATGGAAGAGAAGAAAAATAAGGATATCTACACATATAATAAGTTGAAAAATCAAAAAGGTAAAGCAAATTCAATCAAAGTTTGCTTCTAAATAGTTTCTCTCACCATGCTGGCTAGAGGGTGATTCGTGAATCTTCAACTCAGGACCAAAGTAAAATATGTTAATTATCTTTAAACAATTTATTTATTACCTATATATAAAAAAAAAAAACATTTCAATTCCATACTCGAAGATTTTAGATTCACTGATCTATGAACCCAGAAATAATGCACTTACAGGTCGGCTAATGAGCTTATCCTTCAGCGTTGTAATAATTAAAAAAATAAACATTTTGAAATCATTGAAGAAGATAATATAAACAAGGCTCGAAGAAAATATGAAAATGATGAAGACACAGAAAATGGTATCGATCACAACTGAGACTTGAACCCAAATCCTCTAGTCTTACAGGGACTGGCGTCTCTATCAATAAGGATCCATTCAAGGGTCCTTTTTATATCATTAATGACCTTCCAACATAAATACCAGTATTTTTTTTATTGTTATGGTTAGTTTTGATAGTTAAAATTATTTTAAAAGTTTAAATATTTCGGGTATCCCAATGGGAGCCGAGACGTTTTTTTTATTCTTAAATACCAGCTTTCAAAATTCAAGAACACTAGTGAAAATGTTAGCATCTCCTCACTAATATTATTGTATTGAACCAAAGAGCAAAAATACATCAATGACCGCACCTGATAAACAAATTAACTGTGTTTAAAAACCTTCTTTACTACGAAAGAAAATTACATTGTAGACCATATATATATTGCTCACGTAGACTGGTTGGGATGTTAGAATCGGCAGATTCAGTCTTACCAACCAAACAGCGTGTTTTAATGGATTGGTTCAAATGACGATTTATAAATTCTACGTGTAATAAATATACATAATAAGGATCACCGTTTATTGATCTATATGAATATTTTTAAGCCATGATATTTTACGATGAAGTTCCTTATTCAACTATTACCAACATATTGCATTGCGTCATCTTTATAAATGTTATATTTACAATCAAAATATCTCCAATTATTTCCAATTTGTTGTTTCTATCTCTTTCATATTTTCATTGAGAGGTTGTTGATTTCTACTATGGTGAAATATTACAATGAAGTTTATTAGCTTCAATAAGTTAATCCTAATAACCTGAGTATTTCGAAATCAATTTTTCAAAAAGTTTTTTGTAAATATGAGTTGACATCTGCCAAAAACATAAACCTGTGGTAATAAGTAAATAAATTTAAGTTTCGATCAAATGCTTTGAGCGACTAATTTGTTCCATTTCGATGAATCAACTTTTGCTGTTGATTTTACGTAACATATAATTTAGCAAAATCTCCTTCTTCCAAATTGTTCAGATGGCATTAATATAGCTATTTTAAGTACGTATCTAACAATATATTTTATTTTATTCGTAGACAGTCATAAACCAGTTTGAAATTCTGAAAATTCGCCACTTTAAACATGTCCGCCACCTTCACACTATTGAATCACATAAATGCGGGGTAATTATCTATACGGTTAATACCACTAAGAAAGTAATTACGTAAGATACGTACCACTACTTAAGATATATCTTCATTATTCTATGCGTGCTAGTTTGGAAGTTTTCAAAAACTTACTAGACAGCAGAGCTAGGTAACTATTGATTTACGATGAAAATAATCAAAATTTATTCTAGTACTATACTGACCCGAAGAATCTACGATTGTAGCGAAACCCGGTCGGCAGTAAGTATAAAAATAACTGTTAATGAAACAAACTTACTATTACAATTTGAAATTATAATGTCATATCGCAGAGTATCTGCTTTATATGAGACTAAAATTAAAATTTTATAAATAGGAAAAATGTTTGAACATTTGATTGATTCTTTTCGAAAAAACAATAATTTTCTGTAAGAAATGTACATAACGATATCAAAAAATATTATACCCAAAGTTTTACATATAAATTTATTTCATGAGAGAAATAATTAGTACCTACCTCTATGTAATGCGTCAGTATAATGTTTAAAATAATTATGCCCCCTTTAAAATAATAATCTATCTATATACTATTTAAAGGAAATGTCTGGCGGCATGGCACTGTTCTTAATACAAAGCTACAGTTTTATTCCAAGATAAAATTTGTCACACTTAACCTTTAAACAAGAGAAAGGTGACTGTCTACGCGAGATTTTAAAAAGCAGCTTCCATCCCCCTTTACCCCCGGTTAAAGTAGCATTTTGAAACTTATTGATGAAATTTTGCAGACAAATTATTATATGGAGGTATATTTAAAAAAAATCATGTCAATTGGGTTGTCATTAATACTCCAGACTGTGATTCATACTATAAACATATTTTGAACTTTATAAACTAAAATAATTTCATTAGAAGAGTTGTAGATTCTGAAAGACTTCTCTCCATCTCCCCCAGATTCTCACCTACATTTTAAAGTCCCACAAATCCCCGGTGAGCAGTGCGAGCTGAGAGCAGCTTCAGCATTCGGCATTCAGCGCCGGGCATTGCCTGGAATGTTAGCCGCATTCCGATACAGCGCGGATTCATCGCGGGTGATTACAGGTTAGATTCGGGTAGGTGTAGGTAACCTATACTAGAGACGGACACCGGACACCAATTTTAATGCTTCCAAATAACTCGAGATTAAGTGTGCCTAGTTTTATGGTACCAATATACAACACCTTCTCTCCTGTTGATTGTACAATCTCGTTAACACGGAGACCGGAAATTCGTACATTTTTTGGTAATTAATAAATCATTCGTTAGTCCCTTTTGAGGCATTTTCAATAAAAAAGTATTTTGATAAGTTGTAAAAATATATAATATATTTCTACAATGATCTATATTACGATTACAAAACATCGACTTTTCTCTACTTTCTACATATATAATATACTTAAACCTTCTGGAAGAAATTTTCTAAATGATAGTGAAAATCCTATCAAAATCCATTGCGTAGTTTAGAAGAACTAAGCGCACAAACAGATAGACGCGGATAGTCACTTTATTTTATACTATTGAGAGATAATAATGTTTCATTAATTTAAACACACACTATTGGAAATGCCATTATTAATTCCGGGATTTATTTAATTGTTAACCCAATATTACTCCACCCCTTAGTTTTATCCGAAAAGTATTTTAAAACATCAAATTTGTCAAAAATATTATGTATTTTTTTATTCGATATTTTGATGCATTATTTTATACTATGGCAGATCCGTAAAAAGACGTGAGATAATTAAATATTTAAATAAACATATATATTAAAAAAGGAGTAGGTATATTATATTCACACTTAAATTTTTTTTAAATTGCCATGGCATTGAATCGACTGAACTATGTATTTTTTTTAATTTTAGAAAGTAACATACACACATCCGAAATTATATTGTTTAATTGAATTTATATTAATATTTAATAAAAAATCAAAAGTATGTACATAACACCACAACAGTAAAATGAAAAATGTTTCAGATGCCATTAATTGCTCCCACATAGTAATATCTCATATTATAGAACAGGTTACCTTAGAATAATGCGTTCTTATCCGAATAAAAATCATAAATATTTTATAATCATTTTCAATTAAAATCCAAAAATAATTTAATTTAAATGTAGATATAAATATGCACGATTAAGTAGTGTTGGCTAAACAGATTTCTTCACAAAACCGTAAACAAAAAATTAAGAGAATAACCATTATGTGAGTCAAAGAAGAACATTCTTGAAACATGATTAGTTCAGATTCCAGATGCTGTGCCAAATCTGGTGGCGCCTGTCGCCTACTTTAAATATCACAAAAAACTAGCTGAGTAATGCTAGAAGTATTGTAATCAAAGAATCACGATTCGTATTATAGTATAAATGTATCTATTATCTATAAGAATTCATTTCCCTTGGTGGTTTGTCATCTTGTACGGAAGTAAAGTCGTCTCATCTCAGAACACAACCAGTAAGAATAATTCATCAGCGTTCTAAGAATATAATCTTTCAAGAGTCTGTGAAATAATATTCTTGGTAGTTTGTATTAGATTCATTCATGCTTCTATCCCCTCTTCTATTTATTTCATTCATTCATTAATCATCAATCATCACGTATTCTAAGAAACGTGAATAGTAAAGTTTGTTGGCAAGAATTTTAAACGAGTCTTTGGCATTTGCGAAAGTTTTAGGATGCTAAGTTGTAGAAGAGAAATATTTTTTATATTGTTATGAGACGACGATAGAACCAAAAAGCCAAAGATTCGTTGCATTTGTATATTTCAAGACAACATTGACACTTTACAATTTGTATAATTCAGTTTACTTTTAAATCTGCCTACAGGGAAATAGACACATACGATGAAGAAGAAACAAATGTTCCATTTACACTAGCCTAATATCATTAATCTTCATCCCATTTAAATTTCGCAAACACAGTTTTGTATTGGAAATTTTGAACCTCGTTTAGGCAAATTTTTGAAACACGAAACTCGCCCACAAGACACTTTTCGTGATATTCTTTATTCCAACACAATGCTGAGATTATTCGCAAATAACGAAACATTTTACAAGTTGAGACACAAAAAACTTTGTATAAACTTAATATTTGTGTTGCAGAGGAATATTCTCCTTAGAAAATCATGAAATATTTGAAACCCATTAAGTATCAATAATAATGCATAATATACAGGGTATTAAGAGAAGTACTTGAGTTAATCAGTGATTTCTGACATTATATAATACATTATAATACATAAAAATGAGTAGGTATTGGACAGTCAGGATCAGGATGATGGGTTGGTCGGTTACTAGGAAGGTTACCAGCGATGGTTTGTGGATGATTTTTTTTGCTTGGTTTAAAAAAAAAGTCACCGGATTTCAAAATTTGGTTTACATTTTTTACTTCAAATAATGTCAGGAATCACTTAACACCCTGTATATATGTCATGTGCAGTATGTGCACATGTGTTGGTAACTACTACTACAATATACAATAATATGCAACTAAAGACCATTTGAATAGCACTAGTTTGTCACAAACATCGTGCTATAAGAAAGTTGTTCGTGTTTATTGCGTGAACCTCTGCTACTATTAAATCTATTTTTAACATTTATGAATGAGTTCCGCAATAAACATGTAAGCAGCGAGTAACAAGCAACTATAAGAATATACAAGGTCGCCATGAGCAATCGTAGCGTTGCATTATAAAGTGTTCCGGTGAAATTCATCAATGAACCTCTGAGATGACGCGGCCACGTTTTCCCGCCAAAACTGGATGACGTTTCTCATCTGACGCACGCTTTTCCGCGAATACCAAACGTCATCATTCGGAACTGCCGATTATTCAAATTTTGCAGCACAACTAACTAAACAAAAGAAACATCTTAATAAAACATCACAAATCATTGTCAGGAATAATTAATGATTTCCTTTTTATAATGTGTCTTAATTTTATCAGCATCTCGTTTTTTTTTACGTTCGCGGATGTGTTTGTCACTCCGCGAGGTCATTGGAAAGTAAAAAGGAACATAGTTAATTTAGGTTTTGTTTCTGGTTTCATGTAACCAGGAAGTATTTCGTTGGATTGTTTCTTTAAGTGCCGTGTATTTAGCATCCGTGTAATTTAGTTAGTGGCTACAGAAATACTTAACCGCATCATTGACTGATTCTTGGAACTAAAGTTACTTTTGAAAGTAATTTTATTGCTTGTATATTCACACAATATTTGTAATTAGGAAGTAGGTACAGGCAAATCTCTTCACAGAGACTCTTGCTAGTGTAGTGGTGTACTGGATAATTTAAAAAAAAATTTAATAATAAATATTTATTATTATTTTATTTTGAAGTTGAATCGCGAGTGTAAATTTGAACGGAATTGATAAACGTCCCGAGTATCTTAGGACATTTTTGGGGCAAGAGGGGACTGCGGGCGGGTGTTCCAAACTCTCGATGGTCTGCACAAATACATTTAAAGTGACCTGATGATGTTGATATTGTTGAAATTGGGTGAAGGTCGGAGTAATTAGAACATTGCCGGGTTAGGACAACATTTAGCCAAGCTCTTAAAATCAATACAGCTAAATATAGCTAAAATCAATACAGCTAAATATAGCTAATATCAATACAGGTAAATATAGCTAAAATCAATACAGCTAAATATAGCTAATATCAATACAGGTAAATATAGCTAAAATCAATGCAGCTAAATATATCTAAAATGATTCCGGGACAACTGGCTTACCAACGCAATACTGAAAGCATATTCCTGTACAGAAAAAATTGATCGTGTTAAAAAAGTGATAGCATACCAATTTCCTCTTAAAATATTAGTCATTCAGAATATATGAAGAACACGTGTTCTTTTCCTAATAAATTTTATGATGGAATGGGACAATATCAATATTTTCTCATAAAACATTCGCTTTTAACTGATACTTTGTTAGCAACTCAATTCATTCGACAAAAATTCTGCAGTCCTGTTTTTTTAACAGGAAAATTAATAATGTGACCAGATATTTCATAAATTAACAGTATTTTGTATCAATAAGTTTTCTCCTTGTATATTACGGGGTGATTTAAAGGTAAAATTATTGAATGCAAGCTTTACTAAGGAAAGTTCCCGGTTAAATTATTAATTTTCTTTCCGTGAATTTTTAATAAATTAACAGGATTTCATATCAGTACAAACACTTCTAAATCATTATTAATTCAATTTTATTACGGATGAATAATTTAGTTACTGTAATATTTAATCATTAATGGATAATAATTGAAGATAAAGTTAGTAAATCAAAAATTTAAGTATAAGATTAATAAAATTGACGAGCTAATAATAATGAGCTAATGAGATGAATAGCTCAGTTGGTAGTGTGCCAATCGCGGTAAGAACTGGCCTGGGTTCACGTCACAGTTGCAACCGTTACCCTTTTTTAGTTTCTGCGTATGTCGGTATTATATTTTCGTTGAGAGTTGTTGATATTATCTTCGTCAGTGATTAAAAAAAGTTGTAAAAATCAACAGAACCATACTAGCCATCACGTCGAGTATAGAAAAGAAGTACAATACGTATAACTAAATTGACCAGTTTACCTTCTGTACAGCAGACAGGAGAAAAGTTAGAATAATATGTCCCGAGGGATGAAGGGGGTTGAGTGGTGAAGGGGATGAAAGGTGAAGCTGTTTACTATTCCCCTCTGATCTTGCGGGGATTTGGTATCGGTCACTTTATCCATCTGACCCCCGACAGACCCAGCGGATAGAAGGCCAGAATTATTGCCCTTATTGCTTTAGGGTCAAGGAATTGAATCAAATGGGAGTTTATATTTATCGATACACTTTGAATCAATGCCGGTTATTTTACCCTTTTCATTGAGAGTGAAATAGCATGCTACCATCCGAGGCAGGTACCTTTGGATAGGATTGATTTAGGATGTTGTTGATGATTTGAGGAATATTATCATCTTGTCTGAGACTACATTATAATTCTATACACGCTGTTGCATCGAAACTGCATACGAATTACAGCTTCAGATGTACACGAAAGTGGACTGTAAATAATTTGAATAAAATGAATTGGTATTTGCTGGAATTAAGTGATATTATGTGTAGGAATGAACAATGTATGGAAGGAAAGAAAACAGGATGATCAATCTCTTACCACTGTATCTCTACGAAAGAGCACACAACAGTATCACAATATAGTGAGTTCCACTGAGATTCCTCGAGGTATTTATCGCCACAACAAAATTAATGAGTACTTAAAATAATATTATGCACTTTCAAGATAGTCAACTTTTTATTTTTTTAACTTTTCAACGTGATTATGTATACAAAAAACATCAAGAACTAACTTTTAAAGTTGTCCCAATTCTCCTCCTTTTGTCAAAATAAATGCACTCGAATTTTCCACTATGTTCTTGCCACTGTTCCAAATTTCAAATACTTTTCCAGCAAGGTTAGGGATATATTATAGGAACTGGATAAATGACATCCCGGTAGGAACTAAGCATATTCTCATTTCAAAACCAAACACACGCAATTATGTTTATTTAAGAGTATTTTCAGGCGTATTATTATCAGAGTCTCCTGCCTTATGCTATTTTACTATCTTTGTTGAGCGTCATTTTAAAAGAAATATGGTATTTTTTGCCCTGAGTTGTTGCCCCGAAACCGGTTGGCTTCAATATTAAGAATGGTAGTTTAAACTAATATGTTAGTCGTTTCGTCCAAGCACAAAATTTAATAAAGAAATATTTCCATTTTACAAAACACAATTTTTACAGGTAAAATGTCTTCAAATGCGTTAAAAAGAAATACGGTAGTTTTGAAATGGACACGAAACAATAAATACATAAATCAAATATTTCATAATAGGTGAAATAAGCCCCTCTCCACTCGCATAAACGGTGTCATGATTTCATCAACGGAATAATACGGCAGTTAATTATAATATCAGAGAGGGTGCCTGCCACCCCCCGCGGGGCACTTGATATTCCACTGTTCACGCCACTGGCGCTGATAGCGGCCCCCTCACAATTCACTAACTCAGGGGTACGCCACTGGAAAAATATATATCTACTGAACGTCACTTAATACCTATACATTTCAAAAATATTTAATTAAAAATAAAACACCTATCGTCAACCGTTTTTTTCACTATTGTATGAAAAAGATTTTTCCAACCCCTTCTTTGCTTGGTATATATTACACGTTACTTTTCCCAGCAAGAATTGCTAGTATGAATGAAGGTAGGAAGAGTGGAATCTTCTCCGTTCTGGTACACATTACTTGCCTTATTCACAAGCATACATTTTCTTATATATTATTCTCTGCCGTTACTCCGATGCAACGTTATCTGTTGCATTCGATCGTCAATTTCAGCTTGATCTTCTGGAACATTCCCAACCGTTAAGAAGTGTGATTGTTCATAATTTTAAATTACACAGTTATATAAAATAACACTTCAGTATAATATGTAGGTACTATCAATATTTTCTTCGTGATAACACTGATAAATCAAAATTATCGGATTGAAGTATAATTGATTTTTTTTTATGACGACTAATTTCTGACTTATTTTTATACAATTTGTTATTTTTATCTTATAATTTTATACTCTTGGAGGCAAATTAGATATAAAAAGATATTTACGTATAAGTAGGAATTTTAAAACTAAGATAATGCCAAAATTAGTAAACTTTTTTATTATTTTTTAGTTAAGTTAGTTTAGATTAGGTTAGGTTAGATTGGTTTAGGTTAGATTAGGTCAGGTCAGGTTAGGTTAGGTTAGGTTTAAAACATTTAACATTAAAATCCTGTTAAACCACTTTTATAATCGTATTTTGTCAACACTTAACGGGGTGTTTGTGTAATATTAAAACATTTGTGTCAATATTTTTGTCAGTGAAATTCTAAATTGCACATCTTCAAGTTACAAGTATTTATTTTAATTTTAATAGCATTTCATCGCTATTGTACCAGATGAATAACCGAATCAATCAATTAATTATTATGCAATTAAATCAAGATTTGACTTGATTCTGTTTTTCGAAGAATGGCGGATATGTGTCACGTATGATTGATCTTGAATCATGGGAAAGTTTGATAAAAAGATTGTTTCATTACCATCTGGAATCATCTGGTATCGTCTGGTAACGTGGAGAATTAATTTAAGTAGATACTTGGCTACCATAGCTTAATTCATTTTTAAACATCCTGTGTCTATGTTTAGCGAATGCAAAATATCACGACACAGTTGCAGATGTGTGGAATTCTGATGTTTCTGCGAATTTGCAAAGAGATTGCATCTGCTGATGTGAATGTTTATTTACAGAAGTTTTTTTTCAAATTGCACAACATTAAATTATGAATATCAGTAGGTCAATATGATTCATCGACATTTGAATAATAAAATGAAAAAAGAAGATACAAAAATATTGAACTGTATCAAAAAATATTTTAGAGAAATCATTAACAAAAAAACTGTTTTCCTATTTGCACCTGAAAGTCATACAACTAATCCTACAATGTTCTATTTATCCTCCATAATATTTTTTTGTACCAATATGTATGTCTTTTAATTTCATAATCATGTTTACGATGTTACTATATGTATTTTCTAAATCCTTAATTCAAATAGAAATGTTAACTATATCCCAAAATTATGCAAGTAAAATCATATATTTTCATATTGTTATTTTTCCCCAAATGTACACTCCTCTCCATCCACAAGAAAAAAACTTTAAGGGAAGAGCAGTATAAATAGTAAACAGTAGAAATGTAAAACCTAAATTATTACAAACATTATGTACAAAAGATTTATTAATAAAGAAGAAAATAAAAGTTACACAATTAAAAATAATTTTTTTTTGGTAGATGGTTGCAATCGATGGATATTTTTCTTTTGAAAAAATTTACACAAATGTATTTTGGGAAAATTAAGAAAATTCGTTGTTAATTCGTGGTATAACTAAAGTATCATAAGTTTTATAACTCTTTTAAAGTTATTGAATTTGTACGAGTACACAGTATTGGTTACAACTTTTATATACACGACAACTTTTTTGCTTACTTTTTATCACAAAAGGTTTTTCAAAAAATGTTAATTTAGTATGTTAATTATTCAATTTACGCCCGTAGGGATTTTACATAGGTATAAGTGGTAAAATTTTGACATGATTCATAATTTAGAACAAATAGAATAAATAATAAAAATAAGATTTCGATAAAAAATAATGCATACATGAAAATTAAACTTTGAATAAAACACAGAGCAAATCAGGTATTGCATTTAAAATTCAAATAAATTTAAGGTTAACGAAATGGAGGTACCTTCCTACTCTCTTTTTTTAACAGATGTAACAAACGTATTACTGTTTTTAAATGCTGTTAGAAGTGACATGATTAGCCTTCATTATGTGTCCGGTATATGTTTGTATATTCTGTTCGTCAATTTTATTTAACATTCATTGAAGTTATGAAATATGATCGCCCTTGCTTTTATGTATGACCCAAAAGCTCTGAGAGCACACTGTCATGTAACGTTACTTTACCAAGTGCTCTTCCCGCTCTGCTCTTCCTCGGGGTGATTCCATTTCCCGCCGCGAGGGGATTTCCCCGTCACCTCTAACATAAATATCCCCCACCAATCCCCCACTTCACCCCCCATGTGACCCACCCACCCCGGACACCCGCGGCGCAGTTTCCCGGAGGAAAGTTTGGGTTCAGATTCACCATGAGGGTTATTTTAATTTTCAATAAAATGAAACGTTTATTTCTGCATTTCTAAAATATGTTGAATTGTGGAATCTTCTTGCAAGATTTTGAAATGATTAATTGACTTGTTCGCACTCATAGGAAAACTATAGTTCAATGATACTTTGTTATTACTAAAATATGATGATCTTGACCATATAGTGTTATATACTAATGTCTTATAAACTAATGTTTATAAGACAAGGTTTTTATGCATAATACAAAGGATAACAAATTATTATAAGCATTAATTACTCGCCTGAAATATCCATACAAATTGAAAATATCTCTCGGGTAATATAATTATATTTATGATAATTTGTTATCCTTTGTGCTATGCATAAAAACCATGTCTTATAAACATTAAAAAATAAATGTAGAAATAATATATCTCGACGACATCTAGTGGAAAATTCAGCACTAACAAAGCCTTTCCTACAAAAACAAATTTGGTTGTTTACAGATGAAAAAATATAATAAGCAGTAATTGTCGATTGAAGTACTTGTACATATTGAATTATTTGGCGGGTTGGGAATAAGCCAACGTAGCTCAGTGGTCCAGAGCACCTGACCGGACATCAGAAGGTGCGGGTTCAATTCCCGTCGGCGGCATTTATTTTTACTCTGGAGATATTTTTAATTGTACGAATGTTTCAGGCGAGTAATTAATGCTCATAATAATTTATACAGGGTGTATCGGCACGTACCCGACAAACTTTAACCAGCTATTCCTTAGCACATTTGGAGTAAAAAATGTTATGGGCACTTTGCTGTCCGGTAACATTTTTTTTTAATAAAAAAATTATTATTCATATTTTCACCACATGTCACCAATGTTTTATCCTTTGTCAAAGTTTGAAAACCCATCTGGCAATATTTTGTTCGAGTTTCGTTGAATAATGTACGTACTTACCTACGTTGGCGCGCTTTTAAAATCACAACGAAATGGCACGGCACCATTCGTCTCATTTTTAACTATTATTATTTAGTGTGTACGAAAGAGCGAGGACACTTTTTGACACACTTGCTAATAACAGCTGCTGAACACGAGATACAATGCAAATGACAGTGACGGAGTGTTTATTTTTTTTATTTATTTTTTGTTTTTAATGGAAAAAAAAATGTTACCGGACAGCAAAGCGCCCATAACATTTTTTACTCAAAATGTGCCGAGGAATAGCTGGTTAAAGTTTGTCGGGTACTTGCCGATACACCCTGTATAAAGTTCAGTTTTTCTATTAAAATTAGTCGCATTTAAATAAAAAAAACTACAGTTAGATCGACGATACATACTTGTTTATAAAAAAATATAGTAAATGAGAGTAAACAAACATACAGACGATTCTAGAAGAGTGACCAACAGTAATAATAGGTAATCACATAATTATAAAAATAGGAACCTGTGTACAATAATAGTGGAGTTTCCTCGTCATTTAAAAGAACAGAAAATTAAAGGAATAGACAAACTTATATAAACAATTGAATGTAGACAAATAAAATTCAAATGATTATAGAAGAGTGTCTTAACATAAACAGTTCAGTGTTAAAAGAAATGAATAATAAATAATTTTATGTCAAAAGCTATCATTGTAGATAAAATAGAAAGGTACAGTGGACGGATTATTGGTCACAAAACCACTTAGGGGCAGTTGGCAAACCGGTCCGCATTAAAATGTATAAATCGTGGTTACAAACAAAGTAATTGTTTTATTTCAATTAATATGTCAAACCACAAAGTTACTACTTTCTACCAAAATATTAATAATATCTGCTTGATTAAAATCTTCTGATTGGAGTCTAGATTTTTTTTAAAAATTTGCTCTAGACAGTATAATAGGCATAATTTTCTTTTTCAAAATTTGTAATAGCCATATTGGAACTCCGTGACTTATTGTACCTACTATTATATACCTACGTATGTAAGTGTAAATATTATTTTGATGTTATTTAAAGATTTGGTATCGAAAACGGATATTTTTGATGTTTTCAAAAAACATCGGAAATCTGTTGAAACTTGGTTTGAATAACCAGCCCTTGTCCTCGCAGGGGGTCGGGACCTTAAGCCCTTTGACTCGGAATTGACTCATTAGACCATCGTTCACTCACCACCCCGGACCGCGAATTTACAAAGCCTATACCATTTCAGTCACGGTGACGACTGTAATATAGTAGCTTTTGTTTGTGCAAACCTAACCTAATCTAACCTAACCTAATCTAACCTAACCTAATCTAACCTAACCTAACCCAACCTACGGCATGCATAAGACTACACTTTGCTCATCATAATGTAAACTACAATCTCATTAATCCTCGGGTCATAATATCGTGTTTGTTACAAAATAGGAGTTTTTTTTTAAACATTCACGCATTTTTTACATATCTTCACACAGGAGAAGAAAATAATTTCCCTCAAGTCCTACGTCATCTTTGGGGATGCTGTGTAGAAGGTCTTTTTAAAAAAATGTAGGAGAGGAAATTCTGGAAAGGAAAAGGTATGAAGGGTGGCTAGGAATCTGGGGATCAATTTGTCCAGGAGTGACGGACTAAGGTGATCGATCGAGATAGTCCTGCAGGAGAGGTCAAAAGATCTCCCTCGACCAGCCTCTCTCGATCCGGCCCGCCAAGCAGTCTGTGGGCAGACGCAACCGTCGCCAAGACCTAGAAAAACCTCGCCCGATGAATCCAGTCATCCCTGCTAAGTGACCAAACGTAGCAAGCCACTTGGGATGACGTATGGCAGAGGTATCGGTTATCAAATAAATGGTTCCCGGGGACATTCTTTTTCAATTTTTTGATTAACTTGAAAATGTAAGGAGGAACAAAAGTATATAATTTAATATGTCTGACCATAAAAGAAAATAAAATGCAGCGCGTTTTGTGAGGATTTATCAATTGGTGACAAATATAGCACAATCTAATTCAACTATTTTAGATGTTTCGTGACATATACGGCACTACATGGCCTGAGTGGTTAATAAAATAAGGTCTATGGACTTAAATGGCACATGCTTTGTAAACGATTTTGAGCAAACCACAGCTAAATTACGGTCGTCATCGTGACTGAAACGGTATCTCTTTGTAAATACACAGGGCCAGGTCTGAAGACCTCCACTCCTGCCGTCTCCCTCCATCTTCCATCCTGACGCCCCTGCCCGGCTTACTGCCTGTCTTGGCTCTAGACTGCGTAGAGAATCATTTACATAAATACATGCCACGTATCATACAAAGTGACTGGAAGTTATTATTCCTAAGGACCAGTTGTTTCGCAGATATTCACATGAGGCAAAGTCACCAAATGGCCATTAGGCACATTTTTTTTTATTAACAATTTATTAACAATTATAATATCTAGAAATTTTCACGGGTCTGCTTTATTATTACTCACATAATATTGTGATGATTCAGAATTTTAACAAAGCATCAGGACGAAAAACACTCCAATACATTTAATTTAAATAATTTTATCCAAGGATAAAATTATGGTAGCTATTCCTGGACACCTCTACAAAATCTTATATTCAGGAAGTGTATAGAAGTAATATAATACAGTGTGCCCCCTAGGCTAAAGGATTTTTGATCGTCTGAAGCCTGGAGCATTCTCAGAAACAATAAGGAAAGAGAACCTTCTTGCAAATACGGAAGAGAAGAAATTATGAAACAAGTAATTTTGTTCCAGGAATTCACAACGATTTTAGTATATTATAATCGATTTTAATAATCTGGTCATCTAGTTTACCAGCCAAATCATAATTATTTATTTCGGTTTAATTTTGAAAAAAAAAAATACAGACATATAATACGTACAGTTACCTCTGTATAAGTGTTTTAAGGGCTTCATTGGTGTATTAACTCCCATTGGATTAAATAAAGAAGTTTTAAACAAGCTGAGTGCATGACGGATGAAGGGCACTCTCAGGATCTCTACTGAAATGAGTTTTTTTACCATTACCAGTACCCATAGGTATAAAAATGTACTCGATGTGTACAACTGGTAACCGGACAACTCAGAAAACTTTTGAAAAGTTATATAAAGTCACATTTGCTGAGCGACAATTCTGGTTCATCGCTCCTAAAATATACAATGCTTTAACTATCCCGTAGCCAAGTGGGGGAGTAGGTAGTACCCAAAATTACTATCCTCCTTATATTAGCTTAAATACTTGACATATCATTTTAGTAGTTTCAAATACATAAGTTACCATTAATAATTGACTGAATAATTGGAATTTCTATAGTTTAAGAGCCCATAAGACAGAAAAATGCATGGGGTCGTCGGAAGACCTACTTGATTACAGACTTTTTGTTTGGCATATTGGCCTGTCAAGAGTTAAACACCGATATAACGACAATTAATTTAATATCCATTTTTACTATCCGTCTTCAACATTGGCTATTTGAAAGGGGGCGAGCATTCTTTAAAGAATACATTAATAATAATAATAAATAATACTTGGATGACTTGTATAGCGCCGTTTTTGTGCAAAAACACCTCAAGGGCGCTGTACAAACTTATAATACATTTCTACAGTGATCTTTGTTATTACTTAACTATTTATGGAGAAAATATACAGTACAATACTTACCTGGTAGGTCACTTGAGATTAACACTTAATTAACATTATCTAATTGTTTATTGGCGAAATTTAGATACAGGATTTAGGACTTAATTGAAAAATTGAATATAACTGGTTTTTCTCTTAGGATTGGTATATTTAATTTAAGGGTACGACAGCTTAAATAGGTAAGTTTTCAGCTTAGACCTGAATTCTGTTGGACTTGTTATGGATCTTAGTTCCGGAGGGAGTTTATTCCAAGCCTTCGGCCCAGATACTCCGAAAGCGCGATCACCAAACTTAGTATTTGGCTTGCGCTTAAGTTCTATCAGTCTGCCTACAGCTGATGATGTTGCTGATCTAAGAGTTGACTGCCTCAGACCAGTGTTTTCCGGGACGCATAGTTCAGAGATGTAGGGTGGGGCCATTTCATTGATGCATTTAAACACCATCCAGCACAGTTTGTACTGGATTCTTTCAGGGCACTTGAGCCAGTGATGGTTACGAAGGTGTTCTGAAATGTGCGAATATTTTGAAACTCCGGTTATGAGCCGTGCTGCTGCATTAAACACTGATTGAAATTTGTCAAATTGATATTTTGGAAGGCTGGCATAAATGCCGTTGCAGTAATCGAGACGTGAGACTACGTAAGAGTTGATAAGTAGTTTTGTTGCTTCTGAAGGAAGGTTTCTTCGGACAGACTTGAGTTGTCTTAGGTGAAAAAAACCGGTGCTTACAGTCCTATTTATTTGACTTTTAAACGAAAAGTCTGAATCTAAATTGACACCGAGAAGTTTGACTGTTGTTTTTGGGATGATATCGCTGCCGGAAATAGTAATAGGTGAATTGTCTATGAAATGTTGACGTTTGTTTATGGCTGCCCAGAGAAACTCAGTATTAGATGGATTGAGCTTCAGCTTGTTTGAAGACATCCAACGAATTATTGCTTCTATACATTCAGTTATACGGATCATGAGACTATTGATTTCATTTGGAGCGCAGTAGAAATAAACTTGCTGATCGTCAGCGTAGCAGTGAGACAAGAGATCAAATGACTCGATTATTTTGGCGACATCATTTGTAAAAAGGATGAAGAGAAGTGGACCCAAAACGGATCCCTGGGGTACCCCTGAAGAAAGTGTTGCGAAGTTGGACAATTTATTTCCAACCCTCACGGCTTGTAAGCGATTGGATAAATAGGATACCAGCCAATTTTTTATGTCGGAATTCAAACCAAATGTCTCCTCTAATCTCCTAATGAGGAATTCATGACCAATCGTGTCAAACGCTGCACTCATGTCTAGGAGTGAGATAAGTGATAACTTACCTGACTCTATGGCCAGAGTTATGTCTGATAGCATACGAAGTAGTCCGGTTTCAGTTGAGTGGAACTTTCTGTACGCGGATTGACGTTTTGCGAATAATTTATTTGAATTCAAGTGACTGGTTATTTGTGCGGCAGCAATTTTCTCCAGGATTTTTGAAATAAATGGTAAGTTTGAAACGGGTCGATAATTACCTAAGTTATCAGCGTCTAGTTGTGTATTTTTCAGGATTGGTGTTACTACAGCTGACTTGAGTGGTTCAGGAAAGTCACCGGTGCTAAGTGATTTATTGAAAACGTGAACTAGGAATGGAGCTAGAACATTAGAACATTGTTTTAATAACCATGTCGGTATAGGATCAAGACTGCACTGTTTATTAGGCGAGCTTGAAATAATTTTTATTACTTCTTCCAGCGTTGTGGGTTTGAATGAAGACAAAGTTCCTTTAGAATTTAAAGTGAATATTGGCGGAGGGGCGTGAGATGCGGAAGCACGAATGGATTCAATTTTTTCCCGAAAAAAAATTGAGAAGGCTTCCGGGGTAATATCTATTTTCGTTGGAAAAGGGACTTCGGAAATTACAGTCTTTATTGAGTTCCAAAGACTTCGCGGGTTGGTTCGCTCAGAGTTAATCTTTTCATTCCAATACTCTGTTCTTTTGGAATTTATTTTACTCGTATACTGTTTTTGAGCAAGGATCCACTCGTCTCTTGTAGTTACAGAAGAGTTTTTCCTATAGGTCCTCTCTAATTTCCGCATAAGTCTCTTCTGGTTTCGACATTCATCGTCAAACCAGCCGTCAGACTTTCGAACTTTCCATGTTTTTGATGATGTCGGGGCATATTTATTTAACAGACATGAAAGTGTCTTATTATATGTCTTGACAAGTTCGGTAGGGGTCTTTGTTTCCCATACATTGGGTGTACATAAGAGAGAGGTCTGTAACTCTTCCAGAAAATCACTAAAGCTAAATTTACGCCATTCCCTTGATACAATTGTTGTATATGGTACTTTAGGCGGGTTAAAATCAATATCAGTGCAAACAAGCCGATGGTCTGACAGTCCTATATCACGAATATCTGCTGAAAGCGGTGGATCACTGTTCTTTGAAATTAGTACATCTAATGTACCACCAGCATCATGAGTTGGGACGTCGACCCATTGATGGCATCCAAAGCTGGCTAATAGATCTAAGAATTTAACAGTGTTTGGTGATGTCACGCGCTCGAGACGAATATTAATGTCGCCTGTAATAATGAGTGTGTCGGAGAGTCCGACTGAAACTTCCAAAAACTGTGAAAACTCATTATAAAATTCGAAAGAGATTGGTTTCGATCCGGGCCCATAAAGGGTGCACAACATGAACGACGTTCCTGAAGAAGAAACCCTGCATCCAATATACTCAAACGTGTTAAATGTACCGAGAGCTACTTTGTTTAGCCGTAATCCTGGTCGGGCTATTATCGCGACACCCCCGTGATTCACGTGTGAGATATTGTTTGATGGTAGGTCCCTACTAGGTCGGGCTTCTTCAAGAACCACATACCCTAAAGCTCGGAGTCTCTTAATTGAGTACAAATCACTGTTCTCGTGCCAAGTTTCTGTGACAGTAAGGATATGGAGTTTTTGGTCTCTGAAAATATCGTCCACCACCTCTAGTTTGTTGTTAAGGTATCGAGCATTCCAGGAACCAATCGCAAGCTGTCTGCTCCTATAGTTGGCGTGTCGTTCTAATCTAATTTTATTTAAGAGTGCACTTTCCCTATCAGAATTTGAGAATTGCCTCTACGGCAACTTTTAAACCTTTGTAAGATTGCCTATAGGGTCTCTGTCGTCACTTCAAGAAAAATAATTATATTATTATTATGTCCTGAATTTGAGACATCTATTAACACGACTCCAAACTAAATCTACTTTTACAAATGTGAAATAATATCAACACGTGTCAGCTGCCAACAGCAGAGCTGTGCTGGCACAATACAAAGGAAGTCAAACTGTGGGGTATTTCAGAATCCATAAATTATTTATTTTTTTAATTTTATAATAATATGTAATTTGTAAAAAAATATGATTTTATAAAATCAATATATATAAGTTTATCTATACAGGGTGTCCGGGGGTAAAGTTCAAAAACTTCAGGAGGTTTCAAGGAGGAGAAATTTCATTTTTTTTTTCCTTAAAAAAACATTTTTTCATAGACCAATATACTTTTTTCTGTACAATCAATTATTTTTTTTTATCCGAAAACTAGCTTAAAACGTTAAAATTTCAAAAAATCGTCTTTTTTAATTGTACTATCATGTAGAATCACCTTCCTTGCACATTTAACCCCCGGACATATTGTATAAAAAATATATATGTATTATCTACTTTTGTACATTTATATAAATTATATAGATGTATACGTTTTTTATACTTATCATATTTTGTATTATGAAGATAATTTATACATTTTTAAGCTTTTTTATCAGGGTGTGGGCCATTAGTGTCTCAAGGATTTAAATATAAATCAGAAGACAGTTTTGTAATGATTTATTTATTCATTTAAACAATTCAATAATTATGAGAGTAATATAACATGTATGAATCATAAAATTACATTCCAACATATATTTTTAATGATGTACCTACTCTCACAAAAAAGCTTCTGTATTTTTGTTTGGAGGGTGCTTTATTTATTCACAAAGGTAAGAAATTTTTGTAACTACTATTTTTAATAGTTTAAGTTCATGTGAACTTACAATTTAATTTTGAACTTTATTGGTTATAACATACGATATACTTTTAAATACTCTAAATCTTGTTTGTTTAAATTGTCAAATGTAATTTAATCACAAACATAATACAATGAAGAATTGGTGGTTCTGAGATATACCAATAAATACGGTGAAAGAACCTTAAACTATGTTGTACCCAAAAAATACAATAAACTAAAAACAATCAAAAATAATACCATTTGTATTGCAAGTCAAATATAATAAAAGGAAATTACTATAAGATACAGATATTTATATTGATGCCCTATTGAAGCACTTGTATTTGTAATTAGAATTGACATTGTTAGGAAAAGGAATATCATTATGATATGTTTGTAATACTTCATATACCTACCTATATAATATATGAAACTATTGATGTGACCATTCATTTGTACTTGTTTAGTGTATATCAACAACAATTGCTGCCGCACCGGAGAGGGCTGTATAATTTGTTCTATATGATCGTTTCGACCAACACCCATCCGCGATCACGTCAATCACCGCCACTCCGTCCTGTAGACAACCTTCTTCGATAGCTGCTTGACGCTCTCGTTTCGCTGCGACTTCCATGGCGACTAACGCGCATTTCTCCCATTCTCTTGACACTAATACATTTGTCTTGTGGAAAAATTTTACGGACATCGGGGGTATGTTGACAGCCGTCAAAAACTCGGACAGTTGAGCAAGCCCAATTCCTGCAGGAGTCATCCCCGATACTGCTGCTACATTGACGTCCATGGTATGTTTAGGTTTTGGGTCGCATGTGTTGACTGTAAATTTGGCGCAACACATGTTACATTCAAATAGTATTTTGGACATTAGACCAACTCTTTGCTCAGATTTAAGAATAAGATTTCGAAATCCGCATCCAAAAGGAGAATGGTCCGATATGGATTGCAGCTGGTTAATAAAAAAGAAAATGTCGACGATGCGTCTTTCTTCTCCTCCTTCGACTGCATCATTTTTATCCAACCTAGAAAAGCAAAATTGATTTATGAAAAACTACAAATAAAAGTGGATATTGATAATGATTTGGATACCAATAAAAGTATTATAAATTTTTGAATGTTTGTATTACTGAAGATTAATTTTTTCGAATGAAGCGGATGTTCTTTCACATAAAGCAGATAGTTTGTATATTAATAATTCATCTCTTTAGAACTTATGTTTTACCGTTAGTAAAATAAAATACATAAATGTTAGTAAAGTAAATCACTATAACATACCAATTGTCAATGCTTTGAGAAAGACCTCTCCGGCCGATGGGTTTCTTGTTTACAATTTTACGTTTTTTGTTGTAGTACACACGTACATCAGATTTACTGTAATAAAAAAAAAAGTTAACGGTATATATTTTTTTCACAACACGATAGTTTAATCGAAATTCTGAAATCCATTTTACCTTCCTCCATTATCTATATTCTCCTTAGGTATGTCGTTATATGTATTCTCAACAGGTATGCTTTCCCGTTGTTCGTGGAAGCTGGAACAAAATAAAAACATTGATTATAACTACATTTCAAGAACTTTCTAAATAAATGTGAAGGGCGTAAATGATTTTATTGTTACCTCAGTGCTTCAACATCTTTACAAGATGTGGACAAAACGTTCTTCAGTTGAGTATAGTCACATCTGAAATATAATTAAAGAACAAAATGAAATAAATATTTTGTTTTAACTACTTTATTTTAATTTATATTCGTCGACCGGTTTCGGTTGAACTCAACCTTCTTCAGGACAATAAACATTTATATATATCGACGAATATAAATTAAAGTTAAGTGGTTTTTGTATGAGACGATGTATGAATGTGAGTAAGGCAAAGAGTGCGTGCCAAGACCGAGTTGTTTGGCGGTCCGTCCTCTCTGACTACCTCTGCGGGGAAACGGCCTGATGGTTAGTTAGTTAGTTATTTAAAACAGATCGCCTAAAAAATTAGACTATTTTCAAATGGACGAATTCTGGAATAAATAAGTACGTAACTATAAAATAATAGAAAACCTAATTTTTATTGGAAGAAAAACAAAATAATTATTTATTATATATCCAATCAATAATTAACTTCCTCAAATTAAATTCCCTAAAGTTTGAGAACTAGTATGAAGATCTTTATGTTCTTGGATACATTATCGAAAATGCCGGTAGTTTGCCCCACCGTAAAAGTGTCTTATTATTGTACGAAATCATTGGCAGAGATGCAAATCTGACCGGGTCGCTTTCTACATATTCCAGGTACCTACAGTGTTATTATACATATTACTTGCCTCGATCCAGAAAGCTTAGAATTTGTATCAAGCCTTAGTTGGAACGCGTTCTAACATCAGATATACAGTTCTATGATATGAGATGTCAAAGTTTGCAAAGACGATTTATATATTTACCAATTTCTGATTTGAGTTTTTTGTAAAGTTTTTAAGTTTAATATTTTTAAAATGAAAAATATTTAAATAGGACATATAATTACCATTTTAGAACATACCTAAATATGCATATGGAATATTATGCAATTAGCTAGGGCATAATTATTCATTGTACAAGATTCTAACGAATGCAATTCTGTGCTCTGGCAACGTACTTTATAAATATTTTCCATTAAAATATGACGAACTAAAATAATTTGCACAAGATTGAACCTCAAATTCAAAAATTGTTAAATGGATTACGAAAACTTGTCTTTGCAAACTTTCTCTCCTCAGAACATGGAAAAGCGAAGTTAAAACTATATCCAATCAAAATGAACAACTACAAAACGCCTCAGAAACAGACAAATACAATAGGACAAAAAAAAAACAAACGTAATGCTGTTAGAACGTTGTAAATTAAGTGCGGCTTGATTTTAGAATTTCTTCGCGCAATATATACAGTAGCCATACTACGTGACCCGTTCAGAGAGGGGGAGGGGATCTTCAACATACCACGCGTTTGGTCACAATGGGTTAGGTTTATATACTACACGTGGTCACTGAGGGGGGAGGAGTGGGTCACGTAGTATGGGTACATTCCCTACCTACTAACTAAAATATATAGTTTTACATTCAAGGGTCATTTTTGAAGAAAAAATGTAAATTTAAAAAAAACTTACCCGGCAATTTCAGTTTCAGAGGCCTTGGCAATAGATTTATCTCCCAAAGTACGCATTCTGAAAAATAAAACAATACCTGTCACCTTTGTTACACAATATATACATAATTTATTTTTATAATAAATATTACCTACGTAATAGTAAATAATAATATATTCATCAAATCAAAATTTATATTTTTCTTCTTACCTTACAATGTCCACCATGCGTTTTTGTTTCGAACGAAATAGTCTTTTCTTAGAAATACGAGCACTTTTTCGTTTATTTCCCATTTTCGGAATACAATATTATTATTTACGATAAATATTATTTAGTAGAAATCACGAAACGGAGAACAACACGATCGTCCGCGAAGCTCTCTAAGCAGTGACTGAAAGGCAGATAGCGTACGCGCGTGAGGAAGTGAGAGGGGCTGCAATAATCATGCTTAGAATCATAAGACGTAAGCGACTGTTGTGAAAATGTTCAATAAATCACGGCGTATTTCAAAAATAGCAAAAATCACTTTTGGGGTCTATTGAGTAGCATTAAAAGAAGCATTGTGATTTTTTTCATACACATAACTTGTAAAATAACAGAAATAAACGTGTTAATAATATTTTTCGGAGCATACTTTGCGATTTATTTCTATCGAGGGAATTTCAAATAATTACCGTTTCGGCTTTTGGAACAAATAGATACTATCTTAAAGAATAACATATATTTTTTTAAGAGCTTAAAAACTTCAAACTTTTAAGGAAAATATGTCGGAAATTGGATGAAATTCGAATAGTGGGCCCTTAAGTTGTTGTGGAATTTATCAGAATCGCGGAGGGCTTTAGACGGTAGGTAATTCTTTTTGTCGATCGGTTCGACTACTTGAACATCCTGTACTGACGGAGACTTATTATTATTTTCATTACCATTGTTATTATTAATAATTTTTGGAACGTATTGTTCCTCCCTGCATAAATATTTTGTTTTTTGTCCACCGCGACACCCCCTGTATCTAAATTTTACATACGGATCACGGACTGGATTGTATATGGTTTCATTTGCAGTCACTGAAGGGTTCAACACACTATCACTTTTAAAACTTAGGAGTGTAGTCCGATCACTTACAGCAGGAGTGTTTTCGGCCTGTGCTGCATCACAAAGTATTGTGTCATATTGTTTCTTTCTGGTGCACAGTGTATGTTTTTTATGATATCGTCCAGCACGGCAACCACGAAATCTAATTTTACGAGTAGTATTATTATCGCGTCCAAGGTCATATAATGATATTTTTGCGGCTAATTTAGGGTCCAAAAAAACACTTTCACTTTTGAGATGTAGTAGTGTCGCCCTGTCGTATCGGATATTGTTTACATTCACCATAGTTCAAAGAATACCCATTATAAATCACTTGACGCATTTACACTTGACACGGTTGCTCGCTTGTCTTTCACACTGCACATGTGGCCAATTCTTTCGACCGATTTTACCGATGCTGCAGCGTTCTTATGCACTTCTAGAACAACGTGGCAGATTTGAACTTAAAATATTTGAAAATTTGTATTAAAACTTGAATTAATCTCGAATCAGCGACACTAAATTTTTTTTACTTTTATACATCTAACTTAAAAATTATTGCGGTTATTTTACACTTTATCTACACCGAAAAAATTGAGAACTTCCCAAGATTTTTCAAAATAAACGCGGAGCGCTTAAAAAAGCAGCCGGCCACCCCTAGAGCGCCTCTTACTATACTACATTAGTTCCTAACACTGTTAAAAAAGTTTTAACTCTATTATTTATTAAGTTTTAACTCTATTTCTATTTTTAATATGGTTTCTATAATGTGATGCATTTTCCAGTTTTTGTTTTATCATAATAATTTCCTTTTCCATTATATATTATTATTGTTTTTCTTACATGAATCATGTGCGACTGCCATAAAACGGACATAAGCCTAGTGTGGTAGTTAAGAAAGTCAGCAAAATTGTAAATTTCTTTGAATTTATAAAATGAAAAAATAAAAATTGGAATTATTAAAAAATATAGGTTAAATGGGTTACGTTATTTTAAAGTTGGGTTAAATGGGTTATGTTAGGTTAAATAGGTTACGTTAGGTCAAATGGGTTACGTTAGGTTAAATGGGTTACGTTACGTTAAATGGGTTACGTTAGTTTAAATGGGTTACGTTAGGTTAAATGGGTTAGGTTAAAAGCCAGTTTTCTTTTTCATCACTCTAAATGACTTCATATCATTTTTCAAAAATGTGTTGAATTGCCACTGTCATGGAACCGTTAATGGAAACCTAATAGCCGCTTGAACATTTTTTGTCTATGTTCATAAAAGCAGTAAGGTCCATAATATGTAGGTAAATAAATATATTTATAAATATATGTGCCTATCGATTTCTATAATTTAAATTAAAAATTATATATTTCACGTAAAATCCATCCATTAAAATATATGAAAGGAAACCAAGCCGCACACCTCGCACGACTGTGATACACCAATGAAATATACTGTCGTCAGAACGTATAGGAAATGTCAGAAGTTGGAGGTATTTATATAACTCTTTTATAGTATTTGGTAAATCACCGATATTCGTGTCACGTGACGTCACTCGAGATACAATCCAGTACAATTCCAGTACTGCTGCACTAGTCTTTGTTGTACTGTGACATCACACGCTTATCCGCCGATCGCAAATATTCAAATTTTGACAGCTTATACACGAAGAAAAATAAGTATTGTTGATTTATTAAAACACTGTTGGGAACGAGATTGCAATCCATTTCCTAGTAATAAATTAGTCTATTCAGAATATATCGGAACACACGAAAATTATGAACACATTTCATGAACACATGTTCACATTCGACATCCTAATAACATATTCGTATTTTACCGATAGTTTGTTAGAAAACCTGTCAATTAATTCGTTAAAGGCTTGCAGTCCCGTTTTTAACAGGAATACGAATAATTTGACCAGATTTTTAATAAATTAGCAATATTTTATATCAGTAAGTTTTCGGCGTGTATCTTCGTTACTTTGAGGCGTTTCCCAAAAAATTTAAATGTGTTGTCCTCGTCACGCTCTAATTAATATGATACGCCTGTTAATGATACTAAATTTCACTGAAGGAGACAATCTCAGGAGGATTTTCCAGTTTAGATAAAAATTTCCACATTATTTTACCTTTCGGAAATATTCCCCAAAATAAATCCCAGAAATTTACCCATAACTGTTTTTGAAATGTGAATACCGCACATGCATCCAGTATTTTGTGATGCTGAAGGTATTAGGGAGGGAATAAACAGATCTGATCACCGAACACGGCTAAAGCTATTTCAAGCAACGTTTCAATTCTTATTGGTGGTTAAGACCAGGGCAATAGTGAGAATATCTTCCACTCTCGAAACAATTGCCCTAAAGTTTAAGTTTAGACTTATGGAATTCAATATCACTACGAGCAATGAAATAATATGGCGGAGACAGGGAATGAAAAGTAATTAATATGGGTAAAAATAACCTTTTTTATTTTAATATAAACATGGCATTTAAGATAAGAGAGAACCATGAATGATTTAAATTATTTCAATGAATAAATTATTTATTAAAACAAATCTAACAAGAAATCCCCAGGAAAAAACACATCTTCAACACAACGAATTGCTATCTTATCTAAAATATCTAGGTATATTTCCAAAGGAATTTCATCGTAGAATAGCAAAAAGGCCACCTTGACAGATAACGTAAAACACGTATACATTTGGCAGGACCCCACAGACCGCAGTGAAACCACATTGAAGTTAACCGCCTCATATTAAATCATTCATCATCAAGTCTTTCAACCGACACTCTTGAAAGTTCGTACAGTGAAGAGCATTATAAAGGAAAACAGCTCGAACCTAAATTCATATTTTTGTTTTACGTCACTTCATCTTTCTTAGAAAATTATTCAAATTACTACAGAAGAAAGCTTTAGGCCACTTTTCTTCATAAATAAAAACATTATTTTTAATACTGGGTTACCCAGTTCATTTAGTGTTTGAACGTTATGGTTTTTTAATTTGAAGGAAATTGACACACTTCTGAGCTTTTCAATTATTGTGAACAAAAAATGCTTATTTCGCCCAAATGTGAAAGAATAAAACACATAATAAATATTTTAAAAAATCATATATAATTTTTTGCACTTTTATTAAAGACTACAGATATCATTTCACTTAATTTTTTGATTTGAAATATTTTTGGGCAAGCTTAGAGGGTAAAACCGACTCTTACGTCGTAGCAAGTGTGGTGAGACGGGACGACGCTCTTGCACGGATTGACGATTCATTCGGCCTGCCTCGTGACTCGTCGGCTCTTTCCGCCCGGCCGCCAAAACTCTGTGCGGTATATTTGCTTCTATTCACACTAAAATTGGCACGAGATATTTTTTAAATGATGACGAAATTATTATTTTATTGTATTTTTTAATAATATTGAAATAATTCGCTGATAATTAAAAATATAAAGACATCTTTACGTTCATGTTCACTTCCTTCCATAAAAAAATCAATGATGTCTATTATTTTTTTTGAGATAATGGCGTTCAGTATTTAATGAAGTTGAGTGTTGATTGTACAATCGCTTCCCATTAAGATCAATCCAGAATCCATTCACTTTGGTTCTGTATATCCTAACGATACCGGCCGTTTACGAAAGTGACCCACACTCCCGCATTAACCTTTCCTGTGATAATAATAGATTTATGAATGTCGGCCGCGACCGCAGGCGAAATTCTCGGAAGGAGGTTTAGCGGGTGGGCGGCAATGGGCGTCGGTGGGCGGCGGGAGAGGGTGGAGAGGGGGATGAGGCGTGTCCAGAGGATCCGCCCCGCGCTGGCTCCTCCCTCAGAGGGAAATGCAGGTGAAAAGCTCAAAGGAAAGCTCGCTGAAAATTTGTCACGGAGAGATGTTTTGTCTTGTTTTAATTATAATATTTTTTGCATTGCATTATTATTTATTATTTATTTAATTGGGTCATGGTGAATAAATCACAAAATATGCAATTATATATTATTTTAAATCGGCAAGTGTAAACTGTATAATTCTTCACGAGGTCCTTGGATATAAGATCTCACTGAAAAGAATTTCAAAGATTTAAATACATTGAAATGATTTTATTTCAAAGCAGCAAATTAAATAAAATATTAAATCTAGGTTTCGAATGAAATAATGTTGTAAATACTGATGAGGTTGTAAGTAATTCATAAAACTGATATATAATCGTATTAAATTATATTTAATCAGGTTAAAAACGGTATAGTAGGCCGTTTTCTGATAATATTTTGGATATATCGGAATAATATATCGGAACAAGTGTTCATGCAAGTGCATTTGCCTTAATATGCAAAATGACGAAATTTGAATTTCTTTGTATTTTTATGAACACTTGTTCCGATTTTGTGATAATATATTAATAATTTACTAAAAGTATACGAGGAAACCTGTAAATTCATTCGTTAAGGCCTGGAATCCCGTTTTTAACCGGATTACTAATAGATCTAAGAGATTCTTAACAGATCCTTTAGCATTACTATTTTTTCAACGTTTAATTAATTACATTGATTCTTTTAAATAATTTCCTACCAATTAAGTAGCAAATAATAAAAAAATATGGAATAACTAAACAATTTTTTGTTTGGATCTAGAAGTGTTTTTTTAACGAATTTTCCCAACATCCTTGAAATTCGTAATAACTATAAAAAATTGACCCTTTGATATCATGTTGTAATGAATCAATTTATTTTCGATTAGAAAATTCCACCGGAGAAAATATATGAAATATATTATTTGGAATCATCAAAGAATAAAATACATCAATATTGCTGTTATGATACATGATATTCGAGCCTACCGTATTTTAGAGTGATATCCATATATCTACAAACCTTTCAACCATAATTTCCTGGGTGGGACAGTATAATTGTTTCTTAATTCTGATTTAATCTGCTCTTAGCTACGCCATTAAACACAATCATCCCCCGCCCACCCTTACATGGTAATGAGGTCAATTTGCCTGCCGAGGGGTGAGGCAGACCCCCCTCATAGCCTGTAACCCTCTTCTCCACCAGTCTACTGGTCCCTCCTGCGCACCAGGGGTCCCCCATATTGTTTTGCTGATGAGGAAGCCATACATATTAAGTCTGTGAATAACGATACATTGGACCTGTCTCACTGCTGTATGTAGGGGGTAATATAGTTTAATATAAATATCGTTGAATCTCTACATGTCATCATCGGAGATGCTGTGTGAGGATCTTTTTAAGTAAAGGGAGGTGTGAAAATTCTGTGAAGGAAAATATATTAGGAGTATGTAGGAATCTGGGGGTCAGTGTTTCCAGGAGTGACGTATGATTCCATCCCTCCCACAGTGGTGCAAGGCTGTGTCGAGAGAGTCCAGCTAGAAAGCTCAAACCAAGACCTGCAAAAACTAACCTCTTAAATCTGGGCACCCCTGCCCCAAATGTAACGAACCACCGGAGGTGACCTACACAGTGAAAATAAAATATTGCTAATTATTTATTCATGCTTTAAAAACATAATGCGGAATATTCGATAGCTCACTAGGTATATTCTCTTCTTATATCCACGAAAACTCACTAGGTATATTCTCTTCTTATAATCTATGATAGCTCACTAGGTATATTCTCTTCTTATAATTCACGATAGCTCACTAGGTATATTCTCCTCTTATAATCCATGATAGCTCACTAGGTATATTCTCCTCTTATAATCCACGATAGCTCACTAGTTATTATTATTCTTATAATCCATGTAAAAGCGTAAAACCAAATAAAAAATATTAAAAAATAAGAATCTCTTCAAATTGTTCGTAATCCGGTTAAAAACGGGGTTGCCTGACCTTAAAGAATGAATGGATAGGTTTCCTGTTAACCCTTTAGTAAGAGAGGAATATATTTTCACGATGTTGGAACACGCGTTCATAAAAATCATAATATTTTCGAACTTCGTTATTACATATTTATATTAGGAATGTACTATGAGTTTATCGGAAAACGGTCCGTGATACCATTTTTAATCGGATTACGAATAATTTATGGAGATTTTTAATATATCAGCAGTACTCATTTTTCTTTGTGTGTGGTAGAGGAGTTGTTTATCCAATGAATAGTTTCCGGGGCGGCGGTATCCACACCCGCCTCCTAAATTGAAGAGAATCTGGAACTGGAGTCTAGAAGTGAACTGCCACAAATTTAGATATTCGTAAATTAAGGTGATTTAACCCGACACCCTCCACAAAAAGCAAAATGATGACTTCCTTTTCAAAAACAAATCTGCTTTGGGATCCAAAAACCCAACCCAATAATAACAAAAAAGTATTTCCGGAGTTTCAATATACAAGATAACAATATCCAATAATATTAGTTTTATTTTCAACTAGGATGAACTACAGTATTCTGGGAAGAAAGCTTACAAAATTCTTGGATTTATTCATCGAATCCCTAAAAGTACTGATGATTTTTGGTTAGTCGCGTCTCAAACAAACGACTTCCCCCAATTCTTATTTCTCCTTACCACAAACATCAATGAAGACATACATTTTGTAATTAATTAATAATGTACGTATTGGTACAACTTATTAATTAATGTTGGTCAAAACGAAATCCTGTTTTCCTCAACCGTTTGACATTTCATCTGCCTGTAAATATGTTTGTACGATTCGTATCCATTTTCAAAATTCTGCGTCCATTTTATTATTCAAGCAAGTGGTTAAGTTTGATTGATCTTTTTAATATTATAGTACCTACCGGCCCAAGGAAAGTTTGATAAAATAATTTTCGTTTCTTTGGATACATTGTTAATTCCATATATGAAATTTAAAAAAATGTTTCATACATAAAATATATTATTATGGTTCACTCGTGGATCCTTGATTGCTAATTTCTTTCTCGGGCTCCGAATTCTTCCACCATTCACTACTATATACCACAATGTTACTGTACAAAAACTACATCGACTTTAATTCGATTCGGAATCTCATTACGATTCAGATATATTGCGTTAAGTATTTATCGAGCGTCCCAACTTCTTATACCATTTAAACAACTCTAAATACTCCTGACACTAACAAGAACAAACTTTGGAATTTTCAGTGAAATTGGTACAGTAATTTTTGATTCTATAAGAGAAAACAAACAGACGTTCTTTTATATATATATAAAAGAGAACGTTTAGATATAGATATAGAAAAAAACTTAGAACCATGCCTTTTGGATGCGAGTTCTACTATTCACAGAACTAGTACTAGCTCATAATTATGCTTCCTATTCCTTATCAATTAAATATATTACGGTAGAATCTGCAGACTAATTAAAAATGCACATTTCGAATCGAATTAATCGTAGTTATTTTATTTAAAACAGTTCTTACCAATATATCACGGAGTGTGGGGTGATTTGCTTGAATTCATAAGGACTAAATCCCGCGTGCTTACATATGAAAAAAATATTTTGAAACACAAGAAAATTACAATACTTTGAAATGTAAAGAATTAAATGCTCATAATAATTACTGTGAACGAAACGATTGTTTGTACGCAGCTTATTTTGTAAGGACAAAATTTAATTTTCTCCATAATTGTTGAAACTCCTTATATATGTACATTATATTGTGTACATTTAAAATATATGTTCATTATATTGTTTACATTTAAAAATAATGTTAAATTATTTGTGCCATCTGAGGATTTCCAACATATTCTTTCATCTTTGTCCTTTTAATTTGTGGCATAATATGTTGTATATATATTTTTTATCCTTTTTCTTTTATAATGTTATTTTTTCCTCTTTCTTTTTTCTCTCCCTTTTAAAATAAAAGTTTATTTTATTTTTTCTTGCAATTAAATATCGATGTACATCATGGTCACCCTACATGTTTACTATATTATACCGTAGTGAATTGGCTGGAATTAGATTAATAGGTACCCAATTGGTAGAAACGTTAATGTTCCAATATTGTTATCTTAATATATAATATTTGTTGTATTTTTATTATTATGTAAAATTATTAACCTCAACACAGTCCGAGTGAGGTTAAAATTTCTAACGTTAAAAAGATATAATGTAAAGAAACAATGAATAAATAAAATATCTAAATAATATTTCACTTACCACCATATTTTCTTACAAAGTAAAGTTTGTGGGTTGAAGTTTGCATGAGTTGTCTCTTTGGCGTATCAGGAGGGGTGGAGGGGGTGGTTTAGGGAACGGGGAGGGGATAGGGCTTAGCCCAAATCCAAGCGAACCAATAAAATGGTAATTTCTGATGGGGCCCGCGCCCCGCGGGGATCAGGGCCCGGCTTTAATTGACTAAATATTAAAAACACTTTAGCTAAATAATGGAGACGTATTGTATTGCGAAATCACTTGTTATGAACACTTTGGAAAGTCATCAATTTAACAGTATACGTTTATTTTGCAGGGTCGTTCGTTTTTCCGGATGTGGAAATTTTTTTTTCCACTTAAAATGGTTTTCCGAAAACCTTTGAACACACTATCAAAGTTTTAAATCCAAAAATGTTCAAGTTCCTATTAGAGATTTCCGTCATGTGGTTTACCAATAAAATTTTTGATTGAAAAGTGATGCCTAAGGACGGGTTGTTTCACAGCATTTGAACTGTTGATCAAATTTGAACATTAATTTTAAAGTTCTGTTAAAGCTTATTCAAATTCTGTAATTACTGTGGGCCAGTTGCTTCACGTAATTGAAATAATAATAGAACTTTCACAGAGCTTGAAAATTAACTTTGATATTTGATGAATTGCTCAAATTCTGTGAAATAACGCAATAATAATATTTCATTCGAGAAAATTAGAGTATTTGACATTTCGAGATGTAATGAAAGTCTGTTTCATTTCACCTAATTAACTATTTTTTGAAGAATATTACAATGATAATAGAATTTATATATAATTTTGAGGTCATCTGCAAAAAATAAAATAAATACATCATGAAACAATTTTAAAGATAAACAATTATGTTTCGTATTTCCCTATTTCTAGGCAAACCTAGAAATAAAACAGGGTCTACGAAAAGCTCAAAATTTGAAAGGTCGCTGTCGTTACGGAATTCTCGGAATCCACCAACAAATTTTCACAATCGAAGACAATTTGTAATGGCGATTATTGTTATTTCAAAAGTATAAATACAATAAATCAAGTTCAAATATATAATTGGCATTTCTGTTGGAAGGTATATATATTTTTTTAAATTATGCCTACAAAGCAGACTTTTGCCTGTGTATCTTAGAAACAATGTACACATTTCACTCCCTGTCAGGTGACGAGTCAAATTATCTGATCTCTCCTGAATCAGTCTTTCTGATTGTCTCCCAGGGCAGGAAAGAGGATGGGGGTTGCTGGCTAGGACAGGGGGTGGAGGAAATGGGAGGAAAGCAGGAAGGGGAAGGCAGCAGAGAGGAGAGGGTTGGGGGACCGGACGTGAGACGGCGCCGGAACTTCCGACTCCTCACTAGCGAACACCCCGTCGACCGGAAACCTTCTGCATTACCGGAAGGTTGACGTTTCTCGGAGGCCCGAAGCCTTCAAACCTTTACATCACAAACGTACAATATCAAAACCAGTTTGTACTAGTTGAATGAACTATTTGATACAATAACTACTTTTTAAAGAGTATCGAAAAGTGTTACAAAAAGTGAAAAAAGTTTCAGTTTTCAGATGTGCTTCGCAGAAGTCTATGAACAGCGTTAAGACTGGCGTTAAGAACATGTTACTTCTCTGAGAAAAGTTAAGAAATAATTTTGAATATTAAACTAGAAAAATGTTTAAGTGACATAGAAAGAAATATTACCTCGTTTCAGTTTTACTCACCTCTTAGCTTTCCCTGTGTGCTTAGCTACTAAAACTTTTAACTGTACTTTAGCTTTTATAATAGACTTGTGTAAGTGTTATTATTAATATGCAAGTGGTTAGAGAATATCTGTCAATGTCAGTGCGTCTTGCCGCCTACTAGTGGTGTGGGCGGGAGGGCGGGCCTCGGCATGCAGCTCGGGGCGGACAGCAGCGGGCGGCTGTGGCTGGCAGCGAGGAGGCTGCACCCCTCGCACCATCTCTACGGGAACCGCCCACATCACCTGTTTGGTAACACATACTTACCTACTTATTCCCCGCCCTCTTCAAAATTCAACAATAAAGTTAACCTATTTAATTACGTCGTGGGATGTAGTCCAATTCAATTTTACCCGATTTTTTATCCATTCTCACATTGAACAAATAAACTAAAAAGCAAAAAATATTACATTGTTTTATATAATACCTATAGTAAACATGAATTAAAATATTGATCATTATTTATTCATTGTACCAATTATTATTATGTTTTAAAAATAGGTTTTTAGAAAGTAAATAACTTACTTTTTCCTTTAACGTGACCATTCACTTTGTGGATATAATTTTAATTAAAAAATATTTTAGTGATTAATCTTCGGGGTATTATGCTGTGTAAAGTTAGTAGCGCAACACGGCATAAAACCTAAAAATAAATCACCACAAAAAATATTTTTAATGCACAATTTTATTTTGATGTTAGCACAAAATGTTTTTAATTATAATTCAATTTTTCATATAAAACAGAAACATATCGTTAATAAAATAGTAAAAACCAACACGACAATTGTCTTTAGCATTTTATCAATAACGTATTGTAGATAGGTACCGCGAAAATAGAAATTTATATGGAAAAATATGTCGATGCACGTAGAAAACTTTTTATTAAGAATCTCTTCAAATTATTCGTAATCCAGTAAAAAACTGGATTAAAGCCGTTCACGAATGAATTAATAGGTTTCCTGATAAACTTTTATTAAAATATCACAGCATTGTCACAATGTCGGAACACGTGTTCATAAAAGTCTACGTTTTCGCACTTCGTCATCATATATTATTATTAAAACAAACGCAAGCACTTGAACATGTGGCCCTGAAGTATTTCGATGTTAACATTAAACTCAGAATTTAATTCCAAACAACAAAGTGATACCGCAGACGTCTCTTTTGGACAATCGTGTCAAAAAGCAATAAACAAGATATCAGTCACAGATTCACATCCGCATTCGCGAGATAAATCTCTCCAGAGAGAAATGTGCATTCCTCTTCCATAGTTGGTCACAAGAGGGATGACTCACATTTGGCCGTTAAAGAATACTCTGTAAACGTATACGGTAGATACAGCTTCTCAGAGGCAGGCAGTGGTCTATCGTCATCTTTCCATCTGCGGTGGAGGCAGGAAGCGGAAATCCAACATTCCTAAAGGACCAGTCTCGCCACGTGACACCATTCGTCACATTCCACTGTAATGGCGGGAACCAGAAGATATTAATATAATAGTAATAATAATATAATATTATTAGGCTGTTCCTCCCGCTAACGATGGAAGATAATTATTAACCCATCAGGCCTCTGCCATATTTAAACAGAAGATCGAAATAAATGGAATATGTCTGAACGTATCCGAAAATTAAAAACTGCTTTTGAAAGGTGATAAAATACGCTTTCGGAACCTTTGGCTTCGTGAAGGTGCACATTTTAACTCTTCTGTGGTTAACTTTAAAATTTGAAGCGTGGTGTTTTTTCTTTCTAAAACCGTTTAGATCATATTTCTCACCACCACAGTAAGGGAGACACAACGATTTCTATGAGGCCATACGAGATGTTCCCAAAAGCGAACAAATTAGCCTGAAGGGGTAACTCCCAGCGAGCCTCGGTAATTGAGCAAAGTGAATTGATTACTCGGGCACCGAAAGGTACGCGTTATGATTTTGAAGATGTTTTATGGTTAACTACTTAATTACGGTAAAATGATTTGGTATTTGGCGATTTTTTGCTCACCACAATGTGGTATGGAATGCTGGTAAGATACTCGTATCTCATTAAGTCTATTAAGAATTGATTTCAAATACAAATTATATCTCATGCCATCATAGTATCAGGAAGAACATAAGAAATGACTTATGGGTGTGTTTCGTAATACGAATATTTACTCAATCGAGGCTTAAATTTCCATGGGATGGGATGGAAATCTACGATTGCAGGCGAGTGTGAGTGAGACACAGCGCTGGGGTGTTGGGCTAGCCAGTGGTCGGCAAAGTGCGGCTCCGGAGCCGCATGCGGCTCTTTGGCTCCTTGAGTGCGGCTCTGGAACAAATGCTAAGGTCGCTCTGCTGTTTTTAAACTTCTGAAATAATTCCTCTATTGACAAACACCATTTCAAAACAACAATTTTAAATATGAGGGAAGCATTTCTCAGTAGGTTTCAGAAGTTTAAAAACCGCAGAGCGACCTTAGCATTCGTCAAAAATCCTCTTATTGACATTGGTAACTTTGAAATACAATTGCAGGATTTAAAAAAACGAGGAAATATGGAGCTCTAAATTTCAACGTCTTTGTATTGATTTGGAAATATTGGAGAAAAACAAATGTGATCTTAGTTCACAACACAAGTTGTCTGTTTTGAAAGACCTGGAGAAGGAAGACATGATCATTTTCAACGTCTGGAATAGAATTCCTGACTCTTACGATCAGCTGAAAAAACTCGCGTTTGTTGTTTTTTCCCTTTATGATTCTACATATTCATGGAAACAATCTTTTTCAAGCATGAACTTTATCAAGATAAACTGAGAAGTCGTCTTATTGATGAGAACCTGGAATCATGCTTAAAATTAAAAACAACAACATAAAAACCTGACTTACTGACATTTTCCAAGAAGATGCAAGGACATTGTTTGCATTAAGTGTTTGTCAGTCATTGACATGATTTAAATTTATGGATAGGTACCTTACTTTCATATTATTGTCTATCAACGGATAAATTTTTAGGGTGAAATCACGTTTTATTCAATGTACCCGTAATTTAATGAAGGTCTGAAATTATAATAAAGGTTTACTAAATTAAAAAACAGATTTGGCTCTCAGAATTTTTTTGAATCGTTGTAATGTACATATTTGGCTCTTTGGCCAATAAGTTTGCCGACCACTGGCCGCTAGACGAAACAATTATTTTCATTCACATTTGGAAGGAAGGAACTTCTAGTTTTCTTCTTTATTCTGTGAGTATATATATATCAAAAATAATAAAAAAAATAGAATAATGTGTTTTGATACATATATGCGATATATTATGCACTTATAAAAATGATTTAGGTACATGCGTTCTATTAGAATTTGACGTATAAATATTCGAAATTCGTTTCTTGAGGTCAGAAAAGTTGATTGAGTAAATAAAGGGGAATAAGAACTTATAGAGATGATGGATAAAGATGGAAGATTATGACGTACATTTAAAACCCCTTTGAGAGAAACGTCGGAACAGCAAAGGATGAAATTATTGGTCCAGGGGAGACCGTAAGAAATTATATTTATTTTTACTAACTAACTAACCATCACGTCGTTTCTCTGCGGGGGTATTCATATAGGAATGACCACCAAACCACTCGGTCTTGGCACACACTAATTGCCTCATACATACTCTTTTATTATTTTGACATGCACAATTCATCTGAGCGTCCCTTTCTTAATCTCACTCATTAGCTTACATCAGCCTTGTATTCTTTGCGGATCTCCACATTTTTCACACGATCATATAAGGTTTTACAACACATGCGCCTCAGGGATCTCATTTCTACAGTATTCCGTCTACTTTCATCCTTCCTCTGCCAGTTGCATGCTTCGCTGCCGTTTAGTGTTGGTACCAGTACTCCAGTGTGGACTACTAGCCGCTCTTCTTAGCACATTTTTTTTGTTTTCTTTTACGTTGATAAATAAATAACGGAAGAGCAAATTAATAAAAATATATGCACGGAGAAAAATGAGTGTTGCTAATTTGTTAAGAATCTATCAAAATTATTGGTAATCCGGTTAAAAGGTTTGCTGACAAACGTTTAGTAAATTCCTCTTATATAGGAACACATGTCAATGCACCTGCATTTGTCTTGATAATATACAGGGTGTCCGGAGGTAAAGTGCGTTAACCTCGGGAGGTGATGGTAGAAGTAAAAAAGGTAAATAACTTTTTTCGAAATTAAAATGTTTATTTTCCTATAAAAATATATTTTTCCATGGAAGAATATTTATTTTCCTCACAGTTCAACTTTTTAACATAAAAACTAACTTTTTTACTTCTAAAATCATGTAGAATTACCCCCAGAAGTTGTACTTTTCCTCTGGATACCATGTAAACTACCTAGAACTACTAGGTAACTACCTCAAATTAACTACTTTGTTAAATCACATTTCTTCTGTGATTGACATTTTCAATTTGAACCAAAGAGAATTTAAGACGGCAATAAGCATACTATTTAACAAATCTGGTTAATCAGATAGTATTGATGTACTTACCCATGCAAATAAATGTATGTACTTACTTATTATAAAATGTAATTTATAAACTGTTATTTGTGAAATGTAAATGGATTATACTGTTTTTCACAATAAATCAATAAAAATAAAGATAAAAATAAAGGGTTTTCTTATTAAAAATAAAGGGTTATTTTGATATTCAATCATAAAAGATCAATGGTTTTGTTGCTTGTGTGGCACGTAGCGCCGTCTTGTTAAAATTAAACGTTGTCCAAATTAATACTATCGAATTCCAGCCATAAAAAATCATTAATCATCTCTCGATAGCGCAATCCATTCACCGTAACTGTTGCTCCAGCCTCATTTTCGAAAAAGTAAGGTCCAATGACTCCGCTGGACCATAAACCGCACCAAACAGTCACACGTTGAGGATAAAGAGGCTTTTCAACAATAAATATTGGGTTTTCCGAGCCTCAGATGCGACGATTTTGCTTGTTGACGAAGCCACCGAGGTGGAAATGGGTCTCATCACTCAAGATGATTTGCATTTGATTCACTCAAGTGAATTTTAATAATTTCAATGCATTGTTGAAGCGTATATCGTTCCATTTTTATTAAAAACGTAGTTTTTACTTGTCAAATGTCAAAAAATGACAGCTTCAAAAGTAAGATATACCGAAATAGCGGGCTATTTAAAATAACACCTCTTATTGGAAAACCCTGTATAATGACGAAATGCGAAAATATTAGGATGTTTATGAACATGTATTCGTATATATATATATATATATATATTTTTTTATGTGACACCTCACAAGAGTGTCCCTGCCTGTGCAGTGCACAGACAGGGGAACTATGTCACCACCCGGTTGGGCGGCGTTGTGAGGCGGAGTAAGGTAGGGGCTGTAGGAAGGGATTTGTTAATGCGGACCTTGAAGAGGCTCGGATTATAGGAGGGAGGAAAAACAGATGCCGGTAGTTCGTTCCACATACGAGCCGACTTACACAAAAATGAGTCGTAAAAACGGCCCGTTCTCATGAAGCCAACGTCAACCGTGAACGGGTGTTCAGTTCGTGTCCGTCGAGTTTCGCGCACGTGCACCGGTGCATCAGGAATCAATGCTGCTAGCTCCTTGGAGCAGGCTCCATTGAAATACCTGTCTATATCAATTATCCTATCAATTCATTCGTTAAGGGCCTGAAGTCTCATTTTTAGCCAGATTACGAATAATTTGAAGAGATTCTTAATAAATTAACAATATTTATATTTATCTGTGTAAAACAATTTTACTGTAAAAGCTACACGTTGTGACATTATTGGGACGGGTTGTAAAAAATGGTTGCCGTATTTTATGAAAACAATTATATCTGCTATTTATAGTAATTCTCTGGTATGGGAGTATTTATACTTCATTTTAAACTAACCTCTTACTTGTAGAAAAGGCAAAGAGGTTGATTCTAAAAGTCATCCTACGTAAACCATCCATATTTACAACAACACAGTTATTTAACTCTTTTAGGGTTCTCAGTCTAAATAATATATTCAAAAAGAACTCATTGTCACAAACTCACAAAGATCATTTCAATCCTACAATAACATTTCCAAAAATAGGTAAAAGTTTTAATTTCATTTTTACGTATCTTTTGATTACAGGTACATATTAGTAGTAATTGATCAAATTCAAATTTTAATAGTACATACTTAGTGGTGACCGGATAACTCATCAAATGATAATTCATCACATTTTTAAAAAGTTATATAAAGTCATGGAAAGTGATGAAACAAAAACTTTATTAACTGGGTTAAGTAGGTTAGGTTAGGTTAAATTTTTTTTTTCGTTTCTAATGACTTTATATCACTTTTGTCACGTTGAATTGTCACTGTGTTGAGTTATCATGGAACAGTTCACGAATATATTTTTTATTTTACCGCATTGCGCGCCCCACTAACGTCTTTTTTGTATGTGGGGCGCCCGAAGGATCGTAGTAATGATAACGTTAGGCAGGTGCCATAGTTTGTGGTAAACCTCTGTGATTAATTAACTAAATTTAATACTTTTGAGTGGGTCCCGGCATATTTTGTTAAATTTTACGACCGTCAAATAAGTAAGGAAATCTGTCACGTAAACAAGCTGATTAACACAGTGGATTCTTCATTTTTTCTAATAAACATACATAATTTGCTTGTCGCATAGCGTGGTAGATTAGTCACTGCACTTAAAACGGCGGGCATAAATTCCAATTCATAGGTTGTGGTCAGTCCGTTAAATTTCGGATATTCGAACATAATATTGAGATGAATAAGTGTGCGACGTACCTATTCACATTAATGCAATACTTATTTTTTACATGAATATTTAAAAAAGCTTTGAAAATTAATTTGTATCCTTTTCTATATTTTCTGCTTTGGATAACGCGAAGATGTATCTAAGAAGTAAGCAAAGTAGTAAATGAAGCGTGAAGATATTTTTTAATAAATAATAAATTGTCTACTAATACACAAATCAATCAATGTTGAATCAATTAGAATTTTCTTTAAACATTAGATGGTCATTTAAAGGAAAGGAAGGAGAGAACGTTCTGTGAAGGAAAAAGTATGAGGGGTGGGTAGGAATCTGGAGGACAGTTTGTCCAGGAGTGACAGAAGTATGAATCCATCCCTCATACTGCTGTGCAAGGCAATAAATCGTCTGGCTGGAGAGATCAGAGGGTCTCCCTTAGCCGGTTTCTCCCCACCCGGCCGGTCACATATTTAGAAGGCAAAAGCATCCGAAACCTTAAAAAAAAATTCATCCCGTGAATCCGGGAACCCCTGCTTAATCACCAAAAGTAACGAAACATTTGAGGTGACATATGGCACAGGTGCTGGTTACTCAATTAATACATTGATTGAAGAGTAACTTAACATTACTGCAAAGCGTATGGTACACGGAAAAACTTATATAAAATACTGTTAATTTATTAAAAACGGTTCAAATTATTCGTTTTCCTGTTCAAAACGGGACTGGCCTTTAACTAATGAATTGACAGAGTTTCTAACAAAGTATCAATTCAAAGCGAATGTTTTATGAGGACTGCGGAACACGTGCTCATAAAACACTGATATTGTCGTATTACGTCATGAAATCTGTTAGGAAATAACACGTGTTTCGATATATTCTTAATGACTAATTACATTTTAACAGGATCATTATTCTCCATATAGGTAGGTACGTGTCTGGAAGGAGATGATTTGTTGGCGCCGTTTGAAGTATTTTTTGACACATCTGTAATTTACTCATTCGTATTCAATATGAATGGATAATGATTAGATGAGTAACGGCGTTAATCCCAATGACTGTCCACAGCTTGTTGCTTCACCGTCTGTCTGCGAGGTGTGACTAAGGATTGGCCACTATTACACGCAGGATATTCAAGTCCATTGTATTCAGATACGGCTACTGCAGACACTTCTGGGCGGAGCTAAACTCTCTGACAGACTGAAATTAACTGATTTCATCACCCGTCTAAAATAGATTTACGCTCTTCACATAATTTCTGTTGTTGTTTTGTGTCTGTACTTCTGAGATATTCACAAACAGGACACAGACTTTACGTAACTGTCTGCGACTGCAACTGGATTATAGGTCAATACTTTATCTTCAGTTCATCCTTTGAAGTTTGAAATTTGAAAAACTACAGTAAATCAATAAATTTAAAATTAAAATTTGGGAGGCAAGTTTGAGCCCGGGAACTTTTTATTGGATCAACACCTCTACCATAGCAGGGGTGCCTGGGTTCATCGAGTGTGTTCAAAATTCACCTGTCCACCACCTGCGTGGCGTGCCAGATCGAGAGAGGCTGGTTTGGGGAGACCCTTTGATCTATCAAACTGGTCCCTAGACCTATCGCGTAGCGCAGCAGTGGGAGGGATGTACTAATTTGTCCGTCACTCCTGAATACACTGATAATTAAATTCCGGCCTAAACCTTATACCTTTCACCTTCTCAGATCTTCCTCTACTTCCTATCCTTAAAAAAATGACATTGGTCCTGAGGGAAATTACATTCCTTAGGGCCTCATATGTTCTGTAGATTGCCTATATGTAGGCGCCGTCTAGTACACTATTATTTTATTTTTTCTCCAATTTTCCAATTGAACGTTAAAAATTATTAATTGCCATTTGAAATATAAATTTAAAAATTACAGAAAAGATACGTTTCTACTATTTCGCGACTCTAAATGACCTCATCCGTGGCAGGGATGTGCTTTCATACAGATAATATTCAGATTCAAACTTTTCAACATTATAATTGGTTTTGAATGGAAGAGATCGAATTTAACAATCAAAATAGTTTTCCAATAAACTTTCATAAATGCTAAAGATTAGTTTTAAGAGTGTAAAGTTACTCGTAAATATGTTTGAATATTATAATTTTAATATTGGATGAATATGACTCCAGAGTTGTGAAAATGCAAGAAGAAGATTTGTCCATTACGTGTGTACCTTGCGTACAATATCAAACATACTAATTTACTAATTGTAACTTTGGTTTAAGAAACGCTGGTTTGTTTAAGTGTCATTTTTTAAATTGGAATCGATTTTGTCAAGATTTCAGACAAAGGATGTTCAGTGCCTACCTATAATATAATATTTTATAAGAAACTTATTTCAATTGTCATTTTCAAAATTGGAACTGACCGACAACATAATGTTTTTTTACCGAAAAATTATTTGAAATCTTATGATATTCATTTTTTAAAATTTCATAAGGTTAATCATTTTCTTTACAAGTATAGTCAGATTATGTGATTTTTCATAACTTTGCTTGTTTTTTTACATTGTTTTATCTCTTCAAGCTCTTGTTCTCCTGGTAGATTTTTAAAAAATGTTCTTTAAGTGGATCGAAGAGCGCGAAAATTATAATAATGATTCATATATTGATTACCCACCTCTCCAGCATAATGTACTTATGGTAACTTATGTACGAGTAGGTTCTAATTTACGTTTACCAAATGAATGAATGTCATTAATAATTTTAAATGAAGCAGTTTATCACAGTTTCACGATATCGACATGTTTATCAATAATCTTCAGACATATTGAACCAAAACACATAATGCGTATGATCACGAATCAATACATTAGTATACACGGAGAAAACTTGCTGATCTGTAATATTGTTAATTTATAAAATATCTGGTTAAAATATTCATTTTACTGTTAAAAATGGGACTGGAGGACTATAACGAATGATTTGACAAATACGAGGAAGTCGGAACACGTGTTCATCAAAACAATACCTAATAGTTTCAAATCTCATCCATTACATTTATTCGGACAAAAGCACCTATGTGAACACGTGTTCAGATATATTCTGAATAACTAATATTTTATTGGGAAATGATCATGCAGTCACATTTTGAACAGTATCTTGATTAAAAAAGTCTTTCCTACTCACGTTTCTCCGTGTAGGATATATCGAGAGCATCTTTTCTCCTTATCTCATATTATTACTCTTCAACTTCTTTTTACCTTCTGATTACTTTTAACTCTTTCAGTACCGCTTTTTTTTTTCACATATAGACCATATTTTATGCTTGATAACACCTAAAATAATTATTTGAAAAAAATATATCTTTTCAATTTTTAGGCGTCAGATTGTTATTTTTGTATTAGCAAGATAAAATAACTTATCACAAAAATAATTGTTTGGTTTTATAAATATTAATTGACAATATAATTGCATAAATATAACATTAATATAACATCCAAGCAAAATAGCCAAAACGCTGTCTGTCATTATATTTAGGGTAATTGTCGGTGGAATAAGGATTGCACCCAGTAGAAAAAATAATCACCAAGAGGAATATCCTTCACAAGCAATACAAAAAATACGGAGATATTTGTTTCACGAAATTAAGAGATATTTATATTTTGAGGAAGAACTCTTGTATCGAAAGGGTTAAGGCATAATAAAACTCATTTTTATAACCAATTTTAGCATTAGAAAGTTTATTGGCTTAACCTTTTTTAACCCTGTGTATATTTATCTTTATGTTACGCATAAAAGCTGTGTAAAAGCGAATAAAATTTTGGCGCCCCTTATAGAAACTAGTAAACACCTAGGTAGGTGGTCACAGTAGTCAATAAAATTCTGATGATTTGTATTTTTGTGTAGCGTGTTAGGTATTATCAGCACCTCGGGAGCTCGGCGTCAGGAGCGGACTGCTCAAATTGCGCCCGCATAGGGCCAGCCCCGTGTGTTGCTTACAAAACTAAAGTTGGTCTATTGCTAGTTTAAAGATGTTTGAATATGTGATTATTTGCAGATCCGTACCAAGTGCTGAACGCCGCCTCGCACCGCCTGGTGTCAAGCGGTTCGGGGCAGATCCAGTTGTGGCAGTTCCTGCTCGAACTGCTGGGCGATTCCTCCAACGGCGGCTGCATCGCGTGGGAAGGTAGCGAGGGTGAGTTTCGCCTGGCTGACCCTGACGAGGTAGCCCGCCGCTGGGGAGAACGCAAGGCCAAGCCCAACATGAACTACGATAAGCTCAGCAGGGCGCTCAGGTGAGATATTCTATTATATCTACTGAATCAAAAATCACCCTTCCCGGAAAATGTTGGGATAGCCATAGGGTTTTTCTTTTATAGGTGACTTTTATATTGTATTCGTCTTGGTTTTTTTATGGATTGTATGTCTAGTTTTCCTTATTGTCTGCCCTATTTGGCTTCCTGCACTATCCACCTCGCAACCTCTGTATTAGACAACTTATTACCTAAAATGTTATAAATTAGACATTTTTTAAAATCTTTTCTAGCAATTTTTACAAAGGCTCATATTGAAAAGATTCTTATCGCCATACACATTGGATGTTGCCTTTGCAAAGTTAAATTACCTTGGGACCTTATGTCTGTCTTACTTTGTAAATTTAAGGGTTGGGAACTCTTTTTTAAAAGTAAAAGGTTCTACATATAATTATGTTTATTTACGTTACAATAAATAGGTCTGGATTTAGCTACACTGTTCATTACCAGAGGGTTGGTAATTCTCTCGTTCGAGAAGCTTGTTCCCTGTCACTATAGCCTCACAAGCACCTGTTACACTCTAGCAACATCTGACGAACTCTTGAGTAAGCTTTATGTCTAGCGCCATCTATCGTTTAAATACTCAACTTATTACCATACATCACAGTAATTATTTTTTTTTTAAAATTCATCCAATTTCCCATACATTCCTTTCAGAGATAAGAATAACTAACCCCATTAACACGTGTAGACCCTGCAATTTTTCAGCGCAATATATATATATATATATATATATAGGGAAGCAACTGGCCCAGACAGTCAGTTATCCGACGGCATTCGTGAAGTCTGTTTTTCATTTGCAAATCCATACCCAAGGTACCCTCAAGATGAGGCCGGCAATTTACAGTCGATGTCACTGGTGTGAGCGCCCTGGGTATCGATTTTCCAATCCATGCCGCTCGCTATTGCCGTCGAAAGTACATATATTGGTCGACATTTTTATTCTCGAGTCTTGTCAAAGGTACATATTTACATATGCCAAACGTCATTCCACTCGAACAACGAGTGGGTCGAACCACTCGTTGGAGTGGAATAACTTAGTCGGGAATCGAGGCCCAGTGCAGTCTCCTTCGACCCTATAAAATAAAGAAGAACACAATAAATGCCATGTGAACGTGTTTCGTGATAAAAAAAATTGGCAATGTGCATTAAATTTCCAATACAAACTGTGGCTTAACTGTGTTGTTTGCGGGAAGGTGACACACAAAGTCAGGCAGGTGTAAGAGAGACTGTTCGCGAAAAGAATTAAGTCAACGATGTCATTTGTTTCCAATCAATTTTGTATTAAAGGCACTTCTAGTTTTCTTCTTTATTCTATGTTTGACTCCTAACTCCCGTTCCCTGTTCCTATGAGAGAATTTTTTTCCTCAGGGTTCTTCTCAAGTATCCTCCACTTTTTCTTCTTCTTCAAAGCGGTCACGTTTGGCCACTTTGTATATGGTGTGAAGTGTGAAGGATCCGAAGGAACACCTTCCTGTGTGAGGTTTGTCTGAAGCCATTTTTGTCCTATTTGCAGGCTTGGGAATATAATGACATAAACGTGCTATTTTGGATCGTCATTATAACGGAGCTACATTCTGGGATAGGATTTAACTTTCCCCTCAAACGCTCCCTACTGCCTGCGGTCTTTAGTCCTTCCTGTCCTCCTTCGATCCTTCTCCACACAGTCTATCCATCTATTCGTCAGTCTGCCTCTAGATCACATCCATATCAACATGTCTAGCCCATCGCAGTCTTTGCAACCTGCAGAATTTTATGGTGGTCTCATGCTCGACGAGATTGTCGAATTCATGGGAAGTTTTAAAAATTTAATTGTTATTTTTATTGCAGATACTACTACGACAAGAACATAATGAGCAAGGTGCACGGCAAGCGCTACGCCTACAAGTTTGACTTCCACGGGCTGATGGTGGCATGCCAGGCCCAGGCGGCGGGCGGCGCGGGTGGGGATGCCGCTCTACTGGCCCTCCCGCCCCCGCCCCCCGGCGCGCCGCCACTGCTCCCCCCGCCCTACTGGCCCTACCAGCCGCACTCCTTCTCGCCGCACTCACACCCGCATCCCCATTCGCACTCCTACAACTAGACAGACACACATCACACAACGTCAAGAGGAAGATGGGCTTGGAAAAGAAAGCAAATTAAAAAAATGACTCATTTCAAACAAGTCAAGTGAGGAAAGTGTACCTATTGGAAAAAAACGAAAAGATCTTCAATTGAAAATGATATTTATTAGATTTGACTGGTTGATTAAGTTTAACGGCCTCCGTGGTCTAGGTATAAGGCTAGCAATCTGGAGTTCGAGGGTTTAAATGCCGGAGTGCGCAAGTAAATTTTATTTGATTAATATGTGTTATTTCACAATTTATTCATTAATATATAGAATACTTGCGGCAAGTTCCAGAGTGTAAGACACTTTTAGTATCGTCCTGGTGTTGAGACTTTGCTTGAAATGGACTAAGCCTTTGGTGACCAGAACTTAATAGTTCCACTTTCCTCTTCTCCGTCTCTTTCCCATCCCCAGTACCTCCAGCCCCACAACATACCCTAAACGGGGGATGCCATAGTCTCGCTAGCTCCAAACAGTTAGGAGCAGTTGAGATTCTTGTGTGGTATTCACATTAAAAAGCGAGGAAGGGATAAAGTTGGAAAATAAAGCGGGTGGAAGCGATGCATTAAACTGGTAGGGACGGAAAGTGGTTCATTGACTTTGATTTGGAGATGGCTATTTTTAGTGTACCTATTTGTATATTTACAAAAAAAAATGAGACTATCCAAAACTGATTATCAACTTCTTATAAAAAGTTATGTCATCTGCAATATCTTTAATCCACTCCATTAACACGATTGTTTACTCGTGTGTAATATGTGGAATTAAATCCTAATACTGTCTATTTTCCAGGAGTTCTTCTTACAGAGTCCTTCCTTCTCTGGATCAATCTAATAATCTAATCCCACCCTTCGGAGCAGTCTGGAAAACGGGTGGAAAAAACATACAGCTCCAGAGATGACGAGATAAATGTTACTGATTGGTTTTTATATTAAATCTCACTGTTCAGTTCAAATGATGCTTGGATAATTTATATAACGCGTAGACGATTTTCCGTAGAATTGCATTTATAACACGTTCTATCCAGACGTAAATATTCCTTAAAGTTCTACGTTGTTGAAGACTTGTTCTAAGTTCCTGTAAATATTCTTTATTTTCAAATATAATATTAATTCTCAATGAGTTTTGTAATTATTGATTTGAAATGTTAACGATTTGTTTTGTTAAATTGTTTATGAAATTCATCAGCGAAAATTGCACTTCTTCGTTTTATTTCAATATGAGGCTTAAATTTGTTTCTATGTTTAGAGGATACATAATATTTGTAATAAGTATTCGTAATTAATAATGTAATGTAATAATGTAAACGTTTATATTAATATTATGGTTATTTGGTTCAAATTTTTAAAAAGTAATTAAGTTTATGTAAAGAAATCAGATACCTCCAACAATATATAGCAGATTTGGTAGTAATCCTAAATTTTATATTCACTTCTACGTTTTTTATTATACCCAGTTGAGTATTCGATATAATCTCCTCTTATAGAAGTGCATCATTTCTATTTCCAAAAGCAAACGCTTACTTTTCTGAATTACGTAGATATTAATATTATAAAATTGAATTGCTGATTTTGTACTTAAACCCCAAAAGTATGGAAAATCTGCAACTTCTCGTGTCTTGGTTGAACGAAATACATTTGCAGAATGATTTAAGTCCAGTTGTTTAGCGGAATTTAAATGTAACATCGCCATCAAATGGCCATTCAACTAGCATATAATGATATAATAACAGAACTTGAATAGGATCTTCACAAAACTCGAAAATGAACGTTAAAATTTGATGAATTGTTTAAATTCTATGAAAAACCCATCCTAAGTCTCTCTTTTGAACACAATGTTGGCAGAATCAGAAGAGGATAATTATCATGTTGTTAACTAAGCTTGTCACCTTATTACGATTTGATGGTAGAAAGCTGAAAGACATATGGAAGCAGCGTTTAGCGGAGATCTTTTATATTAAAAAAAAAACAAAATGGCGCCGAATGGCCATTTGATAATAATTTTACATTTAAATTTCTGCCAAACAACTGGGTTTTGATGATGAATTTATCAATTTAAGATCAAAAATGTGACTAACGTCAACGTACGAAAACACTGCATAGTAATAAAGTTGTGAACGGTTACTCCTTTAGGGTTTTAGCTTGGATGGTAAAGATTTTCCTGATGATAGCCGACCTCCAATAAGATAGGGGACCAGAAGTAAAATAAGGTGATTCCTTGTTGAAAGCTTCGGTAGCATAATAAATGAAGGCGTAGATAGTGATTTATTTTCGGGGTATTATGCCCTGTTACCTACCTCCTTCTTTAGCCGACGTTTCGGTCAGCATTACAGATTAGCATTATTGTTCATAATCGGGGTAGGTGTGTGTTGCTGACACATCTGCCCTGATCGTGGAGTCTATAATGCTGTCCGAAACGTTGGCTGAAGAAGGAGGTAGCGCAACACGGCATAATACCTTAAAAATAAATCACTATAATCCTTTTGGCCGTGAAAATCTCAAATCATATCGAAGGCGTAGGAGATTGACAGAGGGATGAGTAAAGGAAATTAAAAATATGTTTTTGAGAAAAATGATTTTTTTTTTAAATATTTAAAACACGAAAGTAGATGAGATGTTTTTTTTATACAGAAAATATAAAGCATTCAAAACCGAAATATAGGATAAATAAATGACATTCGTTACAATTTTTGTTTCTGTTGATATTGTTTCTTCTGCCAGAATATACTTACTTTGGCAAAAACTATTATATTAATTTTAATGTATAAATAAGTAAAGCGCTTTAGGAGCTCGAAAATATGTTATACTTAATGTGTAATAAACAGTGTATAGGATCTATTTATTTTTTAATTAAAGAAGGTACCTACATACATTTCAAAACTATTTAGGTAACCTGTATACTATTTTGGTAACCTGGATACTATTTAGGTAACTTATTTACTATTTCGGTAACCTGAATACTATTTAGGTAACCTGTATATTATTTAGGTAACATGTATACTGTGTTTAAAATATTTAATTCAATGGTCAAGTATCCATTTTCTCTTCTTTATTTTTTTTACTATTTTTTGGGTAGTGAGTTTTTCAAAAATATAAAGATAGGAAAAAATTTCACTACAAACACAAAATAAGATTGTCGAATCTTCTATGAACTTCTTTTTCACCTTTGTATACAATCAATACAAATTATTTCATGCTTTGAAAAGGTACCTACAATCATACAATGCGTTATTTTATACAATAAATTTAGTGTACCTATATATTTTATTAATTTATGTAAATTTTATCGCAAAGTACCTAAATAATGTCATTTTAATTTTTTTATTAAATAAACTCATTTATGTTTCGTTCTTTACAAATTTGCGTGAAATTATTTAAAAAACCTTTCCTGCATTTAGCATTTAACAACAATTTGTGAAACTTTTACAAAAAAGTATGACTTTTAATTCACACTGTGTGATGAATCAAGGTCTCTCCCGAGGTAAATGATATAAACCATCATAGTAGCGCCATCTATCGGCACAGTCGCATATGAATTACAGGGAACTGCATACAAAGGTGGGGGAGTTTCCTTTAGGGTTGCGACGAAAGGGGTAGGCGTGACTTTCTGACAGGACAAAGGAAATTACAGATAGGAGGCGTGTTTAGGCTTTGATTTATATAGCATCGACCTTGGAAATATTCCCACAAAATGAATAGGTGAACGAACGGGGCTAGGATCAAGGTTAAATCACTTGACATTCTAGGGGTTCAAAACCTTTTTTTTTGGCATAACATCACTCGGACGAAGCGAGATTTGGTGGAAACAGGTCTGTTACTCGAGGTTAAAAGAACTAAAGGGGTTGCCGATTTCAGACACTTGAGAGTGTTGATTTTGGGAGAAATTCGAACATGGTTCTGCGTCATTTAGTCGGTAATAACCGTTATCGAAAGTACTTAATTTTATACGTGGCTTATGGAAGACGAAAATACATTAAAATTAATGTATAAACGTTTGGCAGAGGAATTATGACCGAGTACATACGGGTTTGTTGTGAAGGGAACTTGAGACCTCAGATTGATGTGAAACGAGTTGAGGGACGAAGAGAGAAGATAGGCGTGTGACAGAATCATTAGGGCCAACACCCATAATTGCAGAGAGGAATCGTGAAAATTCAGTAATAGTTCTTAAAATGAAACTGGCCAAAGAAATAAACAGGTTATCAAACCGATGCGATCTCGGATAGAAGGCAAGGGGTAAGCGACATGATGTGTACTGGGACATTTCAACTAGAACAAGTACCGAAAAGACCTTAGGAGGTTGGAATAATCAGTGAAGAGTGTGATTGTTATACTAAACTACGGAAAAGGAAGGTGCAATGTAAGAGACGACCTTACGAAAGGGATTTATCATACGGAGGAATGGGAATGTTTGTCAGAAGTGATCGATTGGGAAGGTAAAGGGAGGGACGGACGTGTACACCATTTAATTCGACAAAAGGCGAATTGCGGGTTCTATTTTCACACGGAAGAAAGAAGATTGAAGGTAGGCTGTAGGATATATCCACGAAAACGGAAAGTTAAGAGGAAAATTTTGACTAGTTACGCGTAAGAGGACGTCTTAGCGCACTAAAGGAAAGGTCATCAGAACACACATCACGGACCAAATAGGAACGCGAAAAATTTAAATTAGAAAAACAGGTCAATTTTGAAGGATTATAAGGCACCTGCAGGATGGGGAAAACTTCAGAATTTCACCAGTACGGGCCTGTGTTGTGAGACAGCAAATGCCCATTTTTTCTGAGAAACGCAGAAGGGTAGGTCTGATAAGTTTTAAGTCACACAGGGGATATTGGGCAAGGAAGATAAGACCGTAACACTTCAATAAAGGTTGGATCGCAATGACAAGCGTAGTTAATTACTGTTATAAAACATCATGCGCGGGCACAAATCAAGGAGTTCGTCACAAGTCGCCGAGGAGCTTTAAGGAAGTATACGCGCCGCGCTACGAGGAATTATCAATTCGGTAATTATCCTGGACTTAGAGATTTTCTGGTCAAAAACATACAGTTCAATTCAGTGTTTGAAGAAATTAGACTCAGTGTCCTTGACGTAATAATAAAATTCAGGTTGAAAAGTTTAATTGGTATAAACGAGTTTAATTAAAATTAATAAACGCTAAAAATTCCTTCTCGAATAAAGTTGAACGCGAATTTTATGTTTTAAATAAAGTCACGGATTATAAACGAGTTTAATTAAAATTAATAAACGCTAAAAATTCCTTCTCGAATAAAGTTGAACGCGATTTTATGTTTTAAATAAAGTCACGGATTATAAACGGGTTGCAATTAAAATTAATAAACGCTAAAAAAATTCCTTCTCGAATAAAGTTGAACGTAATTTTATGTTTTAAATAAAGTCACGGATTATAAACGAGTTATAATTAAAATTAATAAACGCTAAAAATACGCGAATTTCATGTTTTAAATAAAGTCACGGATTATAAACGAGTTTAATTAAAATTAATAAACGCTAAAAAATTCCTTCTCGAATAAAGTTGAACGCGATATTTATGTTTTAAATGAAGTCACGGACTATAAATGAGTTGTAATTAAAAAATAATAAACGTTGAAATTCCTTCTCGGATAAAATAGAACGCAAGTGTTAAAATCTCTCGTTGGGGCTTCGATGAAGCCTTCGGACTAAAGTTAAATTTATAACTGAAAATCTATATACCTAAGTATCTTGCTACCGCGTTTTGGGCTCGATCGAAGCCGCGTTACAACAAAATTTTTTCAATAACTACTAGGTTAGGGAGGGAAGATCGAAGTACATTCATTACGGTAAATAACGAGGGTAACACAATCAAAATTAGGGAAATAAGAAAGGGGGGGGATATCTCAGGTGAAGAAAAAGAATATTAGGTATAAACTTAGGGTAAATCTAGTGGTATTCGCGAACACCCCGCCAAAATGGCAACGGTTGTGTAAAACCCAACCTGGATGTTGTTATTTAGCGGATATAGGGGCTTGGTAAGTTTTTTTATTTCCAATTCAATTCAACCAAATTCCCAGATGGACTTGGAACGCGTGATGCTGATATTTGCCGACTGACAGTTACTACTAATCCACTTTAATATGTACATAAAACCAACATGTCAATTTTCAGGATTCCCCGACAATATCAATATAATTACCCTCAAGCCTTACCCCATTCCCAAATTTACCCCTCGAATAAACTTCATCGTTGGGTAATGTCTGATAGTGTCGCTGCAAATCCGTTTCTCACAAACACGGACTAGACAGAAGGATTTTTTTTCTCACGCTATCACGTGAGAGGGGTTGTCAGCGTGGACGGATCGGGCCAACGAAGCGCTGGATGGACTACACCCTCTGACGGAGCCGTGTGGAGTTATTGGGCACGAAAGTGGAATGGAAATAGTGATGCCAATTGGTAATGAACGGGAACATGGCCTGCAGTTGGGGCGTGTAGGACGAAGGCACTTTGGACGTCTGTGAAAATCCACGTGGAGGGCGACGGCGTGAGATACGTGGGAATAAGTCCGCAGCGCTATCACATTATCCAATGGTGTCGACCGAGAGGCTGATGTAAGCCAACTGGAACGCTCCCTTGGCGGAATTACAGCAGCTTCTTTGAGGTGAACTGTAGGTCTGACGGCACGTGGGAGTTTGAGCTTCATCAGGCAAAACCTACACGACACACTTTTCGCGTTAGTATCATGATATGGGATGCAATTACCTTCCCCATCTAGACTCAGTAAAGTAGTTCGTCCGGAGGAATGGGCGTTGGAGCGATTTCGGAAATGGCGTGATGACTTAATTCGCTTTCTCTTGGGCGTGAATGGATCCGACAGGTCAGGGTATCTTTATGAAATGGATCGCCAGCTGTGGGGTATAGTCTAGCCACGTCGGAGTCAGCGTTTGATTTCTGATCACCATCCACCGTTCTCGTATTTGGTCAGCGGAGGAGCCACCGTAATTTGCAAAAAAAAACATTTCGATCATATAGTTTACCCTTCCTCCCCCCCCCTCTCGTCCCTTCCCTATAAAAGATTAAGTGTCGAATAACAAAATTAATATATGTAAGACAGAATGGAGGCGACCCCGGAGCTGAGATGACGAAAACCGTAGCACTATGCATGTCAACACCATACTATACTAATTTATGCAATAACGAAACTATTTCATGTCCTCGGATTTATTAAAGGTAGGAAAGAGCTTAAAAGGAAAGGTTTACAAGCGATTACCACTGTATAAGAGTTAGGCGTACTGCAGGTGACAGGAGTAGGCTAAACACGCGGTCTTGTAAGAAAGTTTTAAAAAATTTCAATGGTAAGGGTATCATTCACTCTAATTTAAACGAACCAGGATTACCACAAATATATGCATTAATAGCCCGTTCATATCTCATATGAATTTCAAAACCAAAAAATACACAACGCTGAAAAAGGGGCATTATTGCGAATTAAATCTTAAGATCTTCTGCCGTATGTTCCATACGGGGGTCGAAAGACTTAGCTAGGGATTCTTCTTAAGGTAGTCCTTTAAGGGCGCCACCAACAGCTTAGGAAAATCGAAGGGCAATGACCAGGATGTTACAACATTTTGCAGATCAGACAGGAGAAATAACCATTATTTCAATATAGGTATAAATGTAGAAGGATGGAATCATTACAACTGTAACTATTCCATTAGGAAGAGTCAAGGAAAAGGGGAGGGATCGAAGTAGTATTTTATTCTTCCACTTACTAAGAGTAGATCCACTGTATAAAGGGCACTTATCTGGCTTTCACCAACACCGAGGGTCAACACTAAGCTCAATTATATGAGATTAATCTAGCTACAAGAACATCTTATGTATTCTTTCTTCTTCATATGGTTGAAGAGTTAATAGTCTCCTTATTTTATAAAAAATACATGCATTACAAATTAGAATTTTGTCAGAAGAGTAATATCTACATATTTAAAAAAAAAAGTTCCCACAAAATGTAATACCAATAATTTTAATTCAACTATAATTTTTTTTTAATAAAAAATATTGTTTGCTTTCATTACAAAGTACCTACTTACATCGAAAAAAGATTAACAAAATTTTAAAATAGGATACCTACCGATGATACGTACTTACAAAAAATGCGTAGTAACACCCGGGCAATTTTTTTTCAGAAACTTTGAAATATGATAATAATTACTCATTTAAATTATATACCTACCTAGTTATTTCAATATTACAAAAATGTTAGAATGCAGATGTTTCATTTGATGATTTTTGAATATCTGAATTAACTAGATTCATAGAGAAAACAATCGCACACATCACTGTCTACATGAAATTTCTAATAACCGCCTCCATCCCTCTTTCCCAATCTTTAAAGCAGAATTTTGATACCTTTGATGAAATTTTGCACACTTAACGTTTAAATTACTTTGAAAATAAACCACTTTATTCACAAATCTAAATAATAGATATGTTTCGATTAATATATTTTTAAATTTTAACAACGAAACCATTAGTTTTGGAATGTCGTTATCTACATTTCAAAACCAATGGTTTAATAATTTATGACTAAATGTGGTGTACACAAAGTGAATTTAAAACTATTGAATAAAAAATTACTCTTCAACTGATTTAGAAAAACTCGGCGTAAAGCCTGGACAATGCAAGGGATTTCAGTTAGTAATTTTATAAATTATTCTGAAGTAGCACTGGAATACCTTTGGCAGCCCTACCTTTAATCTATTTCTTTAAGTTCGAATTCAATCCTTAAATAAAGTTCTTCTATCTCAAATCTTGACCCTATTCTATCACCTGCTTATCTCCATCCCCGGGGAGGCGGTCATCTTTGTTTCTCCAGTCACCCCCGCCCCCCCTGGGAGGCGGTCTCGGCCGGACCATCCACCACCCCTCCCACACCACACCCTTACCAGATGGCCCCGATAGCTTTATGCTGCTAAATCACTGCTGCTATTTGTGACTGAAATATAAAGGAGCTTCAAGGAAGCTTCGCAAACCTTATCAGGGTAAAGGGATTGTAAGGAAGCAATGCATATTTTAAAAAGCAGCGTAATACTAGAGAGAAGAAATCTGACACAATGCGGAATTTTTAAAGGGTACCTGTGATAAATTACTATTTTAATAGATTGACATACAGACTAGGTAACGGAAAAATTAGGAGCCTAATGGGTCCGGTAGTATATATGCCTAATAAGGTATATTTAAACATCTTGATTTTTAAAATACCTAATATGTCATATTTGGGAATGATGTATATAGGGTATTTTTAAGGAAAGAAAGGAGAGGAAGTTTTGGGAAGTAAAAAAGTATGAGTGGCGGGTAGGAACCCGGGGGTAAGTGTTGCCAGGAGTGATGGGCGTATGAACCCATCCCTCCCATTGCGGTGCAAGACGATGGGTCAAGACAGTCCGGCTGGAGAGGTCAAATAGTTTCCATTAAACGGATTCTCTTGATACAGCCCATCACGTATCCGGTAGGTAGACCCCTCTGCCGCCAAAATCTAGATAAACCTCATCCCATGACCCTGGGCTCACTTGCAAAGTCACCAAACGTAGCCAACTTCGTGGGATGAACAATGGTAGAGGTGTTGGCTATCCAATAAATGGTTCCCGAGGCGGCTGTGTTTACACCCGCCGCCCAAATTGAAAATGTTTTATTCAGGTTCGCAATTTATTAATGAAAATGTTGTTATAAAATGCAATATACTTATTTCTTATTGACGTTTAATTTTACTTCACAGTTGGCTACAGGTGGACTACTTTCGAAATGATGAAAATGTGCCTCATTATTTTGGGTGAAATTGATCGACCAAGTGATGTGCTTTTAATACAGGGTCGGGGTAGGTTTTAATCAATCCTTCCTCTTGATAATCCAGTTTACACGGCACACGAAACTCCTGGCCTTTCTGGCGGATCCATTTATTCGCAACTATAAAAACAACAATAATATAATATAATATAATATAATATAATATAATATAGATACATGTTTTATTCAGGTGCGATTTAAAAAATGTATGGGCATACTTCAGATGTTTTTCAAAAACTTAATACGGTTGACACAGACTTATCCCTTAGCTGGGTGAAACTACTAGTCGTTTCAATGAATTAGAATGTGTTAAATTTCCTGCACAGTGCAGTTTCATGTTAGCAAATATCAGAATATCAGAATCCGTAAATCCGTCAGGTCTGTAAGCAGCTATTGCCGCCAGATGGGTGCCGATTGAACCAGAAGTGGGCGTCCTCCTTGCAAGGAGTTACCCGCACCTTCAGCTCTGGAAACACCATGCGCCTCCACTGCTCCACGTCTGATAACTGACAGAACAAGTCCATTCAACTTACTCCACTTGGTTCCTTGCAGCACAGGGCAGGCCCCGTGCAACGCGGCATAGTTACCCTCGCCTGACGGATGCAGGTTGAACCAGAAGAGTGCGTTCCCCTTATGAGGGGTGACTCCCACCCCCAGCTCGGGAAACACCGTGCGCCCTCCTTGCTCCACATCTGATAACTGATCAAATAAATACAGTATTTTAATCATTTTGTAATGTTCCAAAAGTTAAGATTGTGTTTCATGAAATTCCAACTAAAATGGAATGCGATTGATGTCGCAAATAATTTCGTCCATTTTGTTAGTTTGTTAAATGTTACAAATGTAGGTACTCGTATATCTAATAAGTAGCACTCTCCACTTGTTTGTTTCTGTTACTTAAATATAATATTTAATCAAAGGCAAACTAAATATTGTTACAAAAGAATAAATAATAAAGATAATTTATCACGATGAAACTATAAACAAGTAACAGAAGAAGTGGATTAAAAAGATTATTTAAAGAAATGGTTTTAAAAAAAATGTTAAGGTGTGTACGTACGTAGTAAATCAGGGTTGCTATTCTATTTCCATTTTGTTCATTGTCTAAAGACAAACCACCCATTCTGTTCTGAAAATATTATTGAATATTTATTATATTACCAAAAGTATTACATGTATGCTTTTGTAGATTGTTTTGAATGAACAGTCTGTTTGGATTTGCGTGGTTAAAAACTACCGTAGAATTACGTTTATTTAGTTTATATTTATATTTTATATTATAGAAACAAACAGTACCTTGGTTGCAGTGATGCAACTATTTACAGATATTAAGTATTTCAAGGTGATATGTTTTCTTGTAATAATGTCTTGTAAGTGGTATGCATTTTCAGTAATTGCCAGATGTCGGGTGTGTATGTGTGTGTGTGAGGGTGTGTGTGTGTGTGTGTGTGTGTACGTGTGAGTGTATATACTTAAAATGAATGCGCATTAAACAGTTTTTATTTAAATATTATTGAATGTATGAAGATCACGGTTAATTGGGGACCAAGATGCTATAATTATTTTGTAATTAAGCGTGTGGAATAGCACTATATGTCGTGTACGTCTCGAAGAAGTTCGGTACAGTCGATTTTATTGTTTAAAATTCGATGTATATAAGAGTATTAAATCAGCTACTACTCGCCTTTGCTGCAAAGATTGAAATGTACATTCAAAGATATTGTTGAATTTGGAGGTAAGATATTTAAAAAAAATAATTTGTTTACATTTTGGTAAAGAAAAGTACAAGTACAGAATAGAGACAAAAAATAGACATGCTGCCATACACAATAATGGACAAATATTAACATGATAAGTATATGTGTCGAGGATACGCTGCAATAAAGATGTGAATACACTGTGGCCCAGTCAAAATTAGTTTTTAACTAGGCAGTGCCTGTTCCAAGTAACTAATCATGTGCGAAATTACAGTTTATAAAAACTATTACTACACTATTGTTATAAATTTGTAATATCAATTTATACAGATTTTTCATTCAATTCATTTGATATTACCAACAGGTGACACGTTTAGTAATTTAAAAAGTGAACTGTTAAAATGTGTTTTTACACTTTATTTTTTGTTTTATTTGATCGAGGATTGAACCTTCCTCCCCAAGGACTAGAGTCAACCGCACTAACAACTGGGTAGGACCGACATTTTTAAAGATTTTTCTGTTTCAATTTTTCGCTTGAGAGTCGCTGATATTGTCTTCAATGATTAAATATTAAAAACTTACAATGGAAAAGTCAAAGTGTGGCTCGTAGTACCCGCCGGCGCCGTAGTTAGCCACCTGCATCGCCTCGGCAGAGTCTAGTGACAGCCCCGTGAGGTCGCGAGTGCGCCGGTTGACCCTGTCGATCACCTCGTGTTCGCGGTCGGCCATCCAGCAGTGCTTGTTGACGCGGAACCGCGTGTATACCTCTGACAGGGTCGCGAAGTCCACGACAGAAGCACGTTTCAGCTGAAAATCGCCAATTTCTTGTCTTTAAACAGTAAATATGTTACGTTAAATATCGGTTACAGGGTATGTCATCAAAATGACAATTCAACAAGTGATATAAAGTCATAACAAGTGATGTGAACTAATATGTAACTATTAAACCTAGTTTTTGTTTTATCACTTTTAATGACTCTATATCACTTTTTAAAGGTGTGTTGAATTAATTTTGTTGAAATATCTCGGAAACTTAAATATCTTATTGCTTATTCTTCACATATGTTTAATCAATAAAGATGGAATACTGTTAAGGTACAAATGTTAATAATAAAATGAGTTCATGATTCTCGAGCAGCAACCAATTATAGTCAATTCATAATGTCCATCTTTGTTTCTGGTCACCAAACATAGCCAAAGCCATTTCAAGCAACGTTTGAATTCTGAATAGTGGTCTTACACAATGGCGATACTGAGAGTATCTTCCACTCTGGAACGTGCCGCAAATATACTATGTATTATTTTAAATTAACAATTTTTGAAAAAAAAAAATTTCTTGTGCACGCCGGAATTATAACACGCGACCTCCGGTTTACTAGTCGAGAGCCTAATCTCTCAACCACAGAGGCCGTCAAAATAAAATATAACACCATATCCGTATTTTTGGTGCCTACTTTGATTTGTCGCCGTAAAAGCGTAACCTAAAAAGTAGTAACCTATTTACCCTAGATTTGGCAGTTTCTTTTAAGTAATTGATTTCCTTCTCGTATATGACATCATAAAAGACTGCGACGTAAGGATCCAGATACTGTACTTCCACTTTAACCGGAGCTATCCGCAGAAAGGGGTCGTTTTTGGTCAGATAGAAGCACTTGAGGCTAGAAATATGAAAACTTTACAGCACCATTTTATAGCTTCTTCGGCTTATAAATATTATTCAAAAAATATATATTGGTAATAATTATTAAGTAGGTAATTAATCGTAGGCAAACAAAATCCAGATGATCAAATGATCATATAATTATGTGTGTTTTCATTACTCTTTTCTAATGATATCTGGAAGGTCCAATTCGTCTCGGCAGAGCTGATCATAGTTTTTGAAGAACGCTGGAGGCCTCTGTTTGTCTCTGCATGGAACCAGCTGAACAAATATACCAATCGTTATGTATCTAATTAATTAGTCCGTCATAACATGTAGAGAGCCTAATCTATTTAGGAAAATATATGTTGCAGGAGCACGGTAGAAAGAAAGAAGCGATGACTTCGCGATGCTGACATCATAACAGTGAATAAAACCTTTGACCAGCGTCATTGATTTAACAAGCATTGACGTAAAGATAGAAAGTGCACGGTAAGTCAATGTTCATGAAAGCACGCGGAATATTAAAATTAACGCAAACTCAACCAACAGAAGAAGAGAAAAAATATGAAAGAAGAACTTCTCACACTTCTCGAAGTTCACTTTATCATCCAGTAATTATCTAAAAGCAGAAGTACCACAAGTGAAACAGTAAGTCAATTGGTGGAGTATTCACTATACAAAAAAATAGTGGTGTACTAGAATTTGTTTTATTTGAACACAGCCGTAGTTAACTCGACTTGCAAATGTTGTAAATTTTCTAAAATCTTTATGAAATTAAAATTTTTTTAAAAGATCAGACGAGACCTGTATACAAAGTAATTAAATTCACCTCGCTAACGTCGCTTTTGTTCTGTAGTTCCAAGTATTTGTGGAAGTTGTCCAGTGCGCGTGGGTTTTCAGGCTCTAGGGCGAGCAACTGCCGAAGGGCACTTACGGCCATATTGATGTCCCCTGCAAACCAAAAACAATATATTTAAAAAAATATTTAAGACTATATTAGCGATTCTTAAACGAAAATTTGAAATAGAAAAATCAGAAAAAGATACGGTCACATCTAGGACTTGAACTCAGGACCCTTGCCTTGCCGGGGGGGGGGGGGGCACCGCTCTACCAACTGAGTTAATGTGACCCTATATCCTTCGGTCATTACCTAGTAAAAATAATGATATATTTCACATAAAATTATACAATAAAATATATGCGGAAACTTTGACTAGCCAACTAGGAATGGATTCTGTTTTAGGTCAGTCAAATTGACAAATTTAGATCAAATCATAATTTCATATTACATTGTTTAATTATAGAACATATTTTTTTATAGAAGGAAAAAAGTGTTAAGATTGAATTCCTGTTAGACGCTGTAGATTTTGTACTTATAAGAATAAGCGAAAAGAAAAAATAATATCTTATTCTAAAATTAGTATCGAATGCTTATGTTTAACAATAGATGTGTGTTTGGTTATTTAAATCGCTTTCAAAAATCGAAAAACAAATCATTATTCAACGTACAAAATACTATACTTAAAGTGAATGACGTATCCCCCAGCTTTAGAAGCCGGCAAAGAAACTCAAAAGGATGCAGCAAATGATTAATAACAGATTGATATTTATCTTAAGTAATAACAGATTAGTATTTATCTTGAGTAAGTGTATATATATATACAAGTGTATAAGTGTATGTGTATATGCCATCATTCACTGACATTCAGGAATTTCTGGATAATCTCGTATCTGAACTTAAAAAATGTAGTGATTTCAAACAACAAATAGTAATGGGGGATATAAACATCAACACCTACGGAAATATACACAGACAATGTCACGATTACCTATGCGCCATGGCAGAAAACAACTTCGCATTAAATATTAAAGCTCCTACCAGGATTCAAGGTAATAGCAGGTCATGTTTAGACCACATAAATACCAGAAATATTACGGACTCCACCGCATTTATTATCCACAATACAATAACCGATCACTACACAACCGCAATAAGCATTCCGGACACATCCCATAAAAACCAAGTAAAAACTAACCACTGTATATCAACTATCTGTTATGAGGGACTAATTAAAGATCTGAATGGTGAAACATGGCAAGATTTGTGTGAAGTGACTGAAGTTAACAGTGCATTCAATTTATTTATTAGCAAAACCGACAAGTACATAACTAAAAATTCAACAAATAATCTCACTGCACATAAAAAAAAACAACTTACTCCTTGGATCAGCAGGGGTATTGTAAAAGCCATACACAAAAGAAATCACTTACACAGACTGGCGACAAAAGACCCACAGGATACTCTCAAACAACAGATTTACCGTAGGTACCGTAACATTTGTAAAAATGTTATGCGTAACGCTAAAGAACGGTACTATAAGCAACAACTCGACCGAGATACATCTAGCAAAAATATGTGGAAAATCGTTAAACAAATTACATACACTAAACATAAAACTGAACTCAATATTAACGAATTAGAAATTGGGAATACATCCATCATTGATTCGGACATAATTGCGTGCCACACAAACCAATACTTTACGATGGTTGGGTCTAAGCTTGCAGAAAACATCTTAAGTGTCACCAAGGAAACCGAAGACTCACTGGCATTGTCAATAGAATCAAAACAAAATCCTTTTTCATTTAAACTCACACCTACGACAAACGAAGAGGTTTTAAAAATCATTGACAGTCTTAACACTACACACTCTAAAGGTCCTGACAATCTAAACACATTTATACTTAAAATCATTAAACACAATGTAGCAACGCCTCTATCAAACATTATCAATAAAAGCTTTTCCTCTGGGATTTTCCCCGATCATCTTAAAAAATCTATAGTAGTACCAATCCACAAAAGTGGACCCAAAAACCAAGTTAACAATTATAGACCAATATCTCTGTTGAGCGCTATCTCAAAAATTATTGAAAAAATCTTTAAAAATAGATTAAGTAATTACATAGAGAACAGAAAACTTTTAAGCAAAAATCAGTTCGGCTTTCGATCAGGGAGAGGTACGGACGACGCCATAGCACAACTCACAGAACATATTTCTAATAATATAGATCGTGGAAAGAAAAACATCGCAATATTCTTAGACCTAGCCAAAGCTTTTGACACAATTTCTCACAAAATACTCCTCAAAAGACTACAAAATATTGGAATTGTAGGTATGCCATACGAATGGCTAAAGAGTTACCTAGCAGGTAGAAGCCAGCAACTCAAAACTGGTAAAACTTTGAGTAACTCACTAGGCACTAACTTTGGTGTACCACAAGGAAGCACATTGGGACCCCTTCTATTTATAATCTATATCAATGAGTTGTGCGAGCTACCAATCGATGGTAAAATTATTACATTCGCAGACGATACGGTAGCTATCTTTGAAGGAGATGACTGGACTGACACACACAAACTTGCTGAAAGTGGAATTAATATGATAAAACAATGGCTCAACAAAAATCTACTAACACTGAACACTTCTAAAACCAAATACATGAGATTCAGCTCAACCATAAAGGGACAACCTAGTACAACACACACAATAAAAACACATAATCATGACTGTAACTCCTATAATACTGAACCTCACTGCAATTGTGAAGATCTTGAATGTGTGAAAAACATCAAGTACCTAGGTGTTATAATAGACAATCATCTTAAGTGGAATTATCACATTGACAATCTTACAACTAGGGTAAGAAAACTTACTCACATTTTCTTTGCAGTGCGAAACATAATTAGACAAGTAGATCTTAGAAAAATATATTTTGGACTGTGCAACCCCCTCTTAATGTATGGTTGCATTGGCTGGGGAGCATCAGGAAGATCAATTCTAGATCCGCTTATGAAGGCCCAGAAATCAATAATTAAAGTCATAATGCGCAAACCATATAGGTTCTCTAGCGATGAGCTCTTTAAACAATTTAATGTACTTGATGTCCGTCAAAACTATATAAAAAAGGTTATTATCCATGTACATAAAAATCTAGACAATATTAATAAAATTGACCATAAACACATCACAAGAAGCCACACCAGAAATGACCTTATGATCCCAACGAGCAATACGGCAAAGTACCAAAAGACACACACATACTTGGGACCTAAATTGTACAACAAAATCCCCCCTGAATTAAACATTAAAACTTGTAATATTTCATACATAGGCCCAATAATAACTAAATGGTTGATTGGACTGGGCAGAGGAGAATCTGAAAAAATGTTAAAAAACGTCACGTAATAAATAGACATAGACTAATCACACACTATATATATCTTCCATTATTCTAATTATTGTTCATACCCAATGGAAACATACACAACAGCTCAAGTTCGACTCTATCATAAGATTGTAACGATTAAACATCACAAATTAAAACATTAATGAGATATATTATAGACATAGACAAATCACACACTTACTTTCATATATTTTTTGGTTTCTTGGAACGGGCAATTTGCCTAGTTAGGAATCAATAATTTCGACCTGATAAGGTACAATAATCAATAATCACAAAATATTTTAATTATATCTTGTATCATATTGTACTGTGTGTAAATTTAAATGAATAAATAAATAAATAAAATAAATAAATAAATAAAAAATAGCGACATGAGAAAATGGTTGAAAAAAAAAAAATATATTAAAATACAAAATTAGTATCGAATGCTTATGTTTAACAATAGAGATATGTTTGGTTATTTAAATCGCTTGCAAAAATCGAGAATCAAAACATTCTTCAAGCGTGATAACAAAATATAATAATTGACGTGAATGACGTATCATACTTTGAATAAGAACTACAAAGATCTTGTTCATTTTCTCACCGCGAATTCAATGGCTGCTATCTATATGTATGATCACAGGATTCAGCTCAAACTAAATGCAATCTTGACAATCCATTGACTTTTCTGCTAGTCTAGGATGAATATTTATTTTTGGAATAAATTAAGGAGTAAAACCTTAAATTATAATATTTTTAATAAATGAAGACAATGGTAGCGAATCTTTAACAAAAAATTGAGGTTTTACTTATTAAGTTATTCCAAAAATAAATATTTTTTACTTAGAGAAAATATATTATTTTTCCAAGATTTTTCAAAACTTCCAACCCTTAGAAGAGTTCCAACCAGTAGAAAAATTCGTATAGGCTATACAAATGCCAATACCATATTTCAAAATATTCGATGCCTTAATTGTAAGCGTTTGTATTGTTCACGTTTACCGCTCATATATGACGAGTAAATCATGTATTCCAGTACACCTTTCCTGCCAAATATGTCATTATTTTCTTCCGCCTCGTATTTGTGCAGAGCCACGGAGAACCAGCTCGAGGAGTTGGAGAAGAACTCCAGATTCGCGAGCTGGTGACCGAGCTCGAAACAGTCTGCAGCTGTCATTGGCAAACTAGAAACACATTCATAAATAAGCATTATAACCCAAAAGTAGTTACAAAATAATTAGAGCTTCTTAAGGTAAAAACAAAAATAAAATAGATTTCTATTGAAGAACACAAGAATACAAGAGAGAAATATGGTACCTAAGCTTGGAAATAGTACTAAAAAATCAAGGCAGTGAAATCAAATACCCTACAATATTAATGATACCTCCAACTTCAGACGTTTCCCATAGATTAAAATTGCAACCTGCTACATTTACACCTCCTAGCGGCATGAGTTGTGCGCCTTGGTTTTCTCTCAGATTATATGTGAAATTATACTCTATAGAAGTCCTTAGAAGATTTTCTATTCTATTAATTATAAAAGTCGATTTATTTTAAAATTAGATATCTTATGCTTTTTTAGCTGGTATACTCTGTGTCTGTTTTTTATTCTGTGTTTGATGGTTTATAAAGGTAATAAAATACTTATATAATTGTGAAAAAAATTACAAAAATATATCAATATATTTAATTGTATGAATTTATAAAAAATATTGTAATTCGATATTTCAAAATACATTGAAAAAAATCTGTTTTTTCTCCTTCGCATAAAATAAATCCTCTCCTACAGCCCCTACCTTAACCCTCTTCACAAGGTTGCCCAACTGGGTAGCGACATAGCTCCCCTGCCTTTACACTATGTAAGAGACAGGTGCGCTTTTGAGATGTGTCACGTAAAAAAATATAAAAATGCGTTTTGAACATCAACATTGACGATGACAATAACGTCAGCTTGAACACAGAATACTACATGGAACTAACACAGCTTTGATGAATTAAAATTATTTTTTTATAATTATATCTTCACGGTGTAATCCACGTTTTACGTATTCAATAACATTTTATTTGCTAGGTTAACGAAATCATTTCACCAACTCTGTCGACGTGTTTTGGCATCTTGAAAAACGACTTGGGAGTGTTTTTGCTGTTTGTTCGTAAATTGAACCACGGAACCCACATTTTTTTAAAATTTTTGATAAAAATACAAATTAGAGAGCGCAAAACACCGCCACCAAATACTAAATAAATTCTATTTGCCACCATTGAAAAGAATATCAAAGTCAATATGCTGCACTAGCTCCCTCTAGCGGCTAGAGTTATTGAAATTGTCACTATTTCACTGGAGTTGGACGTATTATTAACATTAGAAGTGGTGAAATTAGATAGAAGACAATATGGTGGTCTGCGAAGTGAGAATGCGACAATCCAGCTAATTACAGGAATGAAAGTAATTATACTTATACAAGGATGTAGTTATTATTACGCGTGATAGCTGTTTCGCCTTCTCGAGGCATTAATCAAAATGTGGTGAAGCCAATTACAGAAGATATATTTATATTATATCCATATAGGAACTGATAATGAAAAACAAATCGATTTTATTTTTATTACCCATGCATTGATCTGGAGAGAAAAAAAGGCAAACGAAAAGAGAGCAAAAAAATAATGGAGAGATAATTTTTTTAAACGCAGAATGGTAAAATAACAAATGCCCAATACATAAACATTTAAAAACACTAAAAACAGAAGAGGATACCTTAACCCAGCAGTGGAAAATGCAAGCCTTAAAAAAAGAGAAGGAACACTAATATAATTAACCATTACAATATTTAGTTTTACCAACAACAAACGGGACTTTTTAATATCATTCTTGCCCTAGTGTCTTTTGGAGTTTAAAGGTGTGACAGTGAACTGCATTGTGTACGGTATCATGTTCAGTGACAGCAAGAGCTGCTGAAGAGTTAAAAATGACAACACGTCGCTTTAGTGACTAGTACTTGAATCAACTCTTTCAATCCGTTGTTTATTACTAACCCTTGTGTAAAAAATGTTAAAATTTCATGTACACGGCGTAATGGGCGTATAAAAGACAAAGTAAAAAAATAAATATAAAGAGATTGGTTGGCTAAAAGAAGGTTTTCAAAAGTTTTTATCACGTCGGGGTCACCAATATAAGAATCATGATCAAACGCATGTCCAATTTAAAAAGAGATCAAGTTTCAGCCTCGAGTTTGGTAAAGCTACCAGCTACCAGCCAATAATGCGAGCCAGTACAAACATTACAAATCACCTGGCCTGCTTGCCCAGGATCCTGCCTTCCGCCAGCTCCGCGGTGTCCAGCCGGTACAGGTCTTGCAGCCGCGCGATGGCTTCCGAAGAACCGTTCAGATCTCCGGCGTCAGGAAATAAGTATGACTCTCTCAACTCGCTCATATTCCTAGCTAGTCGGGGAAAATAAACAACCATTATTTTTAAAGTAAGTGGAGTAAGAGAAATTAGAAAGTTCGTCGCCCCACTGGGTCGGTATCGATACCGAATCGACAAAAACCGGAGACCCCGTGGAGAAAAGTAACGTTCACCGAGGTCAGCAACGCAGCTGTTGTGGGATTTTTCTGCGCAGTGTATCCGGTTTTTATCGATTCGGTACCGTTATCGATCCAGTGTGACGATGGACTATTTCGGTTTTTTATAAACTACCGCAAGTAGCTAATAATGTAGATTTTGATGCAAGGACTTATGCCTATCAGAATGCGCCAATCAACAGAGCGACTGAACTTGATTTCGCATTGACCATCGACATTTTCACTTAAAGACAGTTCAGCAATTATCTTTTAACATATGTCACAAAATAGTAAAACTACCCCATGACCTTTTATACTTACATTTACCTCAAATTTGTGATATTTTCCGTAAATAATGGTGCATAATCATTTTATGGAGAACATGAATAAATAAATAAATACATACGGCCCTAAGTCTCTGATGGATTTAACCATTGATTATGTTATTTTATTTTATAATTTTGAGGTTTTTCAAATAAGGGTTTACTTATTAGACGTCGTACATTTTGTTATTGTAAATGACAAAAACAAAATAAAGTATGGGTACTTTATTTTTTATACTTTAGTCAGCTCAAATGCATTCTTGTTCTGTACCAATTTCAAGAGAAACGTTGGTAGTATCTTACCCGGAACGTGGTGATCCATAACGCTGTACGTGTGTACCCAGTTAATATTTAGCCTTTTTATAATCTTGAATGCATTTACTGGATTAGATAAATAATTTTGCACATCTTCCACAGCTATTGAGTACTCCTTATTGTATTGGTCATAATGTCTAAAATAAAGAAAATTCAATTTGATTACATATTAGATATTTATAAAAAAAGGTTACAGAGCTAAAATATAATTGACTGAGCGTAGCTAAGTTCTGCTTAACTCGACCGTTTTGTATTTCATCTGTATATAATTTTTTTTGTATGTACCATTTACGGTTCAAGATGGTAACCGTTTTAATGGTTCCGTAAAGATTATTTTTTTCAAATGTAAAATCGTCGTGTTTATTTGGACCATCTTCTTTGTATGTACCATTTATGGTTCGAGATGGTAACCGTTTTAATGGTTCCGTAAAGATTATTTTTTTCAAATGTAAAATCGTCGTGTTTATTTGGACCATCTTATTCGCATTCTTTTAATGTGGTACCTACCTTTCTGAAGAATGTTAAAAAAGTACAGTCTTATAAAAGATAGTGACATTTCTTTGGACATGTGTATAATTCCTTATTTGAAATATTTTTTAAAATACTTAAAATACATGGTTTGTAATTGAGTAGGTAGGCATTTAAGAACCTACCAACAAATCTTAAGATTTCAGAGGAAATTTTGGTTTTTAATTTATTGGAGAAGAGAAAATGAGATCCATATTTTTCAGGTCACGAGGTCTAGCGTTCACACAACTACTGGTGTAACGGCACAAGTGCTATTTACGTACATAAAAATTTATGACAGTTCAAGTACAATATGGACAGAAAGAAAAACATGTAATATTATATAAGTTAACAAGAAAAAAAAATATTAATCCAAAGTTATTAAAAGAAATAATAGGAAACAAAAGAATACTGTTACATAGTGATCTTATTAGTACATGCACTGCTAAAATGTTCAATCAGTACAGATTTATATTGCAATAGAGGCATATTAAAAACATCAGCTAACATTGGAAAGGAATTAATTACCAGTGGTTTGTAATCTATTTATAACAGAATTGTAGCCTGAAACCGTAGTATGATAAAAATTAAGATCGAAACAAAAATTCTGCCATGTAATTTCAACAATTTCAATGAATGTAATAAAAACTTATAATCTATTGATTCTGAAGGAATTCTAAGTCTAAAATCAACACACCTCGAACATTTGTGTAATAGAGATGCTACGGTAACAACTGAATAACGTTAGGTAACCAAAATTTACATTCTCCAAATCAAAACCTGAATATGATATTAGATAAATGATTTTAAAAAATTAAATACCATATAGGATCGAAGTTACATAATTTGTTAATATTTTCGTTTCATGTCGATGAAAATGGTGTTTTAATTCGTTCTGAATTTGCACATTCAGGTTCTAAACTGAAGAATGAATGTTTATCTCGAAATAGTATAAAATAAAGTCGCTATCTGTGTCTGTCTGTTTGTGCGCTTAGTTCTTCTAAACTACGCAAATGATTTTGATACTATTATCGCAAACATTTAGAAAATGTCTTCTGGAAGGTTTTCATATTATTTTATACATACATAATACGTGCAAATTATATTAATAGAAAGTAGAGAAAAAAAAGAGCAACGCCGAGTACAAGTCAGCTATTAATTAATTATTAAATAGTATAAAACATAAATGCAATTCGCATCTGTCTGTTTGGGCACTTAGTTTTTCTTAACTATACATATCTCCTTAAATACAAAATAAAAAATAAACTTATACATTGCTTGTAAAATAATTGTTACCCTTTGTGCTATGCATAAAAAATCTTGTCTTAAACATGAGTTTACCAAAAAAATAATAATTAATATTTGACAAGTTCAAGTATTTCACCTAAAAATGTAGACAATTTGTCTCGACGCCATCTAGTGAGAGAGTTAGCACTTAAAATGCCTTTCTCATATAAAATAAAGTTGGTTGTTTTCAGGTGAAAAAATGTAACAAGCAGTAATTGTTGAATGAAACACTAGTATATATTGAATTATTTCGCTGATAAGAGATAAGCCGCCATAGCTCAGTGGTCAGAGCTGTCGACCGGAAATCGAAGGGACACGGGTTCGAGTCCCGTTGGCGTCATGTATCTTTTATCAGGAGATTTTTCAATGTGGATGAGTGTTTCAGGCGAATAATTATTGCTTGTAAAATAATTTAAACTCATACAGGTAAATACAGAATTTATTAAAACGTCCCAAGTACACGCACACTTTATACGGCGACACGATAACATACATTTAAGCAATCCATTGGTTACGAGGGGGGGGGGGGCAACATTTATAATTTCCTCCCAGACAACATTAAAAATGAAAAAAGTGTAGGTACATTTTATAAAAAAATTGTTCATTTTTATGCTCAATTAGCAAAACACTGAATGTGAATAATATTGTTTTGCTGTGTACTTATGTGTAATATAATTAAAAATGTATTTATTTCTAATTTCAATTTATACATACTTCCTTAGCAGACTGAGACGTTCCTCCTGGGCTGTAAGGTATTTGTGAAGAGAGTCCAACAATGCTCCCTCTGTCTCGACTATCGCCTCCATGCCAGACAGAGCCGAGAACACGTCTGCAAGTCCTCCGCCACACGTCAACATACAAACAGTCTGCAGCAACCAAATCATGACACGATAGTCGAGATGGAACTAAAAAAATAGAATGCTACCAAAAAAACAACAAATGAAATTAGAAAATATCCAGTTTATAGAAAAATATGATTTCAATAAATTGGCTGTACAAAATCCAAATGATGAACACTTATAAAAAAAACACTATCGCCTACAGACGTGATGGACGGACGGCTTAAAGATCTGCTGGCTTTGGATGGCTGAGATCCGCCAGAAGTTGGTGAAACTGGACACATTTGAGGAAAGTCTACGTCCAAAATTGATGAAAAATGATAAGTATCACAAATTACGTGCTTAAGAAATATTTACCAGGTTATTGATTTGATCAGATTTTTTAGAATTTCACTTGATCAGAAGGAAACAAACGATCACAGATAATAAATAAATAAATATGACCCACGAGCGTCTAGAGCTACGAGGTGAAGTATCGATAATAGGGCCATTAAATATATTAATATCCACGCTTCTTGTATATCGTGCAGTATTTTTTATGGCATTCTGGTATTATGTTAGGTTCGGCACGATCAAGTGAATCTACTAGATACTTACATATTGTGAAGAAGTTTGGGAAGAGACATTTTCAGTTAACCAGAGATTTTACTTCATCATCAGCAAACCAATGCACGGCAACATTTCAGGATCGCTGGATACGCTTCATGACTGAAACTATCAAAATACATGAATCGATTTGGAGGTGGGTTTGGGTATCGCCGCCCAAGGAACCATTTATTGGTTAACAAACACCCCTGCCGTAGGCCACGACAAATGGTTGGCTACGTTTGGTGATATAGCAGGGGTGCCCAAATTCATGGGGTGAGGTTTGTTTAGGCCTTGACGGAGGATGCTTTTGCTCACTTATTGCGTGGCGGGTTGAGTCGAGAGAGTCTGGTTGAGGGAGACATGCCTTGTTCCGCAGTAGGAGGGATGGTTTTACACGTCTGACGCCCAGCTTTAAGAAGATGACTGAAACAACCACCCTTTCTCTCTTTACTTTCCCTAAAAATACCCTCCACACAGCATCCCCAAAGAACATAGGCACTGAGGCAATTTATTTTTCTTAGCGACTCCTGTGTGGAGCTAATGAAAGAAAATTATATTTTGAAACTTTTATTGAAAAAAATGCAACTCTAAGCATCTCTTCCGACTTAAATAGTTGTCTTTTATAATAATTAAGTTGAATCTAAGGATGGGTTGATTCAGTCAATTTAAACAATTCATCAAATTTCAAAATTTGGTTTACAAGTTTTGTGAAGTTCTATTCAAATGCTGTTATTATTTCGGTTTTTCGAATCAACTGGCCAATAATGATACAATAACAGAACTTCAATAAAACCTTCACAGAATTAAAAAATCAACTTCGAAATTTGATGAACTGTTCAAATTCGCTGAAATCATGCTTAGCGTTATTTAAAAAAGATATTCGTTTTTATTTTCATATTATCCAGCTACTCCGAAAGATTAGCCAGCTTTTTTTTTGAATCAGCTTTTCTTTAAATAGTGTAATTTATTTTTTTTTTTATTCAAAAAACAGTTTTTTACATAAATAACATACTCTGCACATCTCACTAGGGCATTCCTGCATCAAGATGTGAAGCTTTACAATTACTTAAGGGGACGGTATCAAATCTCGACTTCAGTACAGTTAGCTATTATTGCTACTTGTAAATGAATCGGTCGGCCGCCAGAACAGCTGCGGTTTCAAAACCAACACCTGCGTCTTTTGAGTAGATAGGGGGATGATTGACACGGTTTTGATAAAATACAAAATAAAAATACACGTGCTTTATAAAATTTATATTTATTTACTAAATAATGGATACAACTTGACAGAATAAAAATCATATTAGCAAAATAATGGATATACAGTCACATATTTTACGCCCTGGACCTTTTTTGACGTCTCAGTTTTTTACTCAAAGTCACATAGAATCTAATCGTGTTTTGACTTGGAAAAGATTTTTGGTTCATAAATTTGATTGTATGGTTTGTGTAATGACAATAACTGTTTTTTTAAATATAATATTACCAGAAAGCAATGGGTGTGAAAAAAGGGAAAACGTAAAATTAAGTTACGAAAATATTTTTTGATTATATATTTAGTGCGATAGAAATGGAAAAAAAGTTTATTTGTAAATCATGAATGTAATTTGAAAATTTATTTCAATGTTTTTTTTCGTACTCGGGAAAGAATATATTTTACAATATTAACTAAGATATACAAAAAAGTCTTGTAATGATGATGATTTTTTCATTAATGCAACTTTTTTGAGATTTTTTGTCTGATTTCGCTTAAGACCAAGATTCTTCTCTGGAAACAAAAATTTCAGCCCTTTTGGTACCATAGAGCCTGAAACAATGGATTTTAAAGTCCGAATTCGAGTCTTGAAAAGTGCCCATAAGAATGATGATTTTTCCAGAAATGTATACTTTTTGCCTATTTTTTGAGTGATATTGCTTAAGACAAAGATTCTTGTCGTGAATTCAAAATTTCACCCTTTTTGGTACCATAGAGCCTGAAATAATGGCTTTTAAATTCCGAACCCAACTTTTGCAGGGTGCACAAAGGAATGATGATTTTTCCAGAAATGCAACTTTTTGCATTTTTTTTAATTCGCTGGAGAGCAAGATTCTTGTCTGGAAACAAAAATTTAAGTCCTTTTGGTACGATGGAGTTTTAAACAATGGCTTTTAAAGTCAAAACCCAAGTCTATAAAAGTGAGTATCAAAATGATGATTTAACCAGAAATGCAAATTTTTGGAGATTTTTTGTCTGATTTCGCTTAAGACCAAGATTCTTGTCTGGAACCAAAAAATTCCAGCCCTTTTGGTACCATAGAACCTGAAAATATGGCTCTTTAAGTCCGAACCCAAGTCTTGCAAAGAGCGCATAAGAATGATGACTTTTCCAAAAATGCAACTTTTTGCAGAATTTAAGACTGATTTAGCTTAGTACCATGATTCTTATCACAATTCCGAAATTTCAGCCCTATTGGTACCATAGAGCCTGAACAATGGCTTTTAAAGTACGAAACCAAGTCTATAAAAGTGAGTATAAAAATGATGAATTTACCAGAAATGTATATCAGAGTGATTTCGCTTAAGACCAAGATTCTTGTCTGGAATCCGAAATTTCAGCACTTTTGGTACCATAGAGCCTGAAACAATGGCTTTTAAAGTCCGAACTCAAGTCTTGCAAAGAGCGCATAAGAATGATGACTTTTACAGAAATGCAACTTTTTTGAGATTTTTTGTCTGATTTCGCTTAAGACTAAGATTCGTGTCTGAAAAAAAATTTCATCCCTTTTGGTACCATAGAGCATAAATTAATGGTTTTTAAAGTCAGAACCCGATTCTTGCAAAGTGCCCATAAGAATGATGATTTTTCCAGAAATGCAACTTTTTGCAGATTTTAAGACTGATTAAGCTTAGTACCATGATTTTTATCAATATTCCGAAATTTCAGCCCTTTTGGTACCATAGAGCCTGAAACAATGGCTTTTAAAGTACGAACCCAAGTCTATAAAATTGAGTATAAAAATGATGATTTTACCAGAAATGCAATTTTTTGTAGATTTTTGTCTGATTTCGCTTAAGACCAAGATTCTTGTCTGGAACCAAAAATTCCAGCCCTTTTGGTACCATAGAACCTGAAACAATGGCTCTTTAAGTCCGAACCCAAGTCTTGCAAAGAGCGCATAAGAATGATGACTTTTCCAAAAATGCAACTTTTTGCAGAATTTAAGACTGATTTAGCTTAGTACCATGATTGTTATCACAATTCCGAAATTTCAGCCCTATTGGTACCATAGAGCCTGAAACAATGGCTTTTAAAGTACGAACCCAAGTCTATAAAAGTGAGTATAAAAATGATGAATTTATCAGAAATGTATACCAGAGTGATTTCGCTTAAGACCAAGATTCTTGTCTGGAATCCGAAATTTCAGCCCATTTGGTACCATAGAGCCTGAATCAATGGCTCTTTAAGTCCGAACCCAAGTCTTGCAAAGGGCCTATAAGAATGATGATTTTTACAGAAATGCAACTTTTTTGAGATTTTTTGTCTTTTTTCGCTTAAGACCAAGATTCTTGTCTGGAAACAAAAATTTCAGCCCTTTTGGTACCATAGAGCATAAATTAATGGCTTTTAAAGTCAGAACCCGAGTCTTGCAAAGTGCCCATAAGAATGATGATTTTTCCAGAAATGCAACTTTTTGCAGATTTTAAGACTGATTAAGCTTAGTACCATGATTTTTATCAATATTCCGAAATTTCAGCCCTTTTGGTAACATAGAGCCTGAAACAATGGCTCTTTAAGTCCGAACCCAAGTCTTGCAAAGAGCGCATAAGAATGATGACTTTTACAGAAATGCAACTTTTTGCAAACGGGTCCGTTACAGTGATTCTCCGGGCAACCAAGAATGGAAGGCAATTCCAGCCTTGGCCAAGTGCCAAAAAATAAGAAACATCTTAATGGATGGCACGAACAAACTGAACAAGACTGTTAAAAGTTCACTTAACTCCACCCTTGATGACCTGATGTCGGACATCACAAGGCTTATGCTGGAATTAAATACACTTTCTACTAGGAGCACTACTATAGACGAAATGCTGAGTGCACAGTCAGCGCTTTCGTCCAAGCTGGATCAGGCGATAAAAACTCGCCCTGTCATGCCTAGTATCCCTCTTGCCAAGGAAACTATGTCATACGCAAATGCTGCGGCAAATTTGCCAGCTTCAAAAAAGATTTTAATAAATGGCTTTGAGCGACCGATCCCCCAGAAGCCACTTACAGTTCTATTCTACCCAGATGCTCCAGAGGGTAAAACCTCGGAGGAAACTCTTAAAACGCTGGAAAAAATCCTTAATCCCAAGAAGGATGACTTCCAAATTGTACGATCTAGGAAGATCAAAGGCGCCGGTATGGCTTTTCAAGCCAAAGATAAAAAGGGCCTGGAGAACATTAAGAAAGCCGAAGCAAAACTCGCGGCAAGTGGTCTGAAGATGATCAACCCTCTGGGCCGACTTCCGAAAATTGTAATTTATAATGTGCCTAAAGGAGAACAATCCGCAGATCAGGAGCTCTTTTCCGAGATTTTTGCGAACAATTTATCCGGCCAGACTTCACTGTCTTTGGAGGATCACCTTCGGACCATGCGACGAGTTTCGCTTTTCGGTAAACGAGATACTCCCACCATGAATATGGTGGTGACTTGTCATCCAGCCGCTCGCAAGGTCTTACTAGATAGCGGAATGTGCTTCCTTGGGTGGAATGCCTGTCGCACTCGCGATTATACAGGAGCCACGAGATGCTTCAAGTGTCAACAGTACGGCCATATCAGTAAGTCCTGCTCTCAGGATAAAGAAACCTGTCGCCACTGCGCCGCTGTGGGACACAGTCATGAGGATTGCCCCAAGAAGGCACTTCCCGCTGTCTGTGCTACCTGTACTCGTTTCAGGAAGGTAGCTGACCACCCTACTGGGGATAGGGACTGTCCGGCACAGCTGGCTGCAATCAACGCACAAGTCAGAATGACTGACTATGGCTCCTGCTAATCTCCTCTCCCTAGGTCAGATTAACTTACAGCGTTCCCGGATGGCCACACTGGAGGTGCTGCGGGTCATGTCTGACCTAAACATCGACATCGTGCTTATACAGGAACAGTACACTTGGGAAGGTAAGACTCCTATTGACTTTCCGGGAGCGGTACTCGAGGTCGGCTCTTTACCGGGGGCGGGTGTTCTGGTCAACACTTCGTTGATTAGCCCCCTCCTTCTGGCCGGACTATCCAATGAGTACCAAACCTGTGTATGTATTAAATTTGCTGATACTGAGATCTATTTGATCTCAGTTTATTTTAAATGGGGGAACCCGGTAGGACCACATATCCTGAGTCTGACACGCGCCCTAAACGCGCTTAAAGGTCGTAACATAGTTATCGGAGGTGACTTTAATGCTCGCTCTCCACTATGGTTTGACAATAATAAAATTCATTCAGTACGATCACGGACTGATGCCGTCGAAGACCTGATTGCTGCGCAAGGCCTTTGTATCGTCAACGAACGGAGTTCGTTTTTCACTTTTTCAAACCATATGGGAGAGAGCAACATTGATTTAACTCTTTGCTCTGAATCAGTTGCGGCCAGGATATCAAAATGGATGGTCCACGAATGCGCAATAAATTCGGATCACAGACTTATCACATTTACGATTGGTGTCAAGAAAACCGAAGCTCCAAGATCCTCCTGGAATTTCAACACCACTAGGGCGAACTGGGATAACTTTGGGGAAGCTCTACGAGATACATTAAGGGATTTTCACCACGTAGCAGCTACCGATCCGGACAATTTGGGGAATTTTTTCAACTCGGCTGTAGTATCAGCGGCCAACTCATCTCTGGGCAGAACAAACCCAAAGACAATTATCCGGACGACGTGGTGGTCACCTGAGCTGACTTCGCTTAAAGGGGTTTATAAGAGAGCTTATAGGGCACTGGGTTTGTCCAGGAGGGGTGGCTGCACGGAGGAGGAGACAGCCCCTCTCTGGGCCGAACTCAGAAAGTCCAGGGCGACCTTTAAACACGCTGTACTTTCTGCGAAACGAGCTGCCTGGCATAAATGGGTTAATAATGTGGGCAACGCCAACCCGTGGGAAATCCACAGCGCAATTGAAAAATCCGGAAAAGGATCGGATCGGTATTTGTCTAGTCTCATTGGGATCACAGAAGGTAGGAACGCTGAGACGATAGACGTGGCCTCTACTCTCAACACACTTTTGGGCAAGTTAGTTCCTGTAGAATCAGTAATTGGGGAAAGTGACCACCATAAACAGGTAAGACACCTGGCACGGCTTCCACCTAGAGACCTCGCCCAAGAGGATAGAGTCATTCCAGTCACTAGAGCGGAAATTGATTCAATAATTAAGGATTTGGGTCCTAGGAAGGCACCAGGGCATGACAGACTCAACGGTGTGATAGCGAAGCAAGTCTGGATCCACGCTAGGGAGGAACTCTTCCAAGTGATGGAAACGTGTTTGAGAAGAGGAGTTTTCCCTTCTGAATGGAAGAGAGGCGTGCTCAGGGTCATACCTAAGGGGAACGGCAAGCCACTAACTGATGTCAAGGCCTATCGGCCCATTACCTTACTTCCAGTGCTTGGCAAGATCCTGGAAAAACTTATCCGGCATAGACTACGACAATCACTCTCCCCGTCCAGCGATCTTCAATTTGGCTTCGTCCCCGGTAGATCCACCGTGCACGCCATGTCGTTTGCGCTTAATTGGGTGAAGGTTTGTACTAAGAGGTATGTAGTTGCAATCTTCCTCGATATCACTGGTGCCTTCGACTACGCGTGGTGGGACATGATACGCATCAAGGTTAAAAATAGGAACTGCCCAAAACTTTTATTTAAATCGGTGGACAATTACTTATCGGGCCGCACCATCATTATATCTCATGGCGACACCGTTATTGAACGCGAAGCCGATATGGAGTGCCCTCAAGGCTCCAACCTAGGTCCTGAATTTTGGAATATAACCTTCGAAGACTCCTCTAGGTTACCCTTGCCTGAAGGATGTATCATGATCGACTATCCGGATGATAAAATGTTTCTTGTCTCTGGGGACAGTAGAAGAGAAGTTGAACGTAAGGCTGGTGAAGGTTTGGACACCCTCCTTAAATGGGGGGAGAGGAATAAAATGACCTTCGCTCCCCAGAAGACAATGGGTCTCCTGATGAAGGGTTCTTTCAGTAAGGAAAGAAACCCTACCATCCGTATGGGAGACACTAATATCAAATTTGTGGATAACGTCAAATACTTAGGTGTCACTCTAGATCGATCTTCCTCCTTTCTGGCTCATGTCAAAGATGTATCCAGCAGGGCTCAGGCACTTTTCCTGAAGCTAAGAAGAATCTCCACGGCTGAGTGGGGACTTCGTAGACCGGCTCTGCACGCTCTCTACAGGGGGGTATATGTTGCGCAAGTCTCATATGCTGCCTCTGTTTGGGAGCACCGCCTGGATAACTGCTTAATACTTCTAGCTCTCAATAGGGGTCAACGCACTCCCCTGCTGGCACTATCTGGGGCATATCGAACCGTCGCCTCGGACGCTTTGCCAATTTTGGCTGGTGTACTACCAATTGATCTAGAGATTAGGGAAGTGTTAGCGAAGCAGCGATTAATCCGAGGATCCCCGGCAAACCACCTTGGTGTCGTTCTGACACCGGGTGGACCAGGAACTCTCCCAGGACTGCTCCGAACGATGAGGGACCTGTCGCTCAAAGAGTGGCAGGTCCGTTGGGATAGGTCGAGCAAGGGAAGATGGACCTTCTCCTTCTTCCCTTCAGTTAAACTCAGAATGGAAGGGGCCTTCCTCAAATGGACCATCACGTTACGCAGCTCCTTTCAGGACATGGGGAATTCAGGGGAAGGCTTCACAGCCTTGCCCTGTCCACCCACCCCAATTGCGCTTGTGGCAATAATTACCAGTCGGCCGAGCACATTCTGTGGCACTGTGAGATTTTGAAGGATGCCAGAGACGAAATGATAGAAGGTCTGAATGTCCCCATTAGACCGGTGTGGAACACCGATCTTGTTTCTAACAGTGTGAATTTTGAATGCTTGAGGAAGTTTACTAGGATCTGGGTTGAGAGATGGCCTGTGCTTAGAGTCGTTGACTAGTGTAATAATTGGGAACCCCCGGTGTACTGCTCCTGCTCCATGACTTATTATTTTACAACTCTTTCATTATTGTATATGCTATTCTGTTTTTCTTATTTTATTATTCTTATCTTATTTCTTTTTCTTACTGTACCAGCTGTTGCAGATGATTTCCATTCGTTTATATTTTGTTTTTTTTTAATTAACTTGTCTTGTACTTTTTAATTCCTATTTTCTGTTTTCTTTTCATATGTTTCTTTTTCCCTGTCTAAGGATAACACACTGTTTTTCTTTTTACAGACACTGTAAGCACTCTTATATATTTGTGTTTACTAATTATCTCTCTTACTTTACTTTGTTTTCTTATTCAATACTTACTGTCCTCTCTACAGACCATGCAGATCTTATTTTTACACCTTAACTTTTGTTTTTACTTATTTACCGTTGCCCTTATGTGGCACTCTTTGGATTGATTATTGTTTTTCATTTTTCCTCTTATTTTCTCTTCTTTTTACATGTATTTTTTTCCGGTTTTCTTTTCTTTTTTTTAGTAACAGCAACGAGTTAACAGGCGAGAACTGAACTCCGTTGTCTGTTTTGTTTTGTTTATTTTCCCCATTAGGGGTTGGATAACGGGCCTCGTCCCCGCATGCACGACTGGAGCTTCTTATTATTCTTTCTTACCGGGGGACTCCGCCAATCACCTGCGCCACCCCTGATGAGCGTTGGTGGTCAGAGGGGTGACTGTGCGGGCTGGGGTAACCTCCACCCTGCCTCCGACCTCCTGACGCTTCTTTCCCCTAGGTTCTTTAGGGTTTTATCCCTCTTTTTCCAATTCTTATCTTCAGGGCACCACCGGGTGGTCGGCTAAGGGGTGTGGAAGTCCTGACCTGCACCAGTCGCCCCAACCACCACCAATTTCTCAACAGGACTGCCAGTCGTGGTTCGGCAAAACTCCCCCGTCACTCTATTGTTTACTTTACTTTTATGTGTTTACAGGTACTGGAGTGTGGGTCCCCTCCACCAACTATCTGCCTGACACTTGAACTTGATTGTTTTGTTGTTTATTTTTCTGTGTTGTCCTTAGTTTAGTACTTGTAAGCGCTTGCATACCGCTTCATAACACCGTATGCGGGGACATTGAAGGCCTAGCTTCATTTATATAAATTGTAGAGCCGTTTATTCAAAAAAATTAGATTCATGCGAGAGCTCCGAAGGGGTGACCATAAGTCACCTATACCGGGGTGGGACAGGGTGGGTGTACCTTCAATGTGTTGGACTACTTAATTTCCTCCCACATGTGGCAACGCAAACTCGAATAAATCTGCCGCTATACGCCAGCGAGCACAAGAACAGAAATCTCCTTTCCTTCTTCAACGTTCGATCTGACCGCCACTCTCCACTACTTTGTCCTCCACCGTCTCCGCGTTCTGCAAAATTGTAAATTCATCCTCACGAATAAATTGAATAAATATTGCAGACACTTATTTTAATCTCCCATCTCCTGTACACAATTTACGGTTCGGGCAGCCACCGTTAATTACAAATACACACACACACACATTGCTGCCACAACTGATTTCACTTGCGACTAAGATTCTTGTCTCGAAATCAAAATTTCAGCCATGTTGGTACCATAGAGCCTTCAACAGTGGCTTTAAAAGTCCGAACACAAGTCTTATAAAGTGGCTACAAGATTGATGATTTTTCCAGAAATGCAACTTTATTGCAGATTTTTTGAGTGATTTCGCTTAAGACCAAGATTTTTGTCTGGAATCCAAAATTTCAGCCCATTTGGTACCATAGAGCCTGAAACATTGGCTCTTTAAGTCCAAACCCAAGTCTTGCAAAGAGCGCATAAGAATGATGACTTTTACAGAAATGAAATTTTTTTGAGATTTT